>CM062293.1:470060511-470660511 GCA_031216915.1 Pictodentalium vernedei
GGGCATAATAATCGCAACACACCCACCTTATCAGTTCATAATTTCAATAAAATAAAAGAAATTATCAATTTGAATTAAATAATAGATGATGGAAAATATTTGGCTTCCTTCGCCTTCTCGTACTATTTAATTACCACAAACAATATCAGTTTGATGCCGACAAGCGAAATTGAACGCATGTGGTTTGGTTAAAAAGTAACTCGGCATGAATAATGAAGAAATTGCGAATATTTCGTGTATTTCATTTGTTTAAAAGCCAATTGCAGCTAATATTGACCGTGCATTCGATAATTCGTTTCGGTTTTGACCACACGGCCACGCTGACAGACACTCCGTGACAGCGGTTATGTTTATTGTGATATGCAAACTGGGGGATGGTTTCCGGTGAAGGAGATTTGTCACGTTTGTCAGTGTAAAACGATCATAAAAGACACTGATCGACGCTTGTATTACTATGGTTGGTTGCAAGAAAAAACTAAATTCTCAGCATCGTCCAAGCGCACCTTATTTAAAAGCACGAATGCATCATTTTCAACCCATCTTCAATCGGTCCTTTGCAGACATCAAACATACCCGCCTTCAAATTCCATGGTTACGAGGAAGTAAATAACTTCGCAGCGACAGGGGGAAATTAACACGCTCAATATAGTTCCAGGTCACTTGGAATATACTTCGTGAAAAAGTGATTTCTGAAGCATTCTGCTTACTTTGTTAGAATATTGCCTTATTTTATGTGTATCGTCCCGATTATATACACTCGGTTATTTTTTTTTTACAAGTGGTTCATGTTGTCTTTCTAGTGCGCAATAATTCAGATTTTTTGTCAACAAAAAAGTTCAGACGGCCTGTAAACACGAGAGGGAATTTCGAACCATATTTTGCAGTTATGACATCAACAGCTCAAGTATTTGCTGTCACCTGTTTGCAAATCCGCTCATACATTGTCTCGAACAAATAAAGGGCGTGATCACGTCCTTGCATTCTTACGATTGCCCAAATTGAGTATTTCTGCAAGAACCACATCGTAATCACATGACCGGAAAAACATCATTGAAACATGGCCACATCCGGAACATCAAAAATTTGTGTTTGTGTTATTACATTCAAACGTCAAAACCCACCAGAGTGTGTGTCAAAAAAATGCTTTCTACGAGTCTGTAGTATGTTATCATTATATTGAGGACAAGACTTTCGAATTACCGATTATTTTGTGGTTTTACCGGTTCGTTACTTATGCCATTTGCAAATTAATCTTCTTCAAAATCATAAAATTCACTTTTTTTCCTGAAAAAAATTATATGTACCTTTTCTATGCACTTTACTCATTATTTTGATATATAATTTGCCTTTCCTCACTTCTCTTATCTGTTTCTGAGGCATTGGGGAAAATGTCAAAAAATTGACCAAAGTTAGGTTGGACGACCCCTTAAAGAGTTTTCGTACTGGATTTTGCTTCTGTTTTAAGATAATGAGGTAAACTGTGCACACTGAATATTTTCCAACCTGTATTTGGAGTTGGGTAATTTTTTTTCAATTTTCGGATACGGTATCCAAAAATTTGATTATTTTTTTGATGTCCAAAAATTTAGATGAAATATGGCTGCTGGGGTGCTCAGATACAAGGATATGAGTGTTTTTGGACTCTGGAATTCACAAATTTCCGCGACGGGCCGAACCATGGTCGGCTCGTCGTACCGGCATTCTTTGTTCGATCCATAACGGTTCATTTATTTCCCCGCCCCCCTGGCGGAAAGCAGGTAATACTTTTTGCGGTAAAAAGGACGGTATCCTGTAAAAAGGGGGTTGGGGGTCCGGAGTTAATCAGATTCATAAAGCCAAAAAAATGAGAGGGGGGGGGGGAGGGGAGTTTTGGAGCTGGGTAGCAGGCCGATTGCAAAATTATCTTTCCAACGCTGCTGTGATACCTTTGTTGTGGTAACAATCAGCCAATTTGTTGCAAAAGGTGACCCTAAACAACAGTTTATAACACTCCTGAGTAGCTGAAAATAACTTGTTTCAGTATTTTCATGCAATTTTCCGGCTAAATGCTTTGATTTTGACGGTGAATTATTTCTTCAATATACAGTTTACGAAAGAAACTATGTTTAAAAATTGAGTATTTACTGATCTCAGTGGACCAAGAAAATATGATATTGATACAGGTGCTCCTCGTAATAACAGATTTTTACATTTTTCATCGTTAAGAATATTATACTATCAACACTGATAAAAAACGAAGGTATTGATCACTTATGTGAGAACTCAGCACTTATGTGAGAACTCGGCCCTGAGTGCCATTTTGTTCTGTGAGCCCACAAGGCTGGTTAAAAATGGGCTAGAGCCTGGCAAAAGCCCTTGCAGACTGTAAGGGCTTTTACCAGGCTCCAACCCATTTAAGGGGACGTCCAACCTAACTTTGGTCAAATTTCATGTAATTTTCTTTCAAGTCTAAAAAAGGCCCAAAATGAATAACCCCAATAAATTATATACCAAAATGCTTGGAATGAAACATAGAACATGTGGAAACTGAAATTTGCCATGGAACTGCTGCCATGTGTAAATAGCACCACCTGAAAGTCTGCTGTGGCATAAGTAAGAGAACAAAAAGTTTACAATAAAATACCTCAAAATAAAATAACAGCTGTATTCTATAAACATTTAAGTACATACTCGAAGAAATCTTTTCCTAATTCATGAAAGTAATAAAGATTGAGACCAAATGTTATAAGTGGAGTGCTCACTGATTGAAGGCAGACATTTTCTTTTGTTTATGTTTTGATTTGGGGAGTTCAACAAAGGTCAACTTGAAGGAGTCCAGAAGAGGAAGTATGGAAGGACAAAAGAGTGTCTCCCAATATCAAGATGTATGTGTTACTGTAATGGTTTGGAAAGAAAATATGATATTCTCCTATGTGGAATGCACTGCAATGTCATACATTGTAGTTGAATAAATATATTTACAAACCCCTTGCACTGTAACCCCTTTTATCCCACGCATCAATTTGATAGTGATTAAATTGTTAAATTTGTCTGGTTTATCAATAAGTATATTAGCTTTGTTTAACTCTTGGACACCAATACACTCATGATATCTGTTGGAGAAGAAATAAGGGTAACTGTAACCTGTTACTGCAATAAACCATCTACTGTACTTAAAAGTACATTGTTATTCAAAACACATCAAATAAACCTTACATAACCATCATTGCATGTACTTTCCCCAAGGAGGCTTATTGACATATTGAGATCAGAAGGTCACATCCAGAGGGTCTCACATATTTTTTTCAAGAACGCAGTACACAAAGCAATCCCCAAAAGATGACAAGTGAGCTCCATTTGACACAAAAAATGTCCGGGGGGGGGGGGGGGCTCTCTTCCTTGTATGACTCTACCTCCGGCACTCAAGGCATATGCCTTTTTTCTCAAAGTTTAACTCTTTTTTCTTTTTGAAGATCCTGGCCACACGTGTTACAAACAATATCAGACAGGTAAATCTCCAAATAAGTGTATCTGCAAAAATCATGTTACATTGCAAAACATTCTTTTTAGAGTTTTAGTTCTGGACCTTTCATGCTTCTTACTTCCAACTATAACACTTAATTTATCGATTAATGGGTGAATAGAAAAGTCCTGTCATAATCAACATTTTGAGTTCCATAAGCTATCAAAACAGCTCCGATAAAAGTGTCAAACATCAGATTGGTGGCTTTATACAGAATATTCATTAGGTTGTTGCTTGATAAGTAATAGGAACAAAATCTTCACCAGAAAATTCTGTAGCAATACAATTGAGGGTATTAGCAGGCACTTTGCAACAAATTGTAACAAATCAACTAGTTATAAACAAAATTTTCTAACTCAAAAGAGTGAAAAAGTACCACAACTCTGAAAAAATGTAGGATGAAACACATGCTACAGCAGCTACACAGGCATTGTTTCCCCATGATGCTCGATCACAACACCAAATATCCTTCAAATTGGAGTAGCAATGGTTGAGATACAAGGGGGAATGTTGGTACATGTAATGATGAATGGGTAAGACTAAGATTAAGAGGACAGGGGTCACCACTGCACGGTCCTAGATGCACCTTTGATTTTCCAACTTCCAGGTCTGGGGCATAATAATCGCAACACACCCACCTTATCAGTTCATAATTTCAATAAAATAAAAGAAATTATCAATTTGAATTAAATAATAGATGATGGAAAATATTTGGCTTCCTTCGCCTTCTCGTACTATTTAATTACCACAAACAATATCAGTTTGATGCCGACAAGCGAAATTGAACGCATGTGGTTTGGTTAAAAAGTAACTCGGCATGAATAATGAAGAAATTGCGAATATTTCGTGTATTTCATTTGTTTAAAAGCCAATTGCAGCTAATATTGACCGTGCATTCGATAATTCGTTTCGGTTTTGACCACACGGCCACGCTGACAGACACTCCGTGACAGCGGTTATGTTTATTGTGATATGCAAACTGGGGGATGGTTTCCGGTGAAGGAGATTTGTCACGTTTGTCAGTGTAAAACGATCATAAAAGACACTGATCGACGCTTGTATTACTATGGTTGGTTGCAAGAAAAAACTAAATTCTCAGCATCGTCCAAGCGCACCTTATTTAAAAGCACGAATGCATCATTTTCAACCCATCTTCAATCGGTCCTTTGCAGACATCAAACATACCCGCCTTCAAATTCCATGGTTACGAGGAAGTAAATAACTTCGCAGCGACAGGGGGAAATTAACACGCTCAATATAGTTCCAGGTCACTTGGAATATACTTCGTGAAAAAGTGATTTCTGAAGCATTCTGCTTACTTTGTTATGAATATTGCCTTATTTTATGTGTATCGTCCCGATTATATACACTCGGTTATTTTTTTTTACAAGTGGTTCATGTTGTCTTTCTAGTGCGCAATAATTCAGATTTTTTGTCAACAAAAAAGTTCAGACGGCCTGTAAACACGAGAGGGAATTTCGAACCATATTTTGCAGTTATGACATTAACAGCTCAAGTATTTGCTGTCACCTGTTTGCAAATCCGCTCATACATTGTCTCGAACAAATAAAGGGCGTGATCACGTCCTTGCATTCTTACGATTGCCCAAATTGAGTATTTCTGCAAGAACCACATCGTAATCACATGACCGGAAAAACATCATTGAAACATGGCCACATCCGGAACATCAAAAATTTGTGTTTGTGTTATTACATTCAAACGTCAAAACCCACCAGAGTGTGTGTCAAAAAAATGCTTACTACGAGTCTGTAGTATGTTATCATTATATTGAGGACAAGACTTTCGAATTACCGATTATTTTGTGGTTTTTACCGGTTCGTTACTTATGCCATTTGCAAATTAATCTTCTTCAAAATCATAAAATTCACTTTTTTTCCTGAAAAAAATTATATGTACCTTTTCTATGCACTTTACTCATTATTTTGATATATAATTTGCCTTTCCTCACTTCTCTTATCTGTTTCTGAGGCATTGGGGAAAATGTCAAAAAATTGACCAAAGTTAGGTTGGACGACCCCTTAAAGAGTTTTCGTACTGGATTTTGCTTCTGTTTTAAGATAATGAGGTAAACTGTGCACACTGAATATTTTCCAACCTGTATTTGGAGTTGGGTAATTTTTTTTCAATTTTCGGATACGGTATCCAAAAATTTGATTATTTTTTTGATGTCCAAAAATTTAGATGAAATATGGCTGCTGGGGTGCTCAGATACAAGGATATGAGTGTTTTTGGACTCTGGAATTCACAAATTTCAGCGACGGGCCGAACCATGGTCGGCTCGTCGTACCGGCATTCTTTGTTCGATCCATAACGGTTCATTTATTTCCCCGCCCCCCTGACGGAAAGCAGGTAATACTTTTTGCCGGTAAAAAGGACGGTATCCTGTAAAAAGGACGGTAAGTGTATAAAAACTACGTTTTAAAGTACTAAATGTACCTCTGAATGTGTGAAAAGTGATTATTTAAGGAAGCTTACGCAATAATAAATATATAGAAGAAAGATTAAGTATTGTTTGTTTTAATGTAGACTATTTTCAAGACAAAATAGATCATTTCGCCATCGACACACCATTTTGTGCAAGGAAAACAACGATTGCGCTGAAGTACACGACGGGGTGAATATTACCATACTTGCTCGATGGAGATGTAGCTAATTTTAGATGTTTCTGTTCTCTACGAGGGGATTTAACAGAAATATTTTTTTTGAGAGAAACCATTTATAATTTGAAAATAGTCTACGATAAAAACAAACAATACTCAATCTTAGTTTTATATTGCGCACGCTTTATTAAATTGTCACTTCACACTTTCAGAGGTACATTTAGTACTTTAAAACAGTTTTTATGCGCTCACCGTCCTTTTTACCGGCAAAAAGTTGTGTTCAAGCTTTTTTTTTTAAACGGGGGTTCATATTTTATTTTCAGTTAGCGTTTCGCCAAACACATGCCGAGGTGATAATAAATATTAAAACCAACCATACATCAGTGGATACTAGTTCTAGATTCCTGAAAGTCCCACCTCAGTGATACCCCATGTTTCTTCAGGAAGCACCAGAACCGATCTGAGAGCTTCAGAATTTGAAGAAAAAAAAAATATCCAGGAAAAGGCCCACAACCGTGGGAAGGAATACGCCCAATTCCATAGTTCAAGCCATTGAAATATGCCAGCGCTATGTCGATCTTGCGCCCGCCCCCCCCCCCCCCCCCCCCCCCCCCCACCATTTCGAAAATATGGGAAATGGATTATATATCTAGCGGGGCGTGGCCAGGATTCTGTAATATGGTGGGTGGGGGGGGGGGGGGGGGGAATCATGATATTTGGAACTAGGGCTAGACCTCCCCAAAGACAAATTATCATAAACAATTCATTAGTTATTAATTTCAATCGCCCGCTATACACATTAGTGTCTATCATACACAATATGTATAGTGGGCGACTGGAATTAACAAGCAATAGAAAAAAACATGATTTTGTACAAAATAATCTTATAAAACTTTGACCGTTGCAAACAGCTAATGACCAACCCAGTTGTAACGGCCAAAACCCGCCAGCGCTATATGCGAAAATCGCCATTCAATTATTTATATATTTTAATTTTCTGCTTCCAAAACATAGCTTATGACCCCTGATGGGAAGTGGGAACGAACGCGTTGCGGACTTTAGGCCCAAGTTTGGACTATCGTCTCATCAGAGTGATAACGCGTCTGAT
The DNA here is from genome assembly GCA_031216915.1 of Pictodentalium vernedei. Classification (NCBI taxonomy): domain Eukaryota; kingdom Metazoa; phylum Mollusca; class Scaphopoda; order Dentaliida; family Dentaliidae; genus Pictodentalium; species Pictodentalium vernedei. The sequence goes on from CM062293.1 coordinate 470,067,743, forward strand.
GGCTATATAGACATACAGGAGTAAGTTTATTCAAGCTAATTCCAGACAGGAACTGGCTGCCAATTCCCCGAAAACAGTATGCGACAGTTTGCATTTTCTTTTTTGGGGGGCGGGCAAAACCCACAACGACCTTCGAAATATCATGATTGCCCCCCCCCCCCCCCCCCCCACATGCCCCCTCCATTATGGCATCCTGGCTATGCCCCTACTAGATAAAAAAAAATCCATTTCATATTTTCGAAATGGTGCGTGTGCGTGTGTGTGGGGGGGGGGGGGGGGGGGGGGGGCAAGATCGATATAACGCTTGAACTATGGAATCGTGCGTATTGCCTCCCACGATTATGAGCCCTTCCCGGGATATTTTTTTTCTTCAAATTCTGAATCTCTGAGCTCGATTCTGGTGCCTCCTGGGGAAACGTTGGGGTTAACAACAGTGAATTATGGTTTGCATTTGGGGGCTCTCACCCCCCCCCCCCCCCCCCCCCCGGGGGGGCCCACCACTGGGAGCTCACACATAGGGATTGGTGGAGTGAGAACAAGGCGCTCCAGTCTTAATAGGCGCCTGTGCCTATCATTGGGGTAGGACATACAGGAATCTAGAACTAGTATCCACTGATGTGTGGTTGGTTTCAATATTTATTATCACCTCGGCATGTGTTTGGCAAAACGCTAACTGAAAATAAGTTATGAACCCCGTTTAAAAAATAGTTTGAACACTACTGTTTGCCGGTAAAAAGGACGGTAAGGGTATAAAACTATGTTTTAAAGAACTAGGTGTACAGCTGAATGTGTGAAACGTGACAATTTAATGAAGCGTACGCAATAATAATAAAATATAACGAAGATTAAGTATTGTTTGTTTTATTGTAGACTATTTTCAAATTATAAACTGTTTCTCTCCCAAATCCTTTCTGTTAAATCCCCTTGTAGTGAACAGAAACATCTAAATGTTACGCACACGAATTAGTTACACCTCCATCGAGCAAGTAATATTCACCCCGTCGTGTACCTCAGCGAAATCGTTTTCCTTGCACAAAATGGCGGGATGTTCTCACTTACCCAGCAACTCTTGTTTTGAGTATAGGTGTTGAAAGTGGTGACATCAAAGGGTCGCCGCTTATAGTCCGTATTATTAATTTTTTGGGGAGTTATGAACAAGACGTAGATTATCATTAATTAAATTTATTACCGATTAACCATTCAAACGCCAGACAGCAACAATAAATACATTAACTCATACCCATAATTTCAGTATTACAATGACAGACAGCAAGAATACTTAAGAATAAACACAAAGTCATTCAAAAGCCAGTATTGTGGCCCACAGCATCTAAGAATTGAAGATTGTTCATTCGCCCCTGCAAGTACATTAACTTTAAATGGTTGAGTTTGTTGTCGATTTGGACATATCGTTGTTGCCGAGGTCTGCTCCTGGCACCAGCTGCAGGTTGTATGATAGACACTTCTTGATAGGCTTGCTCTTGTCTGAGAAATTCAATTAATGTAAAGATGTTTGGCTTTGACGAAACGAACAACTGGAGCTTTCTATGCCATCCCTCGACGTGATTTGTAGTTCGCGGCCCCTGTGTTTCATGATGATTCCACACTTGACGTCCATGAGCTCCCTCCACCCAATAACTTGTCATGTAGTCGTTAAACTTCGTGACGCCGCTACCTTCCGGGGACTCTTGTAAAATGTCGAACCATGCGTCACTTATCTCTCCCATAGGAAGAAATGGCAAAGCGATGGATCTTCTTACTAGCCTCCTCACGTCCTCATTGTCCTGATAGTCACTTTGAAGTTTACACTCTTTTGTTGCATATTTATACACTGCCTGACTGTAGTGAAAAAAACATCCCTTCAGAATAGACGATGGAAACACTGTCCTTGCTGCATTTTGGGCTGCTGTTTCGAAGTCCATGAATATTTGCGTTGGTGTCAATAGAGTTCGGTTGTTCTCAGCTCTCTCACTGACGAGACGGAAAAATCTCTCGTACGTTGCTTCTGTTTTATTTGGTAGAAGACCATACACGAGAGGACGCATTTGACCATCAACAAAGGCGTGGATTGAATAAAGTTGATGAAAAATCTTCGGTGATTTCTCGAACGTTCTGTCACAATAAAAAACTGAAGCCTGCGAAAGGTGATACAGGTTGTCATCAGTAGCAAAAACCAGCAGTTTGTCATTGTTGTTACCGTCGTTTGCAAGTAAGAAGTTTGATCCTGTCGACGATTTTGTATATTGATCCGGTAGGCTGATGTCGCTCCGTTGTTTTGGAAGTTTTGGTTGAGTCTTCGCTGAACATTTCGCGATGATGTCAACAAGTCGTTCTTAGTATTAACAGTTGCATTACAAGTTTTTACACAACATTTCCAATGAACAGAATCATTTCGCCATAAAAACAGTGACCAGATAACAGGTTGATTACTGCCAACTGTGAACACGGTGCAAGAAGCAAAGGGTGCGTCAACTAAAACAACAATACTGGGTAAGTGAGAACTTCAGTAGGCAATTAAGAAAAACAAACTATAGCCATCTCTGATCAGCACTGTAATTGATGTCGACTGGGTATGTGAGAATAAGCCAAAATGGCGTGTCGATCGGTGTCGATGGCGAAATGATCTATTTTGTCTTGAAAATAGTCTACAATAAAACAAACAATACTTAATCTTCCTTCTATATATTTATTATTGCGTAAGCTTCCTTAAAAAATCACTTTCCACACATTCAGAGGCACATTTAGTACTTTAAAACGTAGTTTTTATACACTTACCGTCCTTTTTACCGGATACCGTCCTTTTTACCGGCAAAAAGTATTACCCCGGAAAGCGTGTAAATATTTATTGACAATGAATAATGGCCCAACCAAAGGATGAAGGATGCCCTGACCAGTTTTAAGACCCAGTCAGCTCCGACCAGGAAGTTCCTATTTGGTGTTGAAGTGAAAATGCACCATTTTTGCTCAACTTGACAAAGTCAAGCTGAGCTACTGGCATCACTTCTCGTCTGTCGACGTACGTACGTCCACAATTTCCTTTGGCACACCTCACATTTATGATCAGATCGATTTGAAACTTGGTATGCTTGTTTGGGGTGACTTCTAGATGGGAGCTATCGATTTTCTTCAATTTCCGTCAAAAAATGTTGCCGCGGCCAACGTTCTTAGAACTTAGTTTAGTCAGACCTCAATATTTCCCTTTGGCACACACTACAGGGCACATTTATGATTGGATTGCTTTGAAACCTGGCATGCTTGTTTGGGGTGACCTCTAGATGGGAGCTATCGATTTTCTTCAATTTCCGTCAAAAAATGTTGCCGAGGCCAACGTTCTTAGAACTTAGTTTAGTCAGGCATCAATATACTCCTTTGGCACGCCCTACAGAGCACATTTTTGATCAGATCGGTTTGAAACTTGGTATGCTTGTTTGTGGTTACCTCTAGATGGGCGCTATCATTTTCTTCTATATCTGCCAATAAATGTTGCCACTGGCAACGACCTTTGATGAACTTAGTGCAGTTATGCATCAAAATTTCCCCTTGACACACCCTGCAGGGCACATTTATTATTGGATCACTTTGAAACTTGGTATGCTTGTTTGGGGAGACCTCCAGGTGGGAGCTATCGATTTTTTTTTTCGATTTTCGTCAAAAATGTTGCCACTGTCAATGAACTTCGATGAACTCAGTGCAGTTATGCATCAATATTTCGCTTTTGGCACAACCTGCAGCGCACAGTTTTGACCAGATCACTTTGAAACTTGGTATTCTTGTTTGGAGTGAGCTCTAGATGGGCGCTGTCGATTTTCTTCTATTTCCGTCAAAAATTGTTGCCGCTAGCAACATTCTTAGAACTTAGTTTAGTCAAACCTCAATATTTCCCTTTGTCACACCCTATAGGGCACATTTATGATCGAATTGTTTTGAAACCTGGCATGCTTGTTTGAGGTGACCTCTACATGGGAGCTATTGATTTTCTTCCATTTTTCGTCAAAAAATGTTGCCACTGGCAACGACCTTTGAACTTATTTAGACAGGGATCAACATATTCCTTTGGCACACCCTACAGGGCACATTTATGATCAGGATGGTTTGAAACTTGGTATGTTTGTTTGGGGTTACCTCTAGATGGGAGCTATCGATTTTCTGCCATTTCCGTCAAAAATAGTTGCCACTGATGAACTTAGTAAAAACTTAGTGCAGTTAAGTATCAATATTTCCCTCTGACACACCATGCAGGGCTGATTTATGATTGGATCGCTTGTAAACTTGGTGTGCTTGTGTGGGGGTAACATCTATATGGGGGCTGTCGATTTTTATTAGTTGGGGGCTGTCGATTTTCTTCCATTTCTGTCAAAAAATGTTGCCGCTGACTTTGAACTTAGTTCAGTCAGACCTCAATATTTCCCTTTAACACACCCTTCAGGACACATTTATGATCGGTTCATTTCCATAAAAAATTATTGTCGTTATCACCAGTTGAGAAACTGAACAGTGGAGATGGGAAGGGGGCCATGAAAGTCACGAAACTGTGGTAATTTCTTATTATTTATTTTTTTTGGGGGGGGGGGGATTTTCATGTATGTGGCGACTAATTCTAAAAATTTACGGATAAAATCTTATGCGCCACCCACAACCATTGAAAGACGGCTAGTCCTTTTGCTAATCTATTAAACTTATAAATAATTGCGCCCCCCCCCCCCCCCCACCCTCCATCCAACACACTGTGATTTAGTGGTAATCAAAATAATATGCACGTGCTGAGCAATGAATTTAAATTAAGTTAAAACAACTGCCGTATTCAATAATATTATGGCGAACTAGACTTTATGATTCTGGAGAATCATGGCTTTTCCAGATGAGATCCCATGATTTTTCATGACCCCAGAGTGTCTGATGAATTGTTTATAACTGTCTCACTGAAGTTCCTTTATTGATGTTATGAGAAAGGTGGGTATAGTAGTCTCAAGTGACTCAGTTTGATAAAAAATGTTCAGGTAAAAACCATCATTAATGGTGGAGATGGTTAATATCAATATCGGCGTCAGACAAGTTAATGACCGACAAAATGAGTTACGTTTGTTTGACACGTACCCACTAGTGCTGTGGCTATTTCAAAATGATCCATTTCATCTCAAATGTATCCAAAATATTGATGTCTGGCAGCTTGTAGAGGGTTAACAAGTGCTAACAGGAATATTTTTCCATGCAATTTGTAATGTCACACCAAGAACTGTGAATGGTCATTTTTTCTTTAAAATCTACAATATGTTTTCAGAGAAATCCAGGGAGAACATGAATTTTAAGCTTTTGATGGGTATCATTGTTTATCCGGCCCAAAACGGGTTAAGTGTTGTTTTTTTGAATACCCCTATTACTTCCAAAAATAATTCTCAGTGAATCCTACTTCCACTTATGTTGATCTCTCCTCTTAATTTTGGGTAGTGTGGGTACGCAAACAGACCATTTTATCAACATTTTGATGTTTGAGAACTTGCGTGGGGTTAAGAAATGGTTACTGGAATATTTTGTACATGCAGCTTGTAATGTCACACTAAGATCTGAGAATGGCCATTTTATCTTGAAAATCTACGAGATGTTTTTAGAGAAATCCTCGGATAGCATGAATTTTTACCCTTTTAAGGGGTGTCCCTCTGTAACCAGCCCTAAACGGGTTAATGCTTGGTTCCCTGAATACCTTCATTACTTACAAAAATTATCCTCGGTGAATTCCACTTCCAATGAAGGGGGTTATGAGTAGTATGTAATGTGGTTTTGAGGCCCTATTTGGGGAATCTCATGTGACGTCATAGTCACGTGACGTAGTGGCGCCATGTTTTGTTGTCATGGTAACCCGCGTGAGCGGCCATGTGACGTCATCCCCATAGTGATACGTGCGCATGCTCAGCGCGTGTTGTTAGGGTGATACGTGTTTCCGTCGTCCATTTTGTATACTGGAGGCCGCCATCTTGGTTTCTATGGTAGCACGTGGTTGCTATGTCACCCAATTTTTCTGCAATAAATCGGGGTATGTTTAGAGGGTGTGTTCGGTTGAATCGGAGTAAATCTAATTACCACAAACAACCCGACAATCCCTCCAAATCACCAAAAGCTATCCCAACATTTACTATTTCGAATTCTTACAGAATTCTCTGCTTCTATCTATATATACAATAGTTTTCGTCTATCTGGCCATGTTCCTTGTTCTAGAGTATACTCCAGTAGCATAGAAGAGCCTATTAGTTGGAAAAGTTTACCTTATTATTACTATATTTAGCAATTTCTGGTCTATGCTTGTTAGTTCTGACCCTATTCCGTGTACTCTTGTTGTTTCATTTGTCTAGATCATTTATAACCAATCAGATTGCTTGATTTCCCATAGTCTGTATGCAGGGTTATCTCCCTTGTGTATAACAAAAGCAGTCCCAACGCCAATAAGCTAAGTCATTGCTCGAACGACTCTAAGCCCATCGAGCAAATGAGCTATCAAGCAATTGCTCGATCGAGTGACTCCTCGAACGACTCATTTCAGTATTTGAGGATACCCATGACCCGGTATTGTATTATTTGAGGATATCTATCCCAAATATCCCTTATAAGCTAAAGAGCCAAGAGAGTAATTGTTCCATGAGCAATTGCTCGAACGACTCGAAGCTCATCAAGCAAATGAGCCTTAGAGCAATTGCTCGATCGAGTGACTCGACATACTGCTCGAGCGACTCGAAGTCCATCGAGCAAATGAGATTTAGAGCAACTGCTCGTTCGAGTGACTCCTCGAACGACTCATGTCAGAGAAAAGGGATTCTAGGGCCTAAAGGGATTCCGTAAGTAGGGCCTTTTCCCAAATAAACCAAAGAGCCAAGAGAGTAATTGCTCCATGAGCAAATGCGCGAACGACTCGAAGCTCATCGAGCAAATGAGCCTTAGAGCAATTGCTCGATCGAGTGACTCCTCGAACGACTCATTTCAGTATTGGGGGATACTTGTTGGACTTTACATCCGGGTACTTCTGTTGGGAAAGGTATAAAAAGGGGGTTGTTACGAAAATAAATTTATTTGTGTCCTGACCGTCGTCGAGTGAAGACATGTTACCAATTCGTTGCAGATACTGTTCCACGTTATTTTCGAGATCGGATAATGCTCGAAGACACGACAAGAACCATCATCGGCTCCACTGCAGATATTGTGATAAAGAATTCTCCAGGAGCTTCACACGTAAGAGGCATGAAGAACATTACTGTCCAAGAAGAACAGAAGAGGAGAGAGATACTGGACTGACTGACCAGAATAAAGCACTTTTAGAATTTTTACGAGATGCTGACGAGGTGGAAATCGATGCCGTTCTACGCGCTGCTGATGAAGATTTGATTACTTGTTTATGTAAATGTGCTACCAACATCCTCGAAGATAAGATACCACTGAATTTAGCTGAATTTGATGATCTGCGAAAATGCGAACATGTATTGAAGCTGCTAACAGATGGTGGAATTTCTTGATATAAAAAGATGTATACTACGAAAGAGTTGCTTTCTCTCGGCGCTTATCAACCCAGTCCTAGCTCTGAAAAAAGTATAAAAGGGGTGTTGGTGTGAAAATAAACTCATTTGTTCTACGGCCACGAAAGAGTGAAGACATGGCGATACATAACTGCGAGTACTGTGGAAAAACATTTTCTCGAAAATTTAACATGAAGAGGCACAAAGAGGAAGTTTGCCCAAACCGACAAACGGAAAAATCGAGCAACACTACAAGATTAGAAAGAAATCTAGATACACTGCGAATCCTATCTGATGCGGATCGGTATGAAGCCAAGACAATGCTGAAGATGGCCAGTGATGATTTGGTACAATGTATATGTGATTGTGCCTCAAACATCTTGACGGGCGCAGTACCTATAACCAAATCTGAGAGAGCTAAGAGATTCCACAAAAGTACGAAATAAGGAGAATTGCCTCACCAAAGACAGAACTATCTTATCGGAAAAGAAGACGGATCATACAGAAAGAAGGATTTTTAGGAAAGTTGATCAAACCCGTCATCAATGCTCTGTCCGATATCCTATAAAAGGGTCGTGCTCAGAAGAAATTTGTTATTTGTAATCTGACCTTCGAAGAGAGCGGACACAATGCAATCCAGCTGTGCACCGAAAAATTGAACAAGAGATTCGGACTCTGATGAATCGTCGGAACTATCAGAAGATATGGAATATGAAGAAGAAGACGAAGAAGAAGACGTTTCTATGATGGGAGGTATCGTTCAAAGTGCCTTTGACAAATACCAAAACGATTTCGACAACCTCATGAACAAATATATCGAAGATGGAATGGATAGTGAAGATGCAGTTGAAACAGCATATAGGGCACTTTAAAAGAATGTTAGAGAAGCCATTAGTGAAAAATACATTCATACCCTTGTGTACATTCGAAATTTTTGCAACGACTCAATTCACAAGAAAATTCAAGAAACTGCCAAGCGTCTTCGTGAAGAAGAGGATTTTGACTTTGAAGAATCCCAGAAATATGCCTTGGAAAAGCGAAGATTTCTGTTCGACAACCTTATGACAAACTACTCATTCCGAGTAGATGAAGAAGAAGAAGAAGAAGACGACTATTAGAAAAGTATAAAAGGAGTGTTGGTATAAAAATAAATTCATTTCCGTTTTGAACGTGAAGAGTGAAGATGTCTGTGTCAACAACGGTGCTCAGATTCAAAGATGACTTACATATACAGATCTTCAAGAATGATGCTGGATAAAAGCTGACTTCCCAGGATCTGACCCAAGTGAATCGTGTGGTAAATGCAGCCAAGAGAAAAACTCTAGACATGGATGCTGGTGGAAAGAAACAAAGATGTGTGGACACTGGCCGATCAGTAAACAAAAGAATAAAGACAGAACTGACTCACAATACAAACAAGAATGAAGTTACTACTGCGAACAAAGTTTCTACAGAAACAAATAAAGATGTTTCCACTAAGAACGAAGTTTTTACTGAAGACAAGAAAAAGATGCCAGCTCCCATAAAGAAAGAAGTTTCCACTAAGAACGAAGTTTCTACTGCGAAAGAAGTTACCACTAAGAATGAAGTTTCTACTGAAGTCAAGAAAAAGATGCCAGCCACTATAAAGAATGAAGTTACCACTACGAATGAAATTACTACTGAAGCTAAGAAAGAGGTTTCCACTCAAACCACAAATGAAGTTACTACTAAGAAGACTAAAGTTACTACTATGAAACAGCTAGAGAAAGAGAAACCAAAAGATGCCAGACAGGAAATTAAAGCAACCAACAAAGCCAAGTTATCAAACGAGAGAATGTGTTTTATCAAGAACCTAGCCATGCGATGGGAAGAAGCTCCAACCCACAAGAAGATGAAATGGTTAGCCCATGCAAGAAGAACTACACAGAGAAATGCCTTGAGACATTGAATTGTATACTCGAATAAAAATGAAATGTTATATATATTGTTGTTTGTTTTTTATCTACTACCCCAACAGAAGAACCCGGATGTAAAGTTCAACAAGTATCCCCCAATACTAAAACGAGTCTAAGAGTCGTTCGAGGAGTCACTCGAGAGAGCAATTGCTCTAAGGCTCATTTGCTCGATGAGCTTCGAGTCGTTTGAGCAATTGCTCATGGTGCAATTACTCTCTTGGCTCTTTGGCTTATTTGGGAAAAAGCCCTACTTACGGAATCCCTTTAGGCCCTAGAATCCCTTTTTTCTGACATGAGTCGTAGAGTCGTTCGAGGAGTCACTCGAACGAGCAGTTGCTCTAAAGCTCATTTGCTCGATGGACTTCGAGTCGTTCGAGCAGTATGTCGAGTCATTCGATCGAGCAATTGCTCTAAGGCTCATTTGCTCGATGAGCTTCGAGTCGTTCGAGCAATTGCTCATGGAGCAATTACTCTCTTGGCTCTTTAGCTTAGAAGGGATATTTGGGATAGGTATCCTCAAATACTGAAATGAGTCGAAGAGTCGTTCGAGGAGTCACTCGATCGAGCAATTGCTTGATAGCTCATTTGCTCGATGGGCTTAGAGTCGTTCAAGCAATGACTTGTCAGTAACTGCTCGATAGCTTATTGGCTTTGGGACTGCTTTTGTTATACACAAGGGAGATAACCCTGCATACAGACTATGGAAAATCAAGCAATCTGATTGGTTAGTTATTATCTAGACAAATGAAACAACAAGAGTACACGGAATAGGGTCAGAACTAACAAGCATAGACCAGAAATTGCTAAATATAGTAATAATAAGGTAAACTGTTCCAAATAATAGGCTCTTCTACGCTACTGGATTATACTCCAGGACAAAGGAAGATGGTCAGGTAGACGTAAACTATTGCATATATAGATAGAAGCAGAGAATTCTGAAAGAATTCGAAATAGTAAAAGTTGTGATAGATTTTGGTGATTTGGAAGGATTGTCGGGTTGTTTGTGGTAATTAGATTTACTCCGATTCAATCGAACATTCCCTCTAAACATACCCCGTCTTATTGCAGAAAAATTGGGTAACATAGCAACCACGTGCTACCATAGAAACCAAGATGGCGGCCTCCAGTATACAAAATGGACGACGGAAATACGTATCACCCTAACAACACACGCTGCGCATGCGCACTAACACCACGTATCACTATGGAGATGACGTCACAATATGGCCGCTCACGCGGTTTACCATGATAACCAAACATGGCGGCACTAGGTCACTTGACATGACGTCACTTCCGGGGTCATCCAAATAGCCCCTGAAAACCACATTACATACTACTGTTATGTTTATCTCGCAGGTACACATTGCTTGTTATGGGTGCCCAAGAACAGCCCATTATTCAAAATGTCTATCCTTGACAGCCTCTGGAGGGTTAACAAATGCTTACCGAAATATTTTGTTCATGCAACTTGTAATGCAACTCCAAGACCTGCGAATGGTAATTTTTTTCAAAATATTTTTGAAGAAATCCAAAGAAAACTGGAATTTTAAGCTTTTAAGGGGTATATCTCCTTAACCAGTCAAAATGGGGTTAAGATCTCGATTTTTGAATACCCTTACTACTTACAAAAATGTTTCCCTGTCAGTTTTGCATCCGGTAAAAGTTATGTTTCTCTGTGGCATTCCCATTTGATGTTGTTGGTGTCCAAAAACAGACTATTTTTTCAAAATTGTGACATTTAGTAGCCCATGGAGGGTTAACAAATGCTTACCGGAATAATTTATTCATGCAACTGGTCATGTGACACGAAGACCTATCAATGGCCATTTTCTCTTGCAAACCCAACAAGATCTTTGTAAAGAAATCCAGGGAAAACATGAATTTTTTAAGCTTTTGATGGGTATCGCTATTAACCACCACAAAAGAGGTTAATGCTTAGTTTTTTGAAGACCCCTATTACTTACAAAAATGGTCCTCGGTGAATTCCACTTCCAACAAAGGAGACTATGTTTATTTCTCGGGTATACATTGGGTACTGTGCGTGTCCAAAAACAGCCCATTTCAACAATATTACGATGCTTGAAGTCTGTAGAGGGTTAATAAACGCTCACTGGAATATTTTGTCCATGCATCTTATAATGTCACACAAAGACCTGCGAGTAGTCAATTGTTCTTGAAAACCTACAAGATGGTTTTAGAGAACTCCACAGAAAATGGGAATTTTAAGCTTTTAAGGGGTATCTCTCTTTAGCCTGACTCAAATGGGTTAAGACTTCGACTTTTGAATACCCTTACTACTTACAAAAATGTTTCCGTATAAATTGTGCACTCGATAAAAGAAGGCACTTTTCTTTGTGGCGTACCCATTGGGTGTTGTTGCTGTTCAAAAACAGTCCATTTTATCACAATGCTGACTTTCAGCAGCCCATGGAGGGTTAACAAATGCTCACCCGAGTATTTTGTCCATGCAACTTCTATTGTCATACCAAGTCCTGCACGTGGCCAATTTTTCTTGAAAATCTAAGACTCGTTTAGAGAAATCAACGGAAAACATGATTTTTTTAGCTTTTGGGGGTATTGCTGTTTAACCAGCCAAAAACGGGTTAACGCATGGAATTTTGAACTCCCTTATTACTTAACAAAATGAAAGTGTCAATGACACTGTAGCTCAACTTGTTTAAGACATGTACATGTATAGTATGTGACACAGCAATGACAAACATCTAGGTAATGACCTGATAACAAAAGTACATGTAAAGTATTGTAACGGTCTGTACATAAATGCTGACCATAGCCTGTAACAAATATATAGGTAAAGTATTGTGACAGTGGGACAGTTAGATGCTAAACTAGAAAAGAAATCTTCGAGTCCCAGAGTGGGTCTGACTGAACCCAAAAATGTTTGTTCTCATAGCATAGTGATAACAAAGGCACCCCAAAACACTCATTCCTGTCACAAGGTGATAACAAAGGTACCCCAAGAAGTTTCGTGAAGATCAGTTCATAAATACATAAATACAGACTCTAGCCCGCGCCGTATTGACATGTGCACTTACTGTGTATGAGTAGCACTGAACAAATCAAAGTTCATCTAATTTGCATAATTTCTGCGCGAGAAAAAAAAAACGTATTATATGTGATGTATTCCATGTTACTAAACATTCATACAAAAATCTGTTCAAATCAGAACTTTCATACAGAAGTTCTGTACAAAAAAATGATTTCACTAATTTTGGTACAAAAAGGCTGCTGGCGGCTATCTTGAATTTTGGACCGCACCCAAAATCACTCTTTCTCGTCCCACAGAGATAACAAAGGTACCCAAGAAGTTTTGTAAAGATTGGTTCATAAATACGGCCTCTAGCCCGAGCCATATTGGCATTTGCAGTTACAGTGCTGAAAGTAACATTAAATAGATCAAAGTTAGTCTAATTGGCATAATTTATGCACAAGAAAAAAAACCCATATTATATGTGATGTATCCCATGGTACTAAACATTCACACAAAAATTATTCAAATCAGCGCTTTCAGATGGAAGTTCTGCGCAAAAATCTGATTGCACCTAATTTTGTACAAAATGGCAGCCAGAGGCCATCTTGAATTTCAGACCGAACCCAAAAACACTCGTTCTCATCCCACGGTGATAACAAAGGTACCCAAGAAGTTTCGTAAAGATCAGTTCATAAATACGGCCTCTAGCCTGAGCCGTATTGGTATTTGCACCTACAGTGCTGGAAGTAACACTAAATAAATCAAAGTTAGTCTAATTTGCATAATTTACGCACAAGAAAAGAACCCATATTACTTGTGATGTATTCCATGGTACTAAACATTTATACAAAAAATTATTAAAATCAGCGCTTTCATATGGAAGTTCTGCGCAAAAATCTTATTGCACCTAATTTTGTACAAAATGGCTGCCAGCGGCCGTCTTGAATTTCAGACCGGACCCCAAAACACCCGTTCTCGTCCCAAGGTGATAACAAAGGTACCAAAGAAGTTTTGTAAAAATTGGTTCATAAATACGGCCTCTAGCCCGAGCCGTGTGTACGGCGCGACGGATGGACAGACGGCTAGATGGACGACAGGCCTTGACAATACCTCAAATTTGGCTTCGCCAAATTTGAGCTAATGATGCTCGGTGAATTTCACTTCCAATGAAGGAAGTTATGTTTATCTCTTTATCGTTTAGGGGCTGTGGGGGCTCGAAAACAGCCCATTTCATACAAATTTCGATGTTTGACAGCCTGTGGAGGGTTACCATATGCATTGCCTAATATTATCTTGTGTATCAATGGTCGTGTTACAGGCAGGTCTAGCAATGATGAATGCTTAAAAAAAAATCTACAAGATGTGTTTTGAGAAAGTGCCTATAAACCCTAATTTTGACAGTTTGACAATTCTGGCGAAATAGGGGTTCAATCGAAAATTCCGCTTTGGTACATTTTTAGATTTTGTGCCCCTCTATGAGTGTGCCAAATTGTGTGAAAATCTGTTCGAAAATGGCTTCTGAATCGTATGGACAAAATGTGTGGAAAAAATAAAATAAAAAAAAAAAAACCCCAAAAACAAACAAAAACTAGACTTTATGATTGTGGAGAATCATAGCTTTTCCCGATGAGATTCCATGATTTTTCATGCCCCCACAGTGTCTGATGAATTGTTTTTAACTGTCTCACAGAAGTTCCTTCATTGATGTCATGAGAAAGGTGAGTATAGTAGTCTCAAATGAATCTGTTTGATAAAAAAAATTGTTTAGGTAAAAACAAACCATCATTAACGGTGGAGTGGGTTAATGTCAATATCGTCGTCCAACAAGTTAATGACCGACAAAAGGAGTTATGTTTGTTTGACACATACCCACATAGTGCTGTGGCTATTTGAAAATGGTCCACCATTTTATCTCAAATGTATCCAAAATATTAATGTCTGGCAGCTTGTAGAGGGATAACAAGTGCTAGCAGAAATATTCATTCATGCAAGTTGTAATGTCACACCAAGAACTGCGAATGGCCATTTTTTCTTTAAAATATACAAGATGTTTTCAGAGAAATCCAGGGAGAACATGAATTTTAAGCTTTTGATGGGTATCATTGTTTATCCAGCCCAAAACGGGTTAAGAGTTGTTTTTTGAATACTCTTATTACTTCCACAAATAATTCTCAGTGAATTCTACTTCCACTTATTTTGATCTCTCCTCTCAAATTCGGGTGCTGTGGGTATGCAAACACAGCCCATTTTATCAACATTTTGATGTTTGAGAACCTCCAAATGTCTATGCTTGGCAGCCTCTGGAGGGTTAACAAATGCTTACGGAAATATTTTGTCCATACAACTTGTAATGTCACTCCAAGACCTGCGAAAGGTCAATTTTTCTGAAATTTTGTTTTGGGAAAATCGCAGAAAACTGGAATTTTAAGCTTTTAACGGGTATATCTCTTTAACTAGTCAAAAATGGGTTAAGACCTCGATTTTTGAATACCCTTACTACTTACAATGAAAGTGTCAATGACACTGTAGCTCAACTTGTCAAGACATGTACATGTATAGTATGTGACACAGCAATGACAAACATCTAGGTAATGACCTGAAAACAAAGGTACATATAAAGTATTGTAACGGCCTGTACATAAATACTGACCGTAGCCTGTAACAAATGTATAGGTAAAGTATTGTAAAGGTGGGTGACAGTCAGATGCTAAACTAGAAAAGAAATCTTTGGAGTCTCAGAGTGGGTCTGACTGAACCCCAAAATATTTGTTCTCATAGCACAATGATAACAAAGGCACCCCAAAACACACTCATTCCTGTCCCAAGGTGAAAACAAAGGTACCCAAGAAGTTTCGTGAAGATCATAAATACGAGCTGTATAGACGTTGTGACAAAAAATTGATTGGACCTAATTTCGGTACAAAATGGCTACTAGCAGCCATCTTGAATTTTGTACCGCACCCAGAAACACTCGTTCTCATTCCACGGTGACATTTCTGCTGTGGTACATTTTTAGATTTTTTGCCCCTCTATGCGTGTGCCAAATTGTGTGAAAATCGGTTCGAAAATGGCTTCTGAATCGTACGGACAAAAATGTGTGGGAATTTCAAATTCGGGTGCTGTGGGTATGCAAACACAGCCCATTTTATCAACATTTTGATGTTTGAGAACCTCCAAATGTCTATGCTTGGCAGCCTCTGGAGGGTTAACAAATGCTTACTGAAATATTTTGTCCATACAACTTGTAATGTCACTCCAAGACCTACGAAAGGTCAATTTTTCTGAAATTTTGTTTTGAGAAAATAGCAGAAAACTGGAAGATGCTAAACTAGAAAAGAAATCTTTTGAGTCCCAGAGTGGATCTGACTGAACCCCAAAATATTTGTTCTCATAGCACAATGATAACAAAGGCACCCCAAAACACACTCATTCCTGTCCCAAGGTGAAAACAAAGGTACCCAAGAAGTTTCGTGAAGATCATAAATACGAGCTGTATAGAAGTTGTGACAAAAAATTGATTGGACCTAATTTCGGTACAAAATGGCTACTGGCAGCCATCTTGAATTTTGTACCGCACCCAGAAACACTCGTTCTCATTCCACGGTGATAACAAAGGTACTCAAAAAGTTTCGTAAAGATCGGTTCATAAATACGGCCTCTAGCCTGAGCCGTATAGAAGTTGTGTACAAAAAACTGATTAGACCTAATTTCGGTACAAAATGGCCACTGGCAGCCATCTTGAATTTCGGACCGCACCCAGAAACACTTGTTCTCATCCCAAGGTGATAACAAAGGTACCCAAGACATTTCATGAAGATTGGTTGATAAATACAGCCTCTAGCCCGAGCCGTATTGACATGTGTACTTACTGTGCGTAAGTAGCACTGAAAAAATCAAAGTTCATCTAATTTGCATAATTTCTGCACGAGAAAAAAACACGTATTATATGTGATGTATCCCATGGTACTAAACATTCACACAAAAAATTATTCAGATCAGAGCTTTCATGTGGAAGTTCTGCGCAAAAATCTGATTGCCTCTAATTTTCAAAAAAATGGCTGCCAGCAGCCATCTTGAATTTCGGACCGCACCCCAAAACTCTCGTTCTCGTCCCACGGTGATACCAAAGGTACCCAAGAAGTTTCGTAAAGATCGGTTCATAAATGCGGCTTCTAGCCCGAGCCGTATTGGCATTTGCACTGACAGTGCTGAAAGTAACACTAAATACATCAAAGTTAGTCTAATTTGCATAATTTACGTACGAGAAAAAACACGAATTATATGTGATGTATCCCATGGTACTAAACATTCATACAAAAAAATTATTAAAATCAGCGCTTTCATATGGAAGTTCTGTGAAAAAAACAGATTTCTGCATCGTCGGTACAAAATGGTGGCTGGCTGCCATCTTGAATTTCGGACCGAACCCCAAAACAGTCGTTCTCGTTCCCCGGTCATAACAAAAGTACCCAAGAAGTTTCGTAAAGATCGGTTCATAAACACGGCCTCTAGTCCGAGCCGTATTGAATTGTTGACGAACAGATGGCCAGACGGACGACTGGTCATGACATAAGCTCAAATTTGGCTTCGCCAAAGTTGAGCTAAATATGTTTCCCTGTCAGTTTTGCGTCCGGTAAAAGAAGTTATGCATCTCTGTTGCATTCCCATTTGATGTTGTTGGTGTCCAAAAACAGACTATTTTTTCAAAATTTTCACATTTAGCAGGCCAAGGTGGGTTAATAAATGCTTCCCGGAATAATTTATCCTATCATCTGGTAATGTGACACCAAGACCTATCAGTGGCCATTTTCTCTTGAAAACTCTACCAGATGTTTGTAAAGAAATCCAAGGAAAACATAAATTTTTAAGCTTTTGATGGGTATCACTATTGACAACCACAAAAGGGGTCAACGCTTGGTTTTTTGTATAGTCTTATTACTTACAAAAATGGCCCTCGGTGAATTCCACTTCCAACAAAGGAGATTATGTTTATTTCTCAGGTACACATTGGGTGCTGTGCATGTCCGAAAACAGACCATTTCAACAAAATTACGATGCTTGGCAGTCTCTAGAGGGTTAATAAACGCTCACTGGAATATTTTGTCCATGCAACTTGTAATATCACACAAAGACCTACGAGTAGTCAATTTTTCTTGAAAACCTACAGGATGTTTTCAGAGAAATCCACAGAAAATGGGATTAAGATTTTAAGGGGTCTCTCTTTTTAGCCTGTCAAAATGGGTTAAGACTTCGACTTTGGAATACCCTTACTACTTACAAAAATGTTTGCGTATACATTGTGCGCTCGATAAAAGGCACGTTTCTTTGTGGCGTACCCATTGGTTGCTGTTGGCGTCCAAAAACAGCTCATTTTATCACAATTTTGACTTTTAGCAGTCCGTGGAGGGTTAACAAATGCTCACCGCAGTATTTTGTCCATGCAACATGCAACTTCTATTATCACACCAAGGCCTGGGAGTGACAAATTTTTCTTGAAAATCTACAAGACTTGTTTACAGAAATCCACGAAAAACATTAATTTTTTAGCTTTATGGGGATATTGCTGTTTAACCAGCCCAAAACGGGTTAACGCTTGGTTTTTTGAAGACCCTTATTACTTACAAAAATGATCCTCGGTGAATTCCACTTCCAATAAAGGAAGTTATGTTTACCTCTCGGGTATCGTTTGGGTGCCGTGGGGGTCTGAAACCGGCCCATTTCATCAAAATTTCATGTTTGGCAGCCTGTGGAGGGTTACCATACGCATCGCCTAATATGTCGTGTGTATCAAAGGTCGTGTCATAGGCAGGTCTAGCAATGATGACTGTTTAAAAAAATCTACAAGACGTGTTTCGAGAAAGTGCCGATAAACACCAATTTTGGCAGTTTTTTTGCCAATTCTGGCGAAATGAGGGTTAAATCGACATTTCTGCTTTGGTACATTTTTAGATTTTTTGCCCCTCTATGCGTGTGCCAAATTGTGTGAAAATCGGTTCGAAAATGGCTTCTGAATCGTACGGACAAAAAATGTGTGGAACCCCCCCCCCCCCCCCCCCCCCCCCCCCCCCCCCCCCTAAAAAAAAAATAATAATAATCCGAAGAAAAACAATAGTCTTTTCCAGAGGGAAAAGCCAAACTAGACTTTATGATTCTGGAGAATCATGGCTTTCCCCCATGAGATTCCATTATATTTCATGACCCCACAGTGTCTGAAGAATTGTTTTTAACTGTCTCACTGAAGTTCCTTCATTGATGTTATGAGACAGGCGACTATAGTAGTCTCAAATGACTCAGTTTGATAAAAAAAAGTTTAGGTAAAAACCATCATTAACGGTGGAGTGGGTTAATATCAATATCGTCGTCCGACAAGTTAATGACCGAGAAAAGGAGTTATGTTTGTTTGACATTTTCCCACTGAGTGCTGTGTCTATTTGAAAATGGTCCATTTTATCTCAAATGTATCCAAAATATTGATGTCTGATAGCTTGTAGAGGGTTAACAAGTGCTAACAGGAATATTTATTCATGCAACTTGTAATTTCACACCAAAAACTGCAAATGGCCATTTTTTCTTTAAAATATACAAGATGTTTTCAGAGAAATCCAGGGAGAACATGAATTTTAAGCTTTTGATGGGTATCATTGTTTATCCAGCCCAAAACGGGTTAAGTGTTGTTTTTTGAATACTCTTATTACTTCCAAAAATAATTCTCAGTGAATTCTACTTCCACTTATTTTGATCTCTCCTCTCAAATTCGGGTGCTGTAGGTATACAAACACAGCCCATTTTATCAACATTTTGATGTTTGGGAACCTGCATAGGGTTAACAAATGCCTCCAGGAATATTTTGTACATGCAATTTATAATGTCACACTAAGATCTGAGAATGGCCATTTTTTCCTGAAAATCTACGAGATGTTTTTAGAGAAATCCTCGGATAACATGAATTTTTAACCTTTTGCAGGGTATCTTTCTGTAATCAGCCCTAAACGGGTTAATGCTTGGTTTTGTGAATACCTTCATTACATACAAAAATGATCATCAGTGAATTCCACTTCCAATGAAGGGGGTTATGTTTATCTCACAGGTACACTTTTGGTATTATGGTTGCCCAAGAACAGCCCATTTTCTCCAAATGTCTATGCTTGGCACCTCTGGAGGGTTAACAAATGCTTACCGAAATATTTTGTCCATACAACTTGTAATGTCATTCCAAGACCTGCGAAAGGTCAATTTTTCTTGAAATTTTGTTTTGAGAAATCCGCAGAAAACTGGAATTTTAAGCTTTTAAGGGGTATATCTCTTTAACTAGTCAAAAATGGGTTAAGACCTCGATTTTTGAATACCCTTACTACTTACAATGAAAGTGTCAATGACACTGTAGCTCAACTTGTCAAGACATGTACATGTATAGTATGTGACACAGCAATGACAAACATCTAGGTAATGACCTGATAACAAAGGTATATATAAAGTATTGTAACGGCTTGTACATAAATACTGACCGTAGCCTGTAACAAATGTATAGGTAAAGTATTGTAAAGGTGGGTGACAGTCAGATGCTAAACTAGAAAAGAAATCTTTGGAGTCTCAGAGTGGGTCTGACTGAACCCCAAAATATTTGTTCTCATAGCACAGTGATAACAAAGGCACCCAAAAACACACTCATTCCTGTCCCAAGGTGAAAACAAAGGTACCCAAGAAGTTTCGTGAAGATCATAAATACGAGCTGTATAGAAGTTGTGACAAAAAACTGATTAGACCTAATTTCGGTACAAAATGGCCACTGGCAGCCATCTTGAATCTCGGACCGCACCCAGAAACACTTGTTCTCGTCCCAAGGTGATAACAAAGGTACCCAAGATGTTTCGTGAAGATCGGTTGATAAATACAGCCTCTAGCCCAAGCCGTATTGACATATGTACTTACTGTGTGTAATGTTTTACTTAAAATCTACGAGATGTTTTCAGAGAAATCCAGGGAGAACATGAATTTTAAGCTTTTGATGGGTATCATTGTTTATCCAGCCCAAAATGGGTTAAGGTTTTTTTTTTTCGAATACGCTTATTACTTACAAAAATAATTCTTAGTGAATTCTACTTCCACTTATGTTTATTTCTCCTCTTAACTTTGGGTGCTGCGGGTACGCAAACACAGCCCATTTTATAAAAAAAAATTGATGTTTGACAACCTGCATAGGGTTAACAAATGCTTACTGGAATATTTTGCACATGCAGTTTGTAATGTCACACTAAGATCTGAGAATGGCCAATTTTTCTTGAAAATCTACACAAAGTTTTTAGAGAAATCCTCTGATAACATGAATTTTTAACCTTTTGTGGGGTATCTCTCTGTAACCAGCTCTAAAGGGTTAATGCTTGGTTTTATGAATACCTTCATTACTTACAGAAATGATTCTCGGGGACTTCCACTTCCAATGAAGGAGGTTATGTTTATCTTGTAGGAACACATTGGGTGCAATGAGTGCCCAAGAAAAGTCCATTTTCTCAAAATTTCTATGCTTTGCAGCCTCTGGAGGGTTAACAAACGGTTACCGGAATATTTTGTCCATGCAACTTGTAATGTCACTTCAAGACCTGCAAACGGTCAATTTTTCTTGAATACTTTCTAGATTTTTGGGAGAAATTCACAGAAAATGGAACCTTTAAGAGCTTTTAAGGGGTACATCTCCTTAACCAGCCGAAAATGTGTTAAGACCTCGATTTTTGAATACCCTTACTACTTAATAAAAATTTTCCCTATCAGTTTTGCTTCTGGTAAAAGAAGTTATGTTTCTCTGTGGCATTCTCATTTGTTATTGCTGGTGTCCAAAAACAGACTATTTTTTTCAAAATGTTTACATTTAGCAGCCCATGGAGGGTTAACAAATGCTTACCGGAATATTTTATCCACGCAACCAGTATTGTGACATCAAGACCTATCAATAGCCATTTTCTGTTGAAAACTTACAAGATGTTTGTAAAGAAATCCATGGAAAACATGATTTTTAAAGCTTTTGAAGGGTATCGCTATTAACCACCCCAAAAGGGGTTAACGCTTGGGTTTTTGAATACAATTATTACTTACAAAAATGGTCCTCAGTGAATTCCACTTCCAACAAAGGAGATTACGTGTATCTCTCGGGTATATATTGCGTGTTGTGCATGTCTGAAAACAGCCCATTTCAACAAAATTATGATGCTTGGCAACCTATAGAGGGTTAATAAACGCTCATCGGAATATTTTGTCCATGCAACTTGTAATATCACACAAAGACCTGCGAGTAGTCAATTTTTCTTGAAAACCTACAGGATGTTTTTAGAGAAATCCACAGAAAATGGGAATTTTAAGGGGTCTCTCCCTTTAGCCTGTCCAAAAAGGGTTAAGACTTCGACTTTGGAATACCTTACTACTTACAAAAATGTTTGCGTATACATTGTGCGCTCGTTAAAAGGCACGTTTCTTTGTGGCGTACCCATTGGTTGCTGTTGGCATCCAAAAACAGCCCATTTTATCACAATTTTGACTTTTAGCAGTCCGTGGAGGGTTAACAAATGCTCACCGCAGTATTTTGTCCATGCAACATGCAACTTCTATTATCACACCAAGGCCTGGGAGTGACAAATTTTTCTTGAAAATCTACAAGACTTGTTTACAGAAATCCACGAAAAACATGAATTTTTTAGCTTTATGGGGATATTGCTGTTTAACCAGCCCAAAACGGGTTAACGCTTGGTTTTTTGAAGACCCTTATTACTTACAAAAATGATCCTCGGTGAATTCCACTTCCAATAAAGGAAGTTATGTTTACCTCTCGGGTATCGTTTGGGTGCTGTGGGGGTCTGAAACCGGCCCATTTCATCAAAATTTCATGTTTGGCAGCCTGTGGAGGGTTACCCTACGCATCGCCTAATATGTCGTGTGTATCAAAGGTCGTGTCAAAGGCAGGTCTAGCAATGATGAATGTTTAAAAAAAATCTACAAGACGTGTTTCGAGAAAGTGCCGATAAACACCAATTTTGGCAGTTTTTTGCCAATTCTGGCGAAATGAGGGTTAAATCGACATTTCTGCTTTGGTACATTTTTAGATTTTTTGCCCCTCTATGCGTGTGCCAAATTGTGTGAAAATCAGTTCGAAAATGGCTTCTGAATCGTACGGACAAAAATGTGTGGAACCCCCCTCCCCCTAAAAAAAAAAAAATAATAATCCGAAGAAAAACAATAGTCTTTTCCAGAGGGAAAAGCCAAACTAGACTTTATGATTCTGGAGAATCATGGCTTTCCCCCATGAGATTCCATTATATTTCATGACCCCACAGTGTCTGAAGAATTGTTTTTAACTGTCTCACTAAGTTCCTTCATTGATGTTATGAGACAGGCGACTATAGTAGTCTCAAATGACTCAGTTTGATAAAAAAAAGTTTAGGTAAAAACCATCATTAACGGTGGAGTGGGTTAATATCAATATCGTCGTCCGACAAGTTAATGACCGAGAAAAGGAGTTATGTTTGTTTGACATTTTCCCACTGAGTGCTGTGTCTATTTGAAAATGGTCCATTTTATCTCAAATGTATCCAAAATATTGATGTCTGGCAGCTTGTAGAGGGTTAACAAGTGCTAACAGAAATATTCATTCATGCAACTTGTAATGTCACACCAAGAACTGCGAATGGCCATTTTTTCTTTAAAATATACAAGATGTTTTCAGAGAAATCCAGGGAGAACATGAATTTTAAGCTTTTGATGAGTATCATTGTTTATCCAGCCCAAAACGGGTTAAGAGTTGTTTTTTGAATACTCTTACTACTTCCAAAAATAATTCTCAGTGAATTCTACTTCCACTTATTTTGATCTCTCCTCTCAAATTCGGGTGCTGTGGGTATGCAAACACAGCCCATTTTATCAATATTTTGATGTTTGAGAACCTCCAAATGTCTATGCTTGGCAGCCTCTGGAGGGTTAACAAATGCTTACTGAAATATTTTGTCCTTACAACTTGTAATGTCACTCCAAGACCTGCGAAAGGTCAATTTTTCTGAAATTTTGTTTTGAGAAAATAGCAGAAAACTGGAATTTTAAGCTTTTAAGGGGTATATCTCTTTAACAAGTCAAAAATGGGTTAAGACCTCGATTTTGGAATACCCTTACTACTTACAATGAAAGCGTCAATGACACTGTAGCTCAACTTGTCAAGACATGTACATGTATAGTATGTGACACAGCAATGACAAACATCTAGGTAATGACCTGAAAACAAAGGTACATATAAAGTATTGTAACGGCCTGTACATAAATACTGACCGTAGCCTGTAACAAATGTATAGGTAAAGTATTGTAAAGGTGGGTGACAGTCAGATGCTAAACTAGAAAAGAAATCTTTTGAGTCCCAGAGTGGATCTGACTGAACCCCAAAATATTCGTTCTCATAGCACAATGATAACAAAGGCACCCCAAAACACACTCATTCCTGTCCCAAGGTGAAAACAAAGGTACCCAAGAAGTTTCGTGAAGATC
Organism: Pictodentalium vernedei; assembly: GCA_031216915.1. Classification (NCBI taxonomy): domain Eukaryota; kingdom Metazoa; phylum Mollusca; class Scaphopoda; order Dentaliida; family Dentaliidae; genus Pictodentalium; species Pictodentalium vernedei. The sequence continues at coordinate 470,091,682 of CM062293.1, forward strand.
ATAAATACGAGCTGTATAGAAGTTGTGACAAAAAATTGATTGGACCTAATTTCGGTACAAAATGGCTACTGGCAGCAATTTGAATTTTGTACCGCACCCAGAAACACTCGTTCTCATTCCACGGTGATAACAAAGGTACTCAAAAAGTTTCGTAAAGATCGGTTCATAAATACGGCCTCTAGCCTGAGCCGTATAGAAGTTGTGTACAAAAAACTGATTTGACCTAATTTCGGTACAAAATGGCCACTGGCAGCCATCTTGAATTTCGGACCGCACCCAGAAACACTCGTTCTCATCCCAAGGTGATAACAAAGGTACCCAAGACATTTCATGAAGATTGGTTGATAAATACAGCCTCTAGCCCGAGCCGTATTGACATGTGTGCTTACTGTGTGTAAGTAGCACTGAAAAAATCAAAGTTCATCTAATTTGCATAATTTCTGCACGAGAAAAAAACCTGTATTATATGTGATGTATCCCATGGTACTAAACATTCACACAAAAAATTATTCAGATCAGAGCTTTCATGTGGAAGTTCTGCGCAAAAATCTGATTGCCTCTAATTTTCAAAAAAATGGCTGCCAGCAGCCATCTTGAATTTCGGACCGCACCCCAAAACTGTCGTTCTCGTCCCACGGTGATACCAAAGGTACCCCAAGAAGTTTCGTAAAGATTGGTTCATAAATGCGGCTTCTAGCCCGAGCCGTATTGGCATTTGCACTGACTGTGCTGAAAGTAACACTAAATACATCAAAGTTAGTCTAATTTGCATAATTTACGTACGAGAAAAAACACGTATTATATGTGATGTATCCCATGGTACTAAACATTCATACAAAAAATTATTAAAATCAGCGCTTTCATATGGAAGTTCTGTGAAAAAAACAGATTTCTGCATCGTCGGTACAAAATGGTGGCTGGCTGCCATCTTGAATTTCGGACCGAACCCCAAAACAGTCGTTCTCGTTCCCCGGTCATAACAAAGGTACCCAAGAAGTTTCGTAAAGATCGGTTCATAAACACGGCCTCTAGTCCGAGCCGTATTGAATTGTTGACGAACAGATGGACAGATGGCCAGACGGACGACTGGTCATGACATAAGCTCAAATTTGGCTTCGCCAAAGTTGAGCTAAATATGTTTCCCTGTCAGTTTTGCGTCCGGTAAAAGAAGTTATGCATCTCTGTTGCATTCCCATTTGATGTTGTTGGTGTCCAAAAACAGACTATTTTTTAAAAATTTTCACATTTAGCAGCCCAAGGTGGGTTAATAAATGCTTCAAGGAATAATTTATCCTATCAACTGGTAATGTGACACCAAGACCTATCAGTGGCCATTTTCTCTTGAAAACTCTACCAGATGTTTGTAAAGAAATCCAAGGAAAACATAAATTTTTAAGCTTTTGATGGGTATCACTATTGACAACCACAAAAGGGGTTAACGCTTGGTTTTTTGAATACTCTTATTACTTACAAAAATGGCCCTCGGTGAATTCCACTTCCAACAAAGGAGATTATGTTTATTTCTCAGGTACACATTGGGTGCTGTGCATGTCCGAAAACAGCCCATTTCAACAAAATTACGATGCTTGGCAGTCTCTAGAGGGTTAATAAACGCTCACTGGAATATTTTGTCCATGCAACTTGTAATATCACACAAAGACCTACGAGTAGTCAATTTTTCTTGAAAACCTACAGGATGTTTTTAGAGAAATCCACAGAAAATGGGATTAAGATTTTAAGGGGTCTCTCTCTTTAGCCTGTCAAAATGGGTTAAGACTTCGACTTTGGAATACCCTTACTACTTACAAAAATGTTTGCATATACATTGTGCGCTCGATAAAAGGCACGTTTCTTTGTGGCGTACCCATTGGTTGCTGTTGGCGTCCAAAAACAGCTCATTTTATCACAATTTTGACTTTTAGCAGTCTGTGGAGGGTTAACAAATGCTCACCGCAGTATTTTGTCCATGCAACATGCAACTTCTATTATCACACCAAGGCCTGGGAGTGACAAATTTTTCTTGAAAATCTACAAGACTTGTTTACAGAAATCCACGAAAAACATGAATTTTTTTAGCTTTATGGGGATATTGCTGTTTAACCAGCCCAAAACGGGTTAACGCTTGGTTTTTTGAAGACCCTTATTACTTACAAAAATGATCCTCGGTGAATTCCACTTCCAATAAAGGAAGTTATGTTTACCTCTCGGGTATCGTTTGGGTGCCGTGGGGGTCTGAAACCGGCCCATTTCATCAAAATTTCATGTTTGGCAGCCTGTGGAGGGTTACCATACGCATCGCCTAATATGTCGTGTGTATCAAAGGTCGTGTCATAGGCAGGTCTAGCAATGATGACTGTTTAAAAAAATCTACAAGACGTGTTTCGAGAAAGTGCCGATAAACCCCAATTTTGGCAGTTTTTTGCCAATTCTGGCGAAATGAGGGTTAAATCGACATTTCTGCTTTGGTACATTTTTAGATTTTTTGCCCCTCTATGCGTGTGCCAAATTGTGTGAAAATCGGTTCGAAAATGGCTTCTGAATCGTACGGACAAAAAAATGTGTGGAACCCCCCCCCCCCCCCCCTCCCCCCTAAAAAAAAAATAATAATAATCCGAAGAAAAACAATAGTCTTTTCCTGAGGGAAAAGCCAAACTAGACTTTATGATTCTGGAGAATCATGGCTTTCCCCCATGAGATTGTATTATATTTCATGACCCCACATTGTCTGAAGAATTGTTTTTAACTGTCTCACTGAAGTTCCTTCATTGATGTTATGAGACAGGCGACTATAGTAGTCTCAAATGACTCAGTTTGATAAAAAAAAGTTTAGGTAAAAACCATCATTAACTGTGGAGTGGGTTAATATCAATATCGTCGTCCGACAAGTTAATGACCGAGAAAAGGAGTTATGTTTGTTTGACATTTTCCCACTGAGTGCTGTGTCTATTTGAAAATGGTCCATTTTATCTGAAATGTATCCAAAATATTGATGTCTGGTAGCTTGTAGAGGGTTAACAAGTGCTAACAGGAATATTTATTCATGCAACTTGTAATTTCACACCAAAAACTGCAAATGGCCATTTTTTCTTTAAAATATACAAGATGTTTTTAGAGAAATCCAGGGAGAACATGAATTTTAAGCTTTTGATGGGTATCATTGTTTATCCAGCCCAAAACGGGTTAAGTGTTGTTTTTTGAATACTCTTATTACTTCCAAAAATAATTCTCAGTGAATTCTACTTCCACTTATTTTGATCTCTTCTCTCAAATTCGGGTGCTGTGGGTATGCAAACACAGCCCATTTTATCAACATTTTGATGTTTGGGAACCTGCATAGGTTTAACAAATGCCTCCAGGAATATTTTGTACATGCAATTTATAATGTCACACTAAGATCTGAGAATGGCCATTTTTTCCTGAAAATCTACGAGATGTTTTTAGAGAAATCCTCGGATAACATGAATTTTTAACCTTTTGCAGGGTATCTTTCTGTAATCAGCCCTAAACGGGTTAATGCTTGGTTTGTGAATACCTTCATTACATACAAAAATGATCATCAGTGAATTCCACTTCCAATGAAGGGGGTTATGTTTATCTCACAGGTACACTTTTGGTATTATGGTTGCCCAAGAACAGCCCATTTTCTCCAAATGTCTATGCTTGGCAGGCTCTGGAGGGTTAACAAATGCTTACCGAAATATTTTGTCCATACAACTTGTAATGTCATTCCAAGACCTGCGAAAGGTCAATTTTTCTTGAAATTTTGTTTTGAGAAATCCGCAGAAAACTGGAATTTTAAGCTTTTAAGGGGTATATCTCTTTAACTAGTCAAAAATGGGTTAAGACCTCGATTTTTGAATACCCTTACTACTTACAATGAAAGTGTCAATGACACTGTAGCTCAACTTGTCAAGACATGTACATGTATAGTATGTGACACAGCAATGACAAACATCTAGGTAATGACCTGATAACAAAGGTATATATAAAGTATTGTAACGGCTTGTACATAAATACTGACCGTAGCCTGTAACAAATGTATAGGTAAAGTATTGTAAAGGTGGGTGACAGTCAGATGCTAAACTAGAAAAGAAATCATTGGAGTCTCAGAGTGGGTCTGACTGAACCCCAAAATATTTGTTCTCATAGCACAGTGATAACAAAGGCACCCCAAAACACACTCATTCCTGTCCCAAGGTGAAAACAAAGGTACCCAAGAAGTTTCGTGAAGATCATAAATACGAGCTGTATAGAAGTTGTGCCAAAAAACTGATTAGACCTAATTTCGGTACAAAATGGCCACTGGCAGCCATCTTGAATCTCGGACCGCACCCAGAAACACTCGTTCTCGTCCCAAGGTGATAACAAAGGTACCCAAGATGTTTCGTGAAGATCGGTTGATAAATACAGCCTCTAGCCCAAGCCGTATTGACATGTGACTTACTGTGTGTAATGTTTTACTTAAAATCTACGAGATGTTTTCAGAGAAATCCAGGGAGAACATGAATTTTAAGCTTTTGATGGGTATCATTGTTTATCCAGCCCAAAATGGGTTAAGGTTGTTTTTTTTCGAATACGCTTATTACTTACAAAAATAATTCTTAGTGAATTCTACTTCCACTTATGTTTATTTCTCCTCTTAACTTTGGGTGCTGCGGGTATGCAAACACAGCCCATTTTATAAAAAAAAATTGATGTTTGACAACCTGCATAGGGTTAACAAATGCTTACTGGAATATTTTGTACATGCAGTTTGTAATGTCACACTAAGATCTGAGAATGGCCAATTTTTCTTGAAAATCTACACAAAGTTTTTAGAGAAATCCTCTGATAACATGAATTTTTAACCTTTTGTGGGGTATCTCTCTGTAACCAGCTCTAAAGGGTTAATGCTTGGTTTTATGAATACCTTCATTACTTACAAAAATGATTCTCGTGGACTTCCACTTCCAATGAAGGAAGTTATGTTTATCTTGTAGGAACACATTGGGTGCAATGAGTGCCCAAGAAAAGTCAATTTTCTCAAAATTTCTATGCTTTGCAGCCTCTGGAGGGTTAACAAACGGTTACCGGAATATTTTGTCCATGCAACTTGTAATGTCACTTCAAGACCTGCAAACGGTCAATTTTTCTTGAATAGTTTCTAGATTTTTGGGAGAAATCCACAGAAAATGGAACCTTTAAGAGCTTTTAAGGGGTACATCTCCTTAACCAGCCGAAAATGTGTTAAGACCTCGATTTTTGAATACCCTTACTACTTAATAAAAATTTTCCCTATCAGTTTTGCTTCTGGTAAAAGAAGTTATGTTTCTCTGTGGCATTCTCATTTGTTATTGCTGGTGTCCAAAAACAGACTATTTTTTTCAAAATGTTTACATTTAGCAGCCCATGGAGGGTTAACAAATGCTTACCGGAATATTTTATCCACGCAACCAGTATTGTGACATCAAGACCTATCAATAGCCATTTTCTGTTGAAAACTTACAAGATGTTTGTAAAGAAATCCATGGAAAACATGATTTTTAAAGCTTTTGAAGGGTATCGCTATTAACCACCCCAAAAGGGGTTAACGCTTGAGTTTTTGAATACACTTATTACTTACAAAAATGGACCTCAGTGAATTCCACTTCCAACAAAGGAGATTACGTGTATCTCTTGGGTATATATTGCGTGTTGTGCATGTCTGAAAACAGCCCATTTCAACAAAATTATGATGCTTGGCAACCTATAGAGGGTTAATAAACGCTCATCGGAATATTTTGTCCATGCAACTTGTAATGTCACACAAAGACCTGCGAATAGTCAATTTTTCTTGAAAACCTTCAAGGTGTTTTTAGAGAAATCTACAGAAAATGGGAATTTTAAGCTTTTAAGGGGTTTCTCTTTTTATCCTTTCAAAAATGGGTTAAGACTTCGACTTTTGAATACCCTTATTACTTACAAAAATGTTTCCATATAAATTTTGCGCTTGATAAAAGGAGGTACTTTTCTTTGTGGCATACCCATTGAGTGCTGTTGCTGTCCAAAATCAGCCCATTTTATCACAATTTTGACTTTTAGCAGCCTGTGGAGGGCTCACCGGAATATTTTGTCCATGCAACTTGTATTGTCACACCAGGTCCGGCAAGTGGCCAATTTTTCTTGAAAATCTACAAGACTCATTTAGAGAAATCCACAGAAAACATGAATCGTTTAGCTTTTGAGGGGTATTACTGTTTAACCAGCCCAAAGCGGGTTAATGCTTGGTTTTGTGAATACCCTTACAGGGTTCATACAAAAATTTGCTCACAAAGTTCAAGGGTTTTTCAAGGGCTTCTTTTTTTTTTTCAAGGGCCACATATACTATTCAGCTTGTTGTATGAGCTCTAAAAATCCAAGATTCATGTGACACGCATCTGACTTTGGAAGTCAGGAAGTACTGGTACCCAAAGTGTGATCTGTGTTACAGTAATCTTGGTAAAACGTTCCATACTTTTTATGTTTTTTTTAACTGAGCGACACGAGCACAACAAACAAGTAAAAGGCGAGTACACATATTTACAATGCCCAGGAAATAGCTTGGTATTCAAGGGTTTTTCAAGAGATTTCTGAAAGTTCAAGGGTTTCTCAAGGGCTAATTTCAAATTCCAGGGTTTTTCAAGAAAAAACTCATTTTCAAGGGTTTTTCAAGAGCTGTATGAACCCTGCCTTATTACTTACAAAAATGATGATCGGTGAATTTCACTTCCAATAAAGGAAGTTATGTTTATCTCTCGTTTATCGTTTGGGGGCTGTGGGGGCTCGAAAACAGACCATTTCATCAAAATTTCGATGTTTGACAGCCTGTGGAGGGTTACCATATGCATCGCCTAATATCTTTTGTGTATCAATGGTCGTGTCACAGGCAGATCCAGCAATGATGAATGTTTAAAAAAAAATCTACAAGACATGTTTCGAGAAAGTGCCTATAAACCTCAATTCTGACAGTTTTTTGCCAATTCTGACGAAATAAGGGTTAAATCGAAAATTCCGCTTTGGTATGTTTTTACATTTTGTGCCCCTCTATGAGTGTGCACAATTTTGTGAAAATCGGTTCGAAAATGGCTTCGGAATCATGCGGACAAAATGTGTGGGTAAAAAAAAAAAATAACAATCCGTAGAATAACAAGAGACTTTTCCAGAGGGAAAAGCTTAATTACTTATTAAAATTGCTGGTGGTCTTTCTTTTTTTGGAGGTGGGATCGTGTGGGGGTTATCGTTTGACAATGTAATTAATCGAGTCCAGTTAATAAAAGCGAACAGGATGTCAATAATTCACAAGCACAGATCCGCACAAATAATTATAACGAGGAGTCCAAAATCCGGGTGATAAAAAATTCAAGCTTTAATTCATTGATTCTCCGGCAATTGATACCACACATTGGGGAGACAGGTAGTGTTTGCATTGGTATTAAAGGTTGATGGGAGAGACCTAGATTTTTTTTTGGAGAGGGGGGGGGGGGGGGGTGGATGCTGCCAACAGCCGGTAAATGATGGAGATATAATTTGTACCAGCAACAGGCATCTTTTTGTTTTTAAAACTTATTTCTATTAAATTATAGCCTCCTGTTATACACTTAGAGTACTGGTACCAGTATTCTTATATTTATTTGCGTAAATGTGTCATTTACAACAACATTTATCATTTATCAAATTTTCACCTGGAGGGCTTAAATTGTAATGAGTGCTGCCGACCCCTCGATAAAGTTTTGATTTAATTATTTATCCAAACTCCTGTCATTAATTTTTTTTTCTAAGATTACAAAGAAATGGGTATTAATAAAATTGTAGAAAATTTAAAAAAAGAATCTGGCAGTGGCCGGCTTGGGTGTATTTGTGGAGGCCGGTTTGGGCGAAATTGTGGAGGCCGGTTTGGCTGGAGGCCGGATTAAGTGTAATTCATATTGACTGCACAATTCTTGAAGTGATAAACTTGGTTACGTCAAGTTGAATTAATAAAAGTTATTACTTCAAGAATCATGCAGTCCAGAATTACAGCCGCTGGTCAAGTGCACAACTTCATTCGCGATACAGGCCCCTTCTTAACTGTTGGCACAGGAGTCAGAACCTTTGGGGAGGGGGGCTAGGTCAAACATGGCCAGAAAGTCTGTATTTTTTTGTTTTGTTTTGTGTTTGTTTTGGAATGCCCTTTGAAAGGACGTACCGAACCAAAAAAATTAAAATACAGTCTTTCGGGTCATGTTTGGACTAGAGGGTGGGCCGGCAAAACCAAGATCCTTGACTCCAGGGCCACCCCACCCCAAGTTCCGTGCTCTGGGAGTTACTACCCAGGTCCCCACCCTCTCCGGGACCCCGGATACATGACCAATATGTGCATACATGGATATTGTATTACAGAACACACAGGGGGATTTTGTACTGCTCTAAGTACGTGGACATACATATATTTCCAATATATTCTTGCCAGTTTTTAGAAAGTTTGGGACTCCACAAGCTAATCTGCAATTTATGGACCACCGGATAACTAACTTATCAGTGCTCCTTAAACTGAAGATTTGCTTTGTGAGTTACAAGTTTTTTTTTGGTTGTCAGGTATGGTCAGTGGTTTATGCCCATGTGCACTGTTTTGCACAAGCAAAATTCCAGCCAGCAGACCTCCGAGTGGAATTCAGAAACCACTTGACTTACAGTACGAGTCGAAATATGTCGCAGAATAACCACTATAACCTACCAGTACGCATCTTCAACTACACCAGCAACACTAGAACCTGACATCATTTTTGGGGAAACTCTCACAGAAAGCTTTCCGCAAAATGATTTCGGGTTCTTGTGGGCTACTTTGTTCATTGCGGTTATGCTACAACTTATTTTGATTCATAGAGTATTTGTAGACTTGAACATATGCTCCACCTTCTACCATGCATTTATACTCGTAAGAAGTCTTTTTTTCCATTTTTCCAGACATTTCATACTTGGCCATTAAACAAATAATTGTTCATTTACATATTAGTTCTATTAAAAATTATTCGACCGTAGCCATAGCCACATGTTAATATTTTGTGATTATGAAACAAATTTAAAATAAAAGGTTTTGACTACAATTGTAGTACTCTGATCACAAAAAAGCAGTATAATATATTTTGTACTTTACTTTTTAAACCTTTACCCACAGAAAACATTAAAACAGGAAATTTAAATTTAATTTTTTCAGAATCGTGATCCTCGGAGGAACAATCTTGTTCCAGTGATAGATCACATTATGTGTCTTCTACAAAACTTTTAAAAAATCATTTTTACCTGCTAATTCATCAATTATGTGTGAAGTTGCAGTCAATTTGTTAATAAAGGGTTAGGCGGTGAGGTGTGTCATGAGGTGTGTGGATTATGGAGATTCTTATCAATCCATTTTCCAATGTTTGAGAAAACAAGAATTAACAGTACCAAAAGGGTAAATTTCCAACACTCATGGGTATGGTTTTTGGCATATCAAAGCTACGTCAACCAAAAAATTTAGTTTTCTTGAAATAATATTCTTCCGTGGACATTATAAATTACATTTTGAATTTCTATGCATTGGAAAATACAATGCAATAGGAATTCCAATGCAATTAACCCTCTTAAATGTTGTGTATAAACCCAAAACATTTTATAAAAGTTTGCAGTATACATGTACATATTTTTATTTCTGATTCTTGTGTTATTAGTATAGGAAACATTACATCTATAGTTTATACAGGTAGTGGTTATTCTTCAACTCTTTTTGACTGGTACTGTATATGGACAAAATATTATTAGTGTACATGAAACACTGCTACTAGCAGATGATTTTCATTCATTTTTTAGGAACCATGCACCCTCCACCCCCAACCTTTTTCAGCTGGAACATCTGCATGTTATGCTTGAAAATATTTGAATGGGTTGGTTGTTTGGATACCTAGGGTTTGCATTTTAACTCAAGCAGACATTTTTGTGTCATTTCAGTGATATATCTGCAGTTTTGCCACTCATCAAAAAAACAAAACTATGATGCCGAGTCTATCTTCGCTTGTGGGAAGGGGTTCATTGTGGTATTCATTTCACTAAAAAATCAATATTATTTTGCCCTGTCCATTAAATGAAGTATGGAAAGTGTGTTATTTTTTCTATCTTTATCAGTATTAAATCGAAAATGCCCATTTTCGTGTTTCAAGCGAAACATTTCGGTTATTTCTAGCGCATGTATGACAGTCTTGACAGATAGTCTGATCGAAGTGTTTACCCAAAGCTACCTCTGACCTTGCATATCATTAACGACAAAGATGGCTAATCGGCAATGGGCTTATAGTTCTCACTTTGATGAAAGCATGGCATCCATGAAAAAAAAACTACTCATGTTTCAAATCACCTTTGAAAAATAATTTAGCAATCTACCAGTTAAGGATATGGTCACTGAAACACAAAATTTGTCTATATCCAGCTATAACCAGTAAAACATCATGAAAATTATGCAATACAAATGAATGTAAAGAATTAATGACAGAGTAAAACAAAAACATAAAAACAAGGAAGTATATTCATTGGCTGCAAGGAAAAAGATCAAATAACACATTCGAATAGCTCATTCCAATGAGGTCACATGATATGGTTTTGTTGAAATTTTGAAATTTTTTTGTTAACTTCTCAGTTTGTAAATTATATACAGCCAATTCATTAGGTGAAAGGTTAAAGACACACAAAAAGATATTGACACAAAAAGATATTGACACAAAAATAGATATGTGGGTACTCTGTATTCTTCACACCATAAAATTGTCCAACTCAATAAGACCCAAGTTGTTGAAAGTGTTGTTGAAAGTCTTGCTGAAACCCAAATAAACAAACATAAAATGTGCACAGTACAAATATGTCAATGAGTATGTGTGATCCTTAGAAAATTGTGAGCAGGATTTTAAAAATGTGGTTTTAATTGTGCCAGACAATTTAAAACAGATTTTTATTGAGGTTAGTTAACCCCCTACACACTGATGTCAAAATGGCAAAGTTTTCAGAAGCAACTATTTTCCATAATTCAGTTTGATATTTAACCAAATATACCTTGTTTGACAGAGCTCACTGAGCTCTGTCAAACAGACATGTTAACCGTCAGAATAATTTTTCAGGGAACCTGAGGGTGATTTTCAGGGAAATGGGATGGATTTCAGGGAAAAGTTCGCGCGGGGACAAAACAAAAGAAAAAACTTGTGAATTTTCAGCTCATGGACCACCATTAACACCAGGTTATATCCAGATCTAGTTGGCAATTATGCTGATGCATTTATGCTATGTTAAAAAATCATAAAATAATTGTTGATTTGACTCCTCCCAACACCTCCCCCCCCCCCCACGCCACCCACTTCTTCATGACCCCCCCACCCACAGAGCACCACCACCTGTGGTTTGCTTTTATCAAAGTCTACTAAGCTAATAATTTCCCAAGTCTGGAAATGTTGACAGGAAAAGATGTCCTAATGTTTGATTACTTCAAGAAGATTAGTACATGGAAAGTATCCTTATCAAAATCCTTCACGCATACATGTGTGGACGTTTGTGCCCTGCACAAAACTTTTCTTTTCATCATTGAAGCATTTTTTTTTTAATTCCATTAGAAAGTTTCTGGGTACAGACGGCCAACAGTTAACAGTTTTGTAGTCAGAACAATGGAATAAATGTAGTGTTAGAATATAAGTCCATTGTATATAAGTATGCAGTCATAATTTTTTGGCATCCTAAGTGACTTTAACCTATTTTTAAACTGTGTTAAATAAATAGTTGAGGTCAAGGTGTTGAATACGTTTTGATTTGGAATTTTAAGGGATGAGAATTAAAGCTATTCTATGGATAAATAAATATATATTATTTAATTCCTTTTCATATATTTTATTTACCAAAAAACTGCATTTAAAAGAAGGTGGAGTTTTAAATTTTTTGAAAGTAAGTCACCTATTTTCACTTCCACACTCACTTCGGCCTTAAAAAAAAGAACCTCTGTTTCTCAGGCCTGCGCGCATGGTCATTTTTTGCTGTGCATGCAACCTTTTTATGACACCAAAAAATCTTTAAAAAAAACTTTGAGATATTGTGCTCATTTCGGTAAATCGATATCGATGCGTTTGCAAATTTTAAATTAACACACTTCAAGCTTTTTCTACATCATACCTTAATAAAGTGGGTGGGTTTTAGCAATATTCACGACAGAAAGTGTTTTATTCTGTAAAAGGTAAGTCATAATGACAGCAAGAAGGAAGGTGTCTTTCAGTCTGACAACAAACAGTCACAAAGGGAAATGGTCGATTCGCACCATGTTTGATTCGCACCAACCCTCAGAAAGTCTGCAAAGTCAGGTGCTATGTTGAATGGAACACAGTCTCCTGGCATTTATTTTTAGCAACATTTGTATTGTAAATGGCCGTCATTGGGAATTCGTGTACTGTTATTTGAAACCGTTACGAGTTTCCCAGTTAATTTAAATAAATGTATTTGAGATGCAGGATAATTGGATAACTAATAGTAACCGTTGCTTGATATAAAAGTAACAGTCATAGTTGAAAATAAATCGCATATAGGCAGGTATGTGCGGTCGAATTGGTTAATAAAAACTCGCAAACATTCGGTTTGTATTTCATTTTCAGATTTCCGAAAAATATGATTTATGGATGAACTGCCTGTTCAAATGGATTGTGATAATTTTGAATTTAAATGGGGAAAAATTGCGATTCACCATTTTATTAGGCAGGTTGTGAAAGGATTTATTTTTTTTTGGTAAAATAAATCTTTGAAAGTTGGCACTTCGACATTTGATTTGTCCCAGAGACGTTTCACCCCGAGATGTTTCACCCACGAGGCGTTTCGTCCTGTGTCATAATTTTCACTGAAAAAAACAAACATTCAAACCCCACTTCATTTATGACCCAACACCCCTATGGTGAATAACCATTATATTTGCGAAATGTTTGCGTTTGGGTGAGGGTCGAATTACCACAAACAACCTCTCGGGGAGAAAATAAAAAGAAAAAAAAAGACCGCCCGCCCGCATGCTTTTTGGGGAAAAATGGCCTGAGAAACAATCAACTTTGTATGGCCTTACATGTATAATGTACATGCAATGGTCGAAGATAAATGTTAAATGTTTATCATCAGTCTGTGATAGAGATGGGCAGCAATGAAATTTCAAGTTCGCTTTCGAATAATGTTATTTTTGGAATGTTTTACCTTGGTATCGGTACAGTATTCAGTGTCAAAAACATACATGTAAGCACCAACACCAATAGTTGGTATACTCCCTAGATGTACATGTACACAGTTTCCAGCAGACAAAGCTGCAGAATTGTCAAAATGTTAGAAAAACAAGGGCATTCGCCAACGCTCATTTGATGTAACAAAACAGTTGAGAGAAAATCCCCCCTGCCCCTATTAAATTGAATATTTTTCATCCATTGTGTGCACTGTATTTTACAAAAATCGCTTTTCAAATTTTACTATTGTTTTTTCAATTTTTGACTTCAAGACACAATAGCATATGTACACCCCTCACCTCACTCCTTGGAAAATGCTCATTCATGTGTGCAGTCTGTGTTATTGAGGCAAAAGATTAAATTATTTTAGTTATTCAAGAAAGTTATTGCCAGTGTCATCATCTTGTCATGTTAGATAAAGGGTAACAAAACAAAGCTTTACAATGTACATTCAATTGTTACAAGAAAAATTAACAAGCTTCATAATGTAGTGTCACTGAAAGTAATAAAATATAACATTACATTCAAAAGGGAAAATATATTTATTATTTTCTAGTGTGATTTACGGGGATTACCAGGTTTGATTATAAATGATAACTTCACAAGTGAATTATGCAATCAACAATTGTGTCATGTATCCATGCTCACAAACAAAGATGCTTTGCCGTGGGTGTAATGGGGACTTCATTGTTTTTTTTGTTGCTTTTTTTAACCCTTTACCAAAGTACGTTCCAATGAGGGGTCATAACCTATGTTTTAGAGACAAAAAATAATGAAAATTAATTGGTGAGTTTTGAGAATAGCGCTGGCCTGTTTTGGCCATTCCATTAGGTAAAGGGTTAAATAATTATAATTATCATTAAAAATGAAAAGTAATAAACAGAGTAATCGCTTGACTGGACTGGTTACGTGAAATAATTCATTCGAGGCGAGGAACTATATTGTAAAACACTTTTGCGCATTCGCACACTCGTGTTTGTACAATGTCCCTCACCTCACATGAATTATTTCACGTAACCAGTCCAGTCAAGCGATTACTTTCTATGTATCCTTTAAATTTACGTACAAGTTTCAAACATCATAACAACAAAGCAGTAGATTTATATATGCCAGAATAAAAATAAAAACATTTCCAACCACCAGATAAACATCATAAAATAAAGCATAACATTCATATGTTAAATGAAGCAATGAAAATTAATTTACAATCATGTCAATATTTTGGCAGACATCTTCATTAAAGAAAGCTGACATGTGTTTTAAAGTCAGCTAGGAGAAAATATTTTGTTAACGAATTACAACTACAAGAAATTATATGTTATTCTGCCAGTTAACAACATCACATTGGAAGAAGCAGTGACAGAAAAATTCAAAGATAGGTTACAAGTTTAAGTCAGGTTTGAGAGAATTCAGTTTGAATGGAATTTTTTGAGAATAATACTGGAAAGATTTCGTTTTATCCTCTACCTAGGCTGGTAAAGTGGTCAATGCATACATACTTTATGTACAAGTTCACCAAGATATAATGAACTGATATGGGTAGGATTTTATTTTTTTTATGCTCAGTGGAGTAAAGAAATGAAAGTGTCAATGACACTGCAGCTTAACTTGACTGTGTGTCGTGTTTGATGAAAAGGATAATGTTCAATGTTTTGAAAGGATTATGAAATAAGACAAAAATTGTCCAGTACCCAACATGCCATGTTTTCAACAAGAATAATTTAAGGTGCAGACTGTACTAAAGAATCGGAAATCTGGGTTGATGTGGCCCTCACAGTTAACGTATGTCAACCAAAGTTACCAAGTTACAGTAAAATCATTCCAAAACGAGTCATCCTAGCAAGTTACAATGAAATCCCTTCCTAAATATGACTTGTAGAATTTGCTACAGGAATCTAGGTCATGTGCCCACCCAGCAGTCACGGTTGACCAATTGTGACCAAAATAGGACAGTCTCATCTATATATCATATCTAGTGATCCTACCAAGTTACAATGAAATCCCTTCATGCATATAACCTGTAGACAGTGCTACAGGAATGTAGGTCACATACCCAAGCGGCGGAAATGGATGATCGATCGTGACCAAAAATAGGACAGTCTCATCTAAACAGTCTCATCTAAACATCATACCGAGTCATCCTACCACGTTAGAAAGAAATCACTTCATGAATATGACCTGTAGACTGTGCTAAAGGTTTTTGGGGTTTCTAACCCGCGCAGCCATCATGGTTTACCAATCACAACCAAAATGGGATGTTCCCATTTAGACATGACCTTGATCCTGCACATGAAATTTAGTGATGATTGGACAAGAACTACAGGGTGTAGTCTGTGATAAAGAAAATGTGTACAAACTCACAGACTTAAAGACTTCTGCATGCATGATGGCAATAGCTTTTCTTGACTTTGTCAAGTTAAGCTAAGAAACAATGTAGAGTGTTGTGTATGGTCCTGGCTGTGCCAGCCGCATCAATTCCTATGGTTTTGTTTGCATGCAGAAATGTTTTTCAGAACTATCCTCTCTGAAAATAAAAATAGGCCAATGAAATCGTCAGATGTGTGCCCATACGCACAACTAGTAGAAAGCTATATGACGGAGGGCCACACCGGATGCCGACATTATGTACACCACACATGGTATGGGTACATACAAAAATGGATTGGAGGAGTTCCTAATTTAATGGATAAAGGGTTAATATCTCCGGATCAATATTTAGATTTACATAAAAAACTATAGAGCACAGCACATCAGTAACCTGAACACATATATGAAGTAACATGACAATCGGATTGATATTGGGGGAATTTTCAATTTGAAGGATAAAGGGTTAATGTCTCAGAATCAAATTATCAGATTTACACCGACAACTATATGGCATGGCACATCAGTAACCTGAACACAAATAAAAAGTAACTTGACAATCCAAGCAATATTTTTCAAGTTATTGAATGCCAAAGAAATGGATATGGATGCCGGACGGACAGATGGACAGATGGATGGACAGACAGACAAAGGATGGACGAACAATGGATGGCCATCCTGGATGCCGGCATTATGTGTACCATACATTGTACAGGTACACATAAAAATGTATACAATGTTTGCTGAACAAAGATTCAATTCTATAAAAAAAATTCATTCATCTGTGAGTTGAGTCTAATGGCTTCCGCGTCATCTTCAAACATCCACTGTCTGCACAATAAACAGTATTTCTTTCAGTCTAGTCTCCAGAAAGTTCACTGGATCCCTTAAAAAACAAGTAGAGTGCTAGATTAATTTTCTGAAGCCAGAATTTCTTTATATGGATTGTTTGTTACAGTTTATTGGAGAGTGGTTTTAGGCAATTTCCAATAAATTGAAATACATTGTTTTTGTGAAATAAAACTATTTATATGCACCTAAGTAATTACAAAGCACATCCACGGCTATGACAGTTTTTAATCGCAGTATCCAGACTTTTCAGTAGAGCTCAAATATATCACTGAGCACTCACTCAGTTAAGTATATGGTCAGTGAAAAACAAAATTTGTCAATAACCAGTAACACATCATGAAAAATAAGCAATAAAAATTAAAGTAGAGATTTAACGACAAAGAGAAAAAGAAACCATGAAAACAAAGAAATACATCCATTGGCTGGAAGAAAAAAGATCAAATAAATACACATTATGTGACCACCTCATTGGAATGATCTCAATGAGCTCATTCCAATGAGAGGGCAAATGAAAAAAATTAACTTCTGTTTGTAAATTACATGGGTGGATGCAGCCAATTCATTTGATAAAAGATTAAGGACACAAAAAATGATATCGGCATGATCTTATATAAATGTAATTGGAGGCTCTCCATCTATCCAACTCTTTTCTTGTTCCTCTTGCACTCCTACAATTTTTGAGATATGGAGCTACAATTTGGCAGTTTGGACAAAAAATTGGGATAATTTTGTCAAGGAAGTAGCAGGTGGAGGAAGCCAGAGTTTCTGGAGAGAATCACTCAGCAATGATGGGCAACTGTCAAGACTCAATTTTCTATCCGAGCACAAGCAGGGTCATCATTGGTTAAGGGCAAGTGTAGTGCCAATATGCTGTAATCTATAGTTAGTGCAGTAAACCAATGGTGCACTTGCCTTCAACCAATGCTAACCCTACTTACTCTGGAAGAGTGAATTGGAAAGTGTGAGTTACTCACTGTTTGCTCAAGGGTTCTTCATGGGTGCACTGGCTTCCTCCATCCATAAAACTGTCCAACACAATATGACCCAAGTTGCTGAAATTGTCCCTGAAACACAATAAACAAACAAACATAAAATGTACACATTTACTTTTTATACACAAATATGTCAATGAGTATGGGTGATCCTCAGTAAATTGAGTAGTATATTAAAAGTATGTAGTTTTACTTGTGTCAGACAATTTAAAAACAATTTTTATTGATGTTAGATAACAAGACGGTGCTTTGGATAAAAATAGATACTCCACAGATTTTATATTATATTGAAAAATGAAGCCAGAAAATAAGCTGACTGTCATCTGCAAAATGAGGTCCTCAAAGGGTGAATGTAGTGATGCTACCCTGCTGTGCAGGGTAGCATCACTAAATTTATCCTCTGTGACCCTCAATCTGAATGAGGGTCTCACAACTAAACAGAAAGAAGTACCCAGAGGATAAATTGGTCCACAGAATGGGATAGCATCATGAAATTCACTTTCTGAGAACCTCATTCTGCAAATGTCAGACTGCTTATTTTCAGGCCTGTGAAGAATAATTGTAGTGCCAAGTATTGCAGGTGCCTGTGAAATTGGACTTGCCTTTTGGCCCTGTATCATTCACAGGAACTGCACAATTATTTCACCATACTACTGTACTCCAGAAAAACATCTGTTACATATTATAATGTACATATAGTTTTTGGATGACAAAAGTTTATCTTCAGTCAGCAATAAAGCTGGGCATCATTGAAATTTAAAGTTCGGTTTCAGAAACGGTATTTTTGGAATATTTTACCTTGGTATCAGTTCAGTACACATTGTCAACAACATACATGGAAGCACCAACACCAATATTCAGTTGGTATACTCCCCAGTTGTAGGCCATCATTTACACAGACAAAACTGCAGAATTGTTAAAATGTTGACAGAACAAGCACACTTGGCACTGGTCATCTGATGTAACAAAACAGTTGAGAGAATGACCCCCCCTCCCCACCCCACCCCCTGGGTATTTTCTCTCAGCATTTTTGTTACATTTAATGGCTGGTGGTGAATGCCTTTAGAAATACAAAGTCCAGGGGACTCTCCTTGTTTGGAATATTTTGCAAAATTTTCTGTTGTTTGCCCTAATGTCGGCAATATTTTTTAGGATCAAAATTTTTGGTTTATTGAGATTCCCTCATTACATTAAATCGATATTGGTTTGATACCGCTTTTGAATGGTATTTACAGTATATCGCCCATCTGTAGTCAGCAAAAGCAATATATTCATGTGTTGGAAGACAAAACGTCAAATTTAGCTGGTCAGAAAAACACCACGAACCCTTTACCTAACATAACATCCATATCCATCCAGCACGAGAGCCCACTTAACTGGATATTTCTTAACTGAATGACCCTGTTAATTGCATATCACTTTCAGTCATCATACCTTCAGTGAAAATTTGACCTGTTAAATACATATGGGTTATAGAGTAAACTCCTGTCAATTGTATAAAATTCTTGTAATCTCTTGAAGAATTACTTTTACAACTACTGAATTCCCCATGTTTAAAGACATATTTGTCCTCTGTGCATCCAATATAAGCATTTTGTCCATTATATCTTGACTTGACAGAATACTCCTGTTAACTGAACATTTTTCATTCATTGTGTGCACTGTATTTTACAAAAATCGCTTTACAAATTTTACTATTGGTTTTTCAATTTTGACTTCAAGACTTCACAGCACATGTTCCCCCATCCCCTCCACCCCACTGCTTGGAAAATCTTATTCATGTGTGCAGTCTATGTTCTGGAGGTAAGAAATATCTTTGCAAGTGTTATTGTCTAGTCATGTCAGATGAAGGGTAACACAACAAAGCTTTACAATGTACAGTCAACTGTTACAGGAAAAATTAACAAGCTTCATAATGTTGTGTCATTGAAAAGTAATAAAACATAGCATTATATTCAGAAGGGAACATACTTGCAGTCTTCAAATTTATCCACAAGTTGCAAACATCATAACAACAATGCAGGACATCTATAGATGTCAGGATGAAAATAAAAACATTACCAACCATCAGCAAAACATTTATATGTTGAATGAAATAACAAAAAGTAATTTACAATCATATCAATATTTTGGCAGACATCTTCATCAACTCTTATCCCACTGAGTATTTTTAATATATTTTCATCAGATCTAGTCATGGCTGCCATGAAGCAACCATGGCTAGATCTAATGAAAAATTCATCTACATTTAACTCAAGAAATCAGTGATGAAAAATACATTTCAATTTACAGGGTGAAAATTGAATTAAATACAAGTATGCCCAAATTATGCATATTTCAGTGGCAGGAAAAACCCCGTCCTGGTCAAGAATATCTGCCAGAAGCATGCAAGGAGTTAAAGAAAGCTGACATGTGCTTTAAAAGACATGCAGGAGCAAATATTTTGTCAGTTCATGCATCTTTTATTAAATTTATTGGAGGGCCTCTCCAAATAAATTGTAACAAGCCACTAACAGTGACCTTATTACAACTGCTGGAAATAATCTGTTATTCTGCCAGTTAACATAACATTGGAAGGAGATTTGACAGAAAAATTCCAAAGATAGGTCACAAGTTTAACTCTTTGCATGCTGCTGGCAGATATTCCTGCCCAGGTACGGATTTCTCTTGACAATGAAATAAGTATAATTTTGGCACATTAAAACAAATTTTGTCCTTGTAAATGGAATGTGTTTTTTTTTGATGATTTCTTGAGTTAAACATAGATGATTTGTTCATCAAATCTAGTCATGGCTGCTTTTCAGCAGCCATGACTAGATTTGATGTAGAATACCTTGAAAATACTCAGCGGGTTAAGAGTTAGCCAGGTTTGAGAGACAATTAATAGAGGATATCTATGCTGTTTTAGTGAATATCACAAATTATCTCATGGGTGTGGACCTGAAAGTTTTATTTTTTTTTATTTGTGTGAACCTGAAAGTATTATTTTTCACCTGCGCAAGCGCTCGAAAAAAATAAAACTTTCAGGTCCACACTCATGAGATAATTCCATATTTTCCCTAAAACAGTGCAGATTTTCCTTTTATTATATGCTACATGACTTTTTAATGTGCAATCCTCAGCCAATTCAACTGCAGTTTCAAGACAAAAACAAAAGGCTGCTGATAGTTCCTTCAAGGCAATGTTCAAGGTGACATCATGTGCCGAAGAGTAACGTTATTTAGGAAGCTACTGAAAAAATTCATTGTGTGGACCTAAAAGTATTATTTTTCACTTGCACAAGCGCTCGCGAAAAATAAAACTTTCAGGTCCACACTCATGAGATAATTCCTGACACTGACTAAAATAGAGTAGATTTTCTTTTTATTATATGCTACGAGACATTTTATTGCACAATATTCACCCCCGTTCAACCCAAAATGCGTACGTTTTAAAACAATAACAAAGATCAGCTGATCGTTCCTTCAAGGCGATTGATATCAAGAAATATCTTTTAGATAATTTGCAATTATTCACAGGCTAGTATATCATAAAGAAAAATATAATTCAGTTTGGATGGAATTTTTGGTGAATAACACTGGAAAGATTTGGTTTTGTCTTCTACCTAGGCAGGTAAAATGGTCAGTGTATACATACTTTATGTATAAGTTCACCCAGATATAAAGAATTGATTTTGGCAGGATTTTATTTTTTATACTCACTGGAAACAAGAAAAAAGCATGCATTGCAGAGCAAATCCCCTGTACCCCTGATGAACCACAAGCAAAAGTTCATTAACATTATTAACAAAATGATTACTATTCAAATTATCATATAATCATTAAAATTTCCAATAAACCAAAACAACGGAAAATAATGCCATCAATATTCAACAAATCACCGGGTTTTGAAACACGATTATTTTCAAGTTAGCACATAAACATTAAAAATACAATTAAAATGGAACCAACAAAGGGCAATAACTCTCTCAATGCTCAATAAGTCCTCTTACTTTTTCACTTGTTGATAGCATTGTGAGCGTGCAGGATATCAAATTTTATTGAAATCCGATGTTTACTGTTAAAGTTATTAGGTGAAAAATGAAACCTGAAGCAAAATTCAACAGACAAAGGGCATTAACTCTCTCAGTGTTTGAGAAATCACTGTTGTTTTCAATTGGTGTGGTGCATCTTGAAGGACATGTCACATTAATGAATTAACTTAGTCTCACCATCCAATTCTGGACCAGTCAACATTAATTTGCAAAAATTCCCTCTGGTTTCAATCAAGAAGATGAAGAGAGCTTTAATTTCAGTACAGGTCATATGTTGTTGCAAAATTTGCCAAGTCTTATTTTTCTAAAGTCACGTTCCTATTATTACTTCAGCTTCCAGGATGAACGATGTCTATATTTCCATAGCCTATTCAGGAATACTGTGACATGTGCAGTACAGATATAGAAGAGTATTCTCAAGAAAACTACAAATTGCATCTCTATATAAATCAGAATGATGTATTTTGAGAAAGCGTGTCAGACAGTTGAAAACATGGATGAAATAAATAACTTATTTACATATGGTTTCCGCTTTCATTGAAAAATGCATTACAATCTGCCAAACAAACCACTTCTTGGTTAGAAAATAAGAGTGAAATACCAGCAGAAAAAATAAAGAGATGATAGAGAGTACATATGTTGATATAAATTTGACACAATTCCCAATGCAGGCAACTGTTTCTACTGTAACATTTTTCAACCATCCCTCACACAAACTTTCACTTGAATTGGCCCAGTGGTTTTGAAGGAGAATACTCAAAGACAACTTAACATGCAACGACGGACACTGGACAACGGAGAATAAATGATGAGAATACCTCGCCCTGACTTTCAGTCAGGTAAGCTAAAAATGTAGTTTCACTTGTGTCAGACAATTTAAAAGAGATTTTTATTGATGTTAGTTAACAAGACGGTGCTGTGAAGTAAAATATACTGACGGAAAAAAGAAATGCAAGTTCAGTTTTGGTAATATCATTTTATTACTTTTCTGTCTAGAGTCTTTGGTTAAAATTCAGTCATCCATGATGCTGCATGCTTTTAAAAGCTTTTCTGACAAAATGTGTATTCGGGGCACTCCCACGTGCCATGGACTTGAAAACCATACAAACTTTAGATTTGCACAGTACACATCAATTGCACATTTCATTACAACTCGATTGAAAAGCAAAATGCAACGAATGTCCTAAGCTGATAGGGGTAGGGCTATTGCTCCAATTATACAGGGCCAATCGCAACATCTCATCTCCCAGCAATTTGAAGTCAATGATAGCTCATTTAGTTGGGCGTCTCGGAGCCACAGGAAGATTAGCTGACAGTCCCAGGAGCAGACATCCGTGCATTATGTCGCCACGTCAAAAATTGTGTCTCTCACATCTTTGTAACCAATTTCAGGAGGTGATGGAGACTCAGAGTCAGGTTGTAGGCACTCATGGCTACCGAATATGTCCAAGAACAGTTAGGAATCAGTTGTGGGAGTTCAATTTAAGGCCACAACATCCCTACGTCAGTCCACACTTTCACCCAGGTGACGTCAACATCGATTGCAATCACTGCGGGCACATGCACCAAATCAGTTTCACTTGGCCCATGGAGACATTTGTTATTTACCAATGAGTCTTAGTTCATGCTATACAGGTCAAATGGATGACAAGGTTGCTATCGACATTGAGGTGAGCAATATTAAGAAAGTTAGAGAAGCTACTGAAGCTTGGGCTGGGCACACCCATTATTGATTTTGATAAGGAAATGATGTAGGGCACCCACATATGAACGTTATCCATGCAAAAGCCGTCTGTTTTAAGACAACAAAACTCGTAAAAAAATTAATCAGTAATGAAGAAATAACATCAAAATCCAAACAGTGAAATAATCATCCATAACACATTTGAAATATTTACATTTTCTTTTTTCCACTAGTATATATACTCCACAGATTATATATTTTTTTGAAAAATAATTGTACTGCCAAGTTTCGCAGGTGCCTGTAGAATTGGACTTTGTTTTTGGTCCGGTACCATTCCGAGGAACCTGAAAAAAACTGCACAATTATTTCACCATACTCCAGTACTCCACAAAAACATCCATTACATATTATTCTTGTCTGGAATTTTGCATAATTATCAGTTGTTTAAGCTAATGTCCAGAATATTTTTCAATATCTAAATTTCATTGTGCATCTCTAGTCAGCAAAGGCAATTTCTTCAGTGTTGGAAGCCAAAACATCAAATTTTGCTAATCAGAAAAACACCATGAACATCCATATCCATATCCATCAAGCACAAGAGCCTACTAAATTGGATATCTCTTAACTGAATGACCCTGTTAATTGCATATCATTTTCAATCACCATACCATTTACCACACCTTCAGTGCAAATTTGACATGTTAAATACATGTGGGTTATAGAGTAAACTCCTGTTAATCAAATAAAATTCTTGTAATCTGTTGAAGAGTTACTTTTACAACCACTGAATTCCACATGATTAAAGACATATTTATCCTTGGCACATCCAATATAAGCATTTAGTCCATTATATCGTGACTTGACTGAATACTCCTTTTAACTGAATATAGTGCCCTGTATTTTTACAAAAGTCACTTTTCAAATTTTACTATTGTTTTCTCAATTCTTGACTTCAAGACATCAGAGCATATGTTCCCCCATCCCCATCCCAAAACTCCTTTTAAAGTGCTTATTCATGTGTGCGGGGCTATGTTTTTAAGGCAAGAAATACCCATACAAGTGTCATAGTCTAGTCATGTTAGAATAGGGGTAGCAAAACAAAGCTTTACAATGTACATTCAGTTGTTACAAGAAAAATTAAGAAGCTTCATACTGTTGTCATTAAAAAGTTATAAAACATAAAATTACATTCAGAAGGTAAAATACATGTATCCTTCAATTTTTGTACAAGTTTCAAACATCATAACAACAATGTAGCACATTTATATTTGCCAGAACAAAAATAAAAACATTTCTAACCATCAGCTAAACATTATAAAAAAAGAGCACCGCCTAGCAGGGCAACATGCGCCCACCAAATTTGGAACATACACAAAATTTTCTGGGGTAAAGTTTGATATTTTTGTTGACTAGACTATGTCTGTCCCCACCCACCTCCAATCATTGCCCATTCCCCTGCCCTGTCTGGGATAAAGGTTTTCAAATTGTATACTTGTGTGCACACATTTCATATTGTTTTTTGTGAAATTTTAGTATGCAGAATGGAAATGCAAACAATTTTTAGGTGTAGAAGATTCTCCTTGCTGTTTACAATGGTAGTGTCCATTTACTGACAGGTTAACTTCATTGACAATGACTGAAGATAGGTGTCGCCAAGGAAAAGGACATTTTGAGGATCATAACAGCTATAAACAGCAAGGATTCTTGTCGTTTAAAAATAGAATGGAGTTATCTGCCCCTGGCACATGCACAACAACAATTGATGATCAACATGGGGTGCAAAGTTTGAACAATAATGGAAGTAAAATGTTGAAGGAGAAAGCGACACAATACTGTAATGTTTTAAGTACTAAAAGGGGCATAACTCTGGAAATACAAAATGGAGTTACCTGCTCTTGTCACATGCACAACGACAATTTGTGATCAACATGTGTGCAAAGTTTGAACAATATAGCATGTAAAATGTTGAAGGAGTAGGCGACACAATACTGTAATGTTTCAAGTACTAAAAGTAGGGCATAACGCTGGAAATACAAAACAGAGTTACCTGCTCTTGTAACATGCACAACAACAGTTGGTGATCAACATGTGTGAAAAGTTTGAACAACAGTTGGTGATCAACATGTGTGAAAAGTACTAAAAGGGAGCATAAATCTGGAAATGTTAAACAGAGTTATCTGCTCTTGTCACATGCACAATGGCTATTACTGATCAACATGTTTGTAAAGTTTGATCAATATAGCATGTAAACCTTTAGAGGAGTAGGTGACATAAAAATTGTTTACGGAGAGACAAATGGATGGACAAATGGACAGACAGGCAGACAGATGGAAAACCCCAAAACATAATATGTCAGTCAAAAAATGACAAGTGTACAATAAACCATTACATTCATATGTTGGATGAAACAATAAAAAATAATTTACAAACATATCAATATTTTGGCAGACATCTCCATTAAAGAAAGCTGACGTGTGCTTTAACCCTTTACCTAACATGAAAAGCAGATGACACTTGCAAAAACAATTCTTGAATAACTAATTTTTTTCATTTTTTGTCTCAAAAACATAGGTTATGGCCCCTCATTGGAACAAGCTTGTTCCAACGAGGGGTTATAACCTATGTTTTTGAGACAAAAAATGAAAAAAATAATGAAAATTAATTCGCGATTTTTGATAATAATACTGCCTGGTTTGGGCCGTTATGTTGGGTAAAGGGTTAAAGTCAGCTAGGAGCAAATATTTTGTTAGATCTTGGAAGGGCCTATAGACACTCTCCAACTAAATTGTAACAAGCTAATTAGAGTGAACTAATTTACAACTACAAGTAATAATCTGTTATTCTGCCAGTTAACAACATCACATTGGAAGGAGCTTTGACAGAAAAATTTCAAAGATAGGTTATAATTTTAAGCCAGTTTTGAGAGAATTCAGTTTGAATGGAATTATTGGTGAATAATACTGGAAAGATTTGGTTTTATCCTCTATCTAGGCAGGTAAAATGGTCAGTGCATACATGCTTCATGTATACAGTGAAGCCCACTTAATTGGATATCTCTTTACTGTATAACCCTGTTAATTGAATACAGGTTATAGAACAACTGTTAATTGAATAAAGAGTCTTGTAACCTGTCGAGAAATTACCCTGACTCTCCCCAGTTTTCTTTTGTTTATAGATCTATTTGGCCTCACTATATCTAATACAGGCATTTAATCTGTTATATCTTGTTTCAGGCCTTGAAATAACAAGATTTTGATAAACCTTCCAGCAGGTTGCCTCATTTGACAATGGTTAACCTGTTTTTTTTTTTATAAACCTACTGGTTAACCATTGCATTAAAAGTATTAATACTGACAAAGCTTCTGACATACCCAACTACAGTTCCTCCCAAATTATTCTGGCGTTTAGACACAAGGGGCCCAAGGCAGGTGCAGTACAAAATAGGTACATACACATGCCCCCCCCCCCCCCCACATACACACGCACATTCACGTATGCACGCATTAACATTTGTTGTTCTTTGCTTTATATGATTTTTGTGTCTAATAAAAATTAAAGAATTTTAATTGTTTATTTTGCTGTGCGGCTTATTATTTCAGAAACCCAAACACATTTGTCTCGAACTGGGAGTGGTAATTGGGCAATTGTGTTGGGATGGGGTCAAATACCATCGATGGATGTCTGTATTATGAATACATTGAACTTTAGGGCGTGGGAGTTGCATTGGCAGTCTCTGATTAACATTGGAAAAGAAACAATTGTAAATCGTATCTACCTTCCTCTACATTTTGGAATCCAGAGAATGTAATCCAAAGTTCCAAACTAAAACTTTATTTGTGCCACAATGTTCGAAATCATTTGGAAAAACCCATGTTCACAACCATGCTGGCTGTTTATTCAAATGGAATAAGCACATAAATAAGAAGTAAGCATTGGTGAATAAAAGACATTTCCATAATGTGTTCTAAAATTTTTCTCATGGATTGGTAGGGTGAAACGGGGCGGAATGCAAATAATTAACAACAGCTCATTTGATTTTCAATATGTCTCCTTTTTATTGAACTGAAGACTTAGTTTCAGCTTCGCGCAGTGCAAGAGTTAATACCTCACAAGTGGTAAAAGTATTAACAAAGCAGTTAGCTCCCTTTAGCTGTAACAGACAATCGTCTTTCTCAGAATCGAAACAAATTAATTGTTTCGAGAGTCAGAGGGTGCTGTGAGTTGGTACTGCAGATCTTCAGTACTGCTAATACTATAGATTTATACCCCCACAAGTACAGTAATGATTGAAACACGCTGTATGATAACCACATGGGCATTTTTTTCTCGTTTTGTTCACTGTAGTGCTTCTTTTAAATCAGTGGGAGGAAAAACATTGAAAACCTTTCTTATCCCAGAACTAACTTCGTCTGCCATCAGCACAATTTTTGGTTAACCGATCGAGCATTTGCCTGAAAACAAATCTGCGTAACCAATAGGAGAATGGCACGAGCATTCACCTCTTATTTCAATGCCTGTTGTTTGACAGAGCTCATGGAGCTCTGTCGAACAAGATATAATAGAACAAATGCCAAGTTTATCTCTAGAATGCAGGGAAGTGACACAATCCCTGTTAATTGAATACTCCTGTTAACTGAATAATTTTCATTGGCAAAGTGGCTTTTCAATTAACAGAGTTCCACTGCATAACTTCACCTGGATTTAAAGAATTGATTTTGGAAGGATTTTATTTTTTATGTTCAGTGGAAACCAGAAAAAAACATTGCATTGCAAAGCAAATCCCCATACCCCTGATGACTATGACAAGGAAAAGTTTTATTAACATTATTAACTAAATAATTACAATTCAAATTATTCTATAATCATTAAAATTTCCATTAAGCCAAAACAAAGGGCAATAATGTTATCAATATTCAACAAATCACCAAGGTTTTCAAACATGATTATTTTTAAGTTGCATGTAGCTCATAAACATTAAAAATACAATTAAACTGGAACCAAAAAGGGCAATAACTCCCTCAATTCTCAATAAGTCCTCTTAATTTTTGTACTTGCTGATGTCACTGTGAGTGTGCAGGATCTCAAATTGTATTGAAATCTGATGTTTACTAGTTGTTAAAGTTATTGCGTGAATAATGAAACTTCAAACAAAATTCAACAAACAAAGGGTATAAAGTTGGTTTATCTTGACTTCAAACATAAGAAACAAAAGAAATGTTACTAAGGTAACACATGCCCCCCCCCCCCCCCCCCCATCCCTGAACATATGAAGGTCAATTGTGACCTTCACCTTGCAGATGCGGCGGAAACTATTATACGCGACACACCTTCTGACTGGCCTTAACATTTGTAAAAAGTTTAACAATTGTACTATGATTCGTTTCTGAGTTTTGGCCAAGACACGAATATTGACTGATTTTTAGTGCGACCTTGAAATATGACCTTGACCTTGAAGGTACGAACCCAGCTATGGTGTAAGACTCATCCTCCCATGGTCCTTTATAATTGTGTGAAGTTGGATGACTGTGGCCCTAACAGTTTTCGGGTTATTGGCTCGGACACACACACACATGTATGGACAGACGGACACACGCACACTTCAATCACTATATGCCACCCAACTTAAGTCGAGGGGCATAAAAATTATGATAAAATTCATGTAAGCAATATTTTGAAATCTTTTATTATTAAGGGAGACATTTTACAATATTTTTTCAGGGAAAGATGTTCTTAGATCGGTCTTAATCTTGTCAGATTCCATCGCCAAGTATGTTAAAGATATTCATTGGACAACTGAACACTGAACAAATGATTTTAATTATCTTACACTACCGGAACTCATTTCTTCATACAACAATTTAATTACTGTTATTCAGAATGTTATCTCAACTTCTTGCAATTTAATTTTTTCTGCAATAATTCCAAGACAATGTGACTTTGAAAAAACAGGAGAAAAAGTAATTGAAGCAAATAAAGCCTTAAATAAACTATGTACACAGCATCATGTTCGCTTTATCCAGACATTTAGGCCTTTTACTATTAAAGGCTCTCGTCTCCCTATGAGACATTTATTTGCAATAAAAGATGGCAGTCTGCATTTAAATGCCGAAGGAACCAGGGTGTTAAGAAATTTTTTTATTCAGGTGGTTAAGTGCCTAAAGCCTTCATATTCAGCAAAACAGGAACATGTATTTTTATTTTCAAGAGAGAGTTTCCTTCTAGTCTGGATTCTTCTTCTAATTTTTTATTTTTTTCAACATATCTGCCAAAGATTTAATGATCTCTTTGGAGTTTGGTGTTCCTGTTTCCTGCTTCTGATGGTCTGGGCGACTGACTTCCTGGAGGCCTTTGGCTTGGTGGACATTGTCCAAAATGTAAGTTAAATATTTATTCATTTTTAGTTGTATATTTATGTGAATTGAAATTAAATGATATTGCTCATCAACAGTTGAACTATTTTCATCCATTCCTTTTGGTTGGGTGGATGTAGTTCAACTTTTGATTGGATAATTGGTGGTCATATTTCATTCCTGTTAATTCAACATTTTATTTATTTACTTATTTCAGTATATTTTGTATCGATTGGCCACATTAAAAAAGCATTAACTGCTAATTTTGAATTTTTGTAATTTCCTCCCAAGGATGATCATTGGTTTATTTTGACTTCAAAATAATTAATAGTCATCGGGTAAGGAGAAATTCTTTCCTGGTCGCCAATGACAACTTTCATGCGAACTCTACTCACCACCCTTTATTGGAGTAACCACAGTGAACAATTTCATTCAGTGGTCAATTTGGTTTATGCTGGTCGGGTCATGGTGTTTGGTTTTCATAAACAAAAGACCCCAAGGGGCCTGAGGGCGCTCACCTGACATGGTAGCCGAAATATCAACCCAGAGAATTGATTTCAACAATTTGCATCTGCTCCTCCTAAGAAAAGCTTATACCAAATACCCAAAGATTCCCACAGGCAGCCCATATATGAACCCAGGGACTTGACTTTCACAAACTTGAATCTCACCCCCCCCCCCCCCCCCCCCACCCCACCCCCCCTAAGGATGCTGCACACCAAATATCAAATTATTCCGACTGCTGGATCTGAAGAAGAAGATTTTTAAAGAAAATTCCTCATTTTGAACTAAGTTACAATTTGAGCTCCCACAGTGAGTCCAAATATGGACCTAGGGACATGGCTTGAACAAACTTGAATCTCACCCTAAGGATGCTGCATACCATATATCAAAACATTCTGACTGCTGTATGTGAAGAAGATTTTTAAAGAAAATTCCTCATTTTGAACTAAGTTATAATTCGGGCTACCACATTGAGCCCAAATATGAACCCAGGGACTTGGCTTGAACAAACTTGAATTTCATCCCACTAAGCATGGTGCATACCCAATATCAAAAGATTCTGCCTGCTGGATCTTGAGAAGAAGATTTTCAAAGAAATTTGCCTGTAATGCTCTAAGTTCGAATTCGAGCTTCTATAGTGAGCCCAAATATGAATCTAGGGAGCCGATTTGAACAAACTTGAATCAGATCCACCCCACAATGTTGCATCCCAAATATCAAAAGATTCTGCCTGCTGGATCTGGAGAAGAAGATTTTTTAATAAATTTGCCTGAAATGCACGAAGTTCGAATTCAGGCTTCTTTTGTAAGCCCAAATATCAATCCAGGGGGCCGATTTGAACAAACTTGAATCAGATCCACCCCACAATGTTGCATACCAAATATGAAAAGATTCTGCCTGCTGGATCTGGAGAAGAAGATTTTTGAAGAAATTTGCCTGAAATGCACTAAGTTTGAATTCGGGCTTCTATAGTGAGCCCAAATATGAATCCAGGGGGCCGATTTGAACAAACTTGAATCAGATCCACCCCACAATGTTGCATACCAAATAGCAAAAGATTCTGCCTGCTGGATCTGGAGAAGAAGATTTTTTAAGAAATTTGCCTGAAATGCACTAAGTTCGAATTCGAGCTTCTATAGTGAGCCCAAATATGAATCTAGGAAGCCCATTTGAACAAATTTGAATCAGATCCACCCCACAATGTTGCATACCAAATATCAAAAGATTCTTCCTGCTGGATCTGGAGAAAAAGATTTTTTAAGAAATTTGCCTGAAATGCACTAAGTTCAAATTTGGACTCCTATACTGAGCCCAAATATAAACCCAGGGGGCCGATTTGAACAAACTTGAATCAGATCCACCCCACAATGTTGCTTACCAAATATGAAAAGATTTTGCCTGCTGGATCTGGAGATGAAGATTTTTTAAGAAATTTGCCTGAAATGCACTAAGTTCGAATTCAGGCTTCTATAGTAAGCCCAAATATGAATCCAAGAGGCCGATTTGAACAAACTTGAATCAGATCCACCGCGCAATGTTGCATACCAAATATGAAAAGTTTCTGCCTGCTGGATCTGGAGAAGAAGATTTTCGAAGAAATTTGCCTGAAATGCACTAAGTTCAAATTTGGGCTCCTATACTGAGCCCAAATATAAACCCAGGGGGCCGATTTGAACAAACCTGAATCAGATCCACCCCACAATATTGCTTACCAAATATGAAAAGATTCTGCCTGCTGGATCTGGAGAAGAAGATTTTTAAATAAATTTGCCTGAAATGCACTAAGTTCGAATTCGAGCTTCTACATTGAGCCCAAATATGAATCTAGGAAGCCGATTTGAACAAACTTGAATCAGATCCACCCCACAATGTTGCATCCCAAATATCAAAAGATTCTGCCTGCTAGATCTGGAGAAGAAGATTTTTTAATAAATTTGCCTGAAATGCACTAAGTTCGAATTCGGGGTTCTATAGTAAACCCAAATATGAATCCAGGGGGCCGATTTGAACAAACTTGAATCAGATCCACCCTGCAATGTTGCATACCAAATATGAAAAGATTCTGCCTGCTGGATCTGGAGAAGAAGATTTTTGAAGAAATTTGCCTGAAATGCACTAAGTTCGAATTCGAGCTTCAATATTGAGCCCAAATATGAATCTAGGAAGCCGATTTGAACAAACTTGAATCAGATCCACCCCACAATGTTGCATCCCAAATATCAAAAGATTCTGCCTGCTGGATCTGGAGAAGAAGATTTTTTAATAAATTTGCCTGAAATGCACTAAGTTCGAATTCGGGCTTCTATAGTAAGCCCAAATATGAATCCAGGGGGCCGATTAGAACTAACTTGAATCAGATCCACTCCGCAATGTTGCATACCAAATATGAAAAGATTCTGCCTGCTGGATCTGGAGAAGAAGATTTTTGAAGAAATTTGCCTGAAATGCACTAAGTTCGAATTCGAGCTTCTATAGTCAGCCCAAATATGAATCTAGGAAGCCGATTTGAACAAACTTGAATCAGATCCACCCCACAATGTTGCATACCAAATATCAAAAGATTCTGCCTGCTGGATCTGGAGAAGAAGATTTTTTAAGAAATTTGCCTGAAATGCACTAAGTTCGAATTCAGGCTTCTATAGTGAGCCCAAATATGAATCCAGGGGGCCGATTTGAACAAACTTGAATCAGATCTACCCCACAATGTTGCATACCAAATATGAAAAGATTCTGCCTGCTGGATCTGGAGAAGAAGATTTTTTAAGAAATTTGCCTGAAATGCACTAAGTTCGAAATCAGGCTCCTATACTGAGCCAAAATATGAACCCAGGGGGCCGATTTGAACAAACTTGAATCAGATCCACCCTACAATGTTGCATACCAAATATCAAAGAATTCTGCCTGCTGGATCTGGAGAAGATTTTTTAATGTTTTTCCCATTGCCAACAGTGTTAAAAAGTGCTGACTCACAACTTTTTCAAAGTCCTGAAAAAAGTACCTTGTGATCAAACCCATAGGGATTTTTTTTAACCATTCTATTCTACTGGATAAAAGTAAGCTTTATACAAAATAAGAATTCTCTGTGCCATGTAGTTTTGGAGATATGGCAGTTTTAACGTTTTTCCTATTTTTAGCTCCCGAGGTTTCCACGGGGCAATGAGAAAATTTTTTTTTGCATCAATCAACTACTTATGGCCCATTATCATCTCATATCAAATTTGGTTGGAATCGACCTAACGGTACAGAAAATAGAAATTTTAGGCGTGGCCAAAATTTTTGCCCCTCCCATAACGAAGGCAAATAATGCCCAGCAAACGTCTCTTGAACAAACTTGATTCTACACCTCAAAAGGAAGCTGCATACCAAATGTCAAGTCTCTGCTACTACTGGTTCATGAGAAGAAGATTTTCAAAGATTTTGGTGCCCCTTGGGGGCGTGGCCCCACCCAGGAGGAGGGGCAACTTCATTTGAACAAATCTGAATTGACATTAGGTAATAAACATTTACCCAACATTTGAAAAATATTGGGCCAGTGGTTTCTCCGGAGAAGTTGGTTTTGTAAAGTTTACGCCGGACGACGACGACAGACGGACGACGGACAGAAAGTGATCAGTAAAGCTCACCTTGAGCTTTGCTCAGGTGAGCTAAAAATGTTTGCTTCTGCAAGGAACCATGTCTATGTTTCCATAGCCTATTGTGGAATACAAGGAATACTTCGACATGTGCAGTACAGATACATTAGAGTATTCTCAAGAAAACTACAAACTGCATCTCAATAAACTAGAATGATTATTTTGAGGAAGTGTCAGACAGTAGAAAACCTTATCTAATAAATAACTGATTTGCATACTGTTTCCTTTTTCACTGATATAAACATTACAGTTTGCCAAACAACCTACTTCCTGATTTGAAAATAAGAGCAAAATACCAGCAGAACAAAATAGAGATGATAGAGAGTACGTATTTCCTAAATTTGATGCAATTCCCAATGCGGGAGACTGTTGCTACTGAAACATTTTTCAAGTGATCCACCACACACTTTTCCCAATGGATCGGCCCATATGGACATCTTAACATAATAACCCATATGAGTAAACTGTACCTCTCAGCCTATCGTTAACATGAAGAGACGTAATCCCCACAAATGTCAGATTCCAGAATTACCCAATTCTCGAGGAACAAAATTGTCGTATTAACATTTGGCCTTAAAGAAACTAAAGTTTCCTACTTTTCTTTCTTTTATCTATTTTCCTCACAGGACCTGTGTATGCTGCTTAATGGATATACACAAAAGTTTGGGGTTTTTTTTTTCAAATTCATTTCATTTATTCATTACAAATTGTTGGATGTTATGTGTAAGCAGCCATTATTCATCTCAGATGTTTCATTTCTCAAATTTGCCACAATATTTCCGTAAATTTAGCAGCACTGAACTGCAAATGTCAATAAAAGTGTCCATGACACTGTAGCTTAACTTGTCTGTGTGTTATGTTTGAGGAAAAGGATAATGTTCAATGTTTATGAAAGGATTATGAAATAAGACAAGAATTGTGATAATTGGGAATATGATAATTTCTGTTCCCTGTATGCTATGTTTTCAATAAAAACAAGTGCAATGCCGATCGCAGGCGATCAGACTCTAGTCCCCCATAGTGGATGATCTGTTCTATAAAACATGCAAAATATTTTTTAGGCCTGTTGGCCATTTGGAAAATAAGTTGCACGTTATGAAATGGATAAAAGATTTCAACAGCAAGTGGGAATTGAAGTCCTCTCTCTCTCATCATGTATCTGTTCTCAGGCACCTACCATTTAACAACAGGAACGACAATGTAATCATTCCATATAGCATTTTTATTCAAATATTATTGACATGCATCATCCTCCTATTATGTGTCACCAATGGTATAAATATGAAAGTACAGTCTCGAAGTATCTATCTATTAGATGCAGGTGGTAACCGTAAAATAGGAACACCAAAAAATCTTTGAAAATGGTCGTCCTTCGGCCATTCTAAATTTTTTTTCAAAAAAATGTTGACGTGCATCATCCTCCTAGCATCTCTGACTAATGTTAGAAATCTTCCTAGTGATGTGCATCATCCTCCTAGCATCTCTGACCAATGTTAGAAATCCTCCTAGCATCTCTGACCAATGTTAGAAATCTGAAAGTAATAGTCATGTCTGAGATACAGATGATAACGTTAAATATGGCAAGAAAATGACAACAAAAAAGTCTGTCATTCAGCCATCTTGAAATTTTTTTCAAAAGATTTTGGCCATCTTGAATTTTTTTCTAAAAATTTTGACGTGCATCACACTCCTAGCATCTCTGACCAATGTTAGAAATCTGAAAGTAATAGCTCAATATGTCTAAGATACAGGTGGTAACGTCAAATATGGCAAAAAATAACAACAAAAATGGCTGCCATTCGGCCTTCTTGAATTTTTTTTTAAAAAGATTTTGGCATGCATCATTCTCCTATGGTGTCTGACAAATGCTGAAAATTTAAAACTAATATCTCAAAACATCTCCAAGATATGGGTGATAATGTAACTTGAGAATGCAAAAAATGAACAAACATGGCCCGGCCATCTTGAATTTGACCTGCATCATCTTCATAGCATCCATGAACAATGTTAGAAACCTGAAACAAATATATTAAAACATGTCTAAAATACAGGTGGTAACATCAAATGAAGCAAAAAATGATGACAAAAATGGCAGCTGGTTGGCCATCTTGAATCTTTTTCCAAAATGTTTTGAAGTGCATTGTCCTCCTATTATATGTCACCAATGGCATAAAAATTAAAGTACTGTGTCTGAGCATCTATGAGATACAGGTGGTAACATAAATTAAGATACAGGTGGTAACGTCAAATATAGCCAAAAAATGACAACAAAAATGGCTGCCATTCGGCCATCTTTAAATTTTTTTTTCTCAAAAGATTTTGGCATGATCATCCTCCTATGATGTTTGACAAATGTTGATAATTTAAAACTAATATCTCGACACATCTCTAAGGTACGGGTGATAACGTAACTTGAGAATGCAAAAAATGAACAAAAATGGAAGTCATTCGGCCATCTTAAATTTTTTTTTCAAACAATTTTGACGTACATCATCCTCATAGCATCTATGAACAATGTTAGAAACCTGAAGCAAATATATCAAAACATGTCTAAGATACAGGTGGTAACATCAAATGAAGTAAAAAAATGATGACAAAAATGGCCACCAGTCGGCCATCTTGAATTTTTTTTCAATTTTTGACATGCATCATCCTCCTATTATGTGTCACCAATGGTATAAAAATGAAAGTACAGCATTGAAGCATATATGAGATACAGGTGGTAACATAAATGAGGACAGACAGACAGACAGACAGACGGGGTGCAATCCAATAGTCCCCAAAATGGTAAAACTGTGGGGGGCTAATAATATGAGGTGTAGACAGTACTCAAGAATTGAGAGGCGGGTTAATGTGGCCCTCACAGTTAATCTATGTGGCCTCACAGTTAATGTATATCAACGAAAGTTACAAATTTACAGCGAAGTTATTCCAAAATGAGGCATCCTATCAAGTTACAATGAAATTCCTTCATAAATATGGCCTGTAGACTGTGCTAAAGGTTTTTGGGCTTCGGGCCTGTATAGCCATCATGGTTGACTGATCACAACCAAAAGGGGACGTCCTCATCTACACATTTTTCTGAGTCATCCTACCAAGTTACAATGAAATTCCTTCATAAATATGACCTGTAGTCTGTGCTAAACCTTTTCAGGTTTTGGGCTCAGGCTGCCATCATGGTTGAATGATCGTGACCAAAAGGGGACATTCTCATGTAGGCATTATCTGGAGTCATCCTACCAAGTTACAATGCAATCCCTTCATAAATATGATCTGTATACTGTGCTAAAGGTTTTCGGGTCCCTGTAGCCATCACAGTTGACTAATCGAGACCAAATGGGGATGTTATCATCTAGACATTATATGGAATCAACCTACAAAGTTAAAATGAAATCACGCCATAAATACAACCTAAAGGTTTTCGGGTTTAGGACTTGGGCAGCTGTCACGGCTGAATGATTGTGACCATGAGGGGATGTTCTCATCTAGACATTATCTGGAGTCATCCTACCAAGTTACAATGAAATCCCTTCATAAATATGACCTACAGACTGTGCTAAATGTTTTCGGGCTTCGGGCCCCTGTAGCAGTCACAGTTGACCAATTGCACCCAAAAGGGGACGTTTTCATCTAGACATTATATGGAGTCAACCTACCAAGTTACAATGAAATCCCTCTATAAATATGACCTGCAGACTGTGCTAACAGTTTTGGGGTTTCGGGCTTGGGCAGCCATCACGGTTGACAGATCACGACCAAAAGGGGACGTTCTCATCTAAATATTATACAGAGGCATCCTACTATGTTTCAATAAAATCCCAAAATAAATACGACCTGTAGACTGTGCTAAAGGTTTTCAGGTTTTGGGATCGGGCAGCCATCACGGTTGACAGATCGTGACCAAAAGAGGACATTCTCATCTAGACATGACCCCAAACCTGCATATAAAATTTCATGACGATCAGATAAGAACTACGGGGTGAAGCCTGTGCTAAAGGAAAATATGAACAGACTCACATACTAACAGACTGCCGCACACGTGATGGCAATAGCTTATCTTGACTTTGTCAAGTTAAGCTAAAAATAAGTAAACCTCCACACAGAATAACAAATAGCAACAAAAAACACCAGATTAATAATCCCTGTTGTCTGTGCATGCCCTAGTATTCCAGAATGGACTACAGAAATGTACCCCAGAGCAGTAACTGATGTTTGTTCAATGAGAAAAAGGGGAGGGGGAACAAGCATTCATACGTCAATTTAATATTCAAGAATTCACCAACATATTGTTAATACAAGCTGCACACTAAAATTTATTGAATTCCAATAACTTAAATTATCCAATGTGCAAGTTAATTACAACTAGACCTGTTCGTAGGCACAGCTAACGAAATAAGCCCGCAATGTGCAAGCCAACCCAAAATAAAGATTGCTATCAAGGCGATTTTTAAAAATATGTTAGCACATTGTATAGGTGCTTCATTTTGATACTCAAAAAAGGAAATGAAAATAAAGTGCCACCATATAGTAACACAAAAAATACCCCTGCTTATTTAACAATCCAAGCCTGACTATAAGTGATCCAGTTTTTGGGTATCTTCAAATACTAAGTCCATAAAGGGCAATGACTCTGGCAATAAAATCTTGAACGACACCTGCATTTCACTATGCCTGTACAGAAATAGGATATACTTGCATACCAAATATCAAGTCACTCAACCAAGTACTTTACAAGTTATTCATGATTTAATTTTGGGATGGACAGATGGATGGAGAGATGGGCAGACAGGCAATGACTCTGGCAGTAAAATCACGAATGACACCTGCATTTCACTATAGGTATACAGCAATAGGATACACTCGCATACCAAATATCAAGTTACTCAACCAAGTACTTTACAAGTTAGTCATGATTGAATTTTGGGGTGGATGGATGGACAGACAGATGGACTGACAGACATCAATAAGATAGAGTTGCACATCAAATATGATATCATTCCATTGAGAACTCTGCAAGTTATTCATGAATTAATATCAAGGCAGACAAATTCCATAAAGGGCAATGACTCTGGCAATAAAATCTTGAATGACACCTGCATTTCACTACGGGTATACAGCAAAAGGATACCCTTGCATACAAATATCAAGTCACTCAACCAAGTACTTTACAAGTTAGTCATGATTGAATTTCGGGATGGGCAGACAGAGGGACAAGGCGATCCCTATACACCCCTGCTAGGGGTATAAAAACAAAAGTGTGCTACAGGAATTTATTGCATTGAGTGGTGTACCTGGACACTGGTACCCTCCACTTTTCCTGAAAAATGTCAACCTTTCATTCTTGAAATGTCTCGAAGTTGTTCATGTAATCTCACCTTGACATTTCTTGGGTTATTTTGGTATAGTTATACCTCTACTTTTGGGGTATTTAAGCTGGTGCAGTTGGCATGAAAAAGTATTTTGTTTTTCCTTTGAGATGAACCTGGACCTTTGCCTATGAGGGATACACACTCTTAACCCAGCACAATGTGAAATGAAGTGCTTGGGGAATATTTTGTACCCCCCCCCCCCCCCCCCCCCACACACACACACTTCATTTATCCTGGCTATTCCTCTATACAACTGGCTCTTTTTGTGCAGATGCTCTGCATTGTGTTTACGTTCCTTTCCACAGTTTCCAGGCATTTCCAAAAATGACATACCATACACTCTCTTCAAATGAAAAAATTCTGTAATTTAGTTATCTAACCAAAACATGTATTACATTTCCCAAACCCACAAAAACATATAAGACTATCTGACCAAGTAGAAATAAACAATCTGAATGTGGGTAGAATAATTTATTGTCAAAGGCAAGACTTCAGCCTGCAAAATTGCATGAAAAAATGCTGAAACCAGTTATTTTCAGCTGCCCAGCAGCCTCAAAAGCAGAATTTTCCCACCACCCCCTGGAACATAGCATCCCCCATTTCTAAAATGCAATTTTTTTTTATATATGTTTCCATCTCAATTTTAGTTGCATGTCTGGTAACAAACCCGTGTAAAAATAACATTTTAAAAAATAGCTAATTTTTCGAAGCCACGTTTTGCCATAATTCATCTGGTAATTTACCCCTGTGTATCAGACTCGGGACCAAAACTTCAAATTCTCTTGTTCAACAAAAAGCCTAATGTAATCATATATCTGATACTAAAAATATATCTCTATTTTACATGGCCTCAGTTTCAACATATGCCCTATGTTTAGAATTTCACTGTGCAATAGTGCGAAACTATAGAGCGGAACCTTAGCAATAATCTGAGGTCTTATGCAGATCCAGAACCAGGATGGCCAAATTTTGTGACATGGTGGGGTGAGAGTTCAAACTTTCTGACAGTGCCTCCAGGTCATGGACTGTAAGTACAAACTTGAAAACTATCTCAATATACCTCTATAAAAGAATTATAAATATGTAAGTCATAAACATTCGTTTATTATTATTATTTTAAAGAATTACTTTTGGATAATGAAAGTAGTTCTTTAAAATAATAATAATACACAATTTTGATTCATGTATATGACTACTCAATTGCCATACAAAGGATATATGAAACATAATGGTATTTTTGGTTAATGAAAACTGTAGTTTTGCCAAACAGTCAGCCTTTTTTAGCCCGACTGTTTATAGTGAGGGCTATAGTCATGACTTGCATCCATCTGTCTGTCTGTCTGTCCATCTGTTAACATTTAGAGTTTTGGCTAAATTTTGTGGTTAAAGTTTTTTACTGAAGATTCAAGTGTTTTTTGTTTTTTTTCCTGTTTAGTCATGACTTTCGTCTGTCCGTATCTTAACATTTGGAGTTTTGGTTAAAGTTTTTTGTTTTTTTTTTCTTTTGAATTAATATTACTATTGATTGTATCATTCTCATTATGTTTTTTTTTAAGTTTCATGTTATTTTGGGAAATATTTAACCCTTTCTTGTATGGTAATATAACTTACAACTTCCAGCTTAAAGTTGTTTTTTTTTGGGGGGGGGGGGGGGTGTTAAAATTACACCTTTAATTCTTCAAACAGTCACGGTTTCTTATTTCTACAGTGATTTTCATTAATATCGGAGTGATTTTCATTAATATCGGCATGATTTTAACCCCTTTTAAACACGTTTTCAGACTTACTTTCTTTGTATTTGAAATTAGACTTTGCCACATACTTTCTTTCTCTAATTCTTGAATGGTCAATACAACTTAATGATTCCATTTACATCAATGATTTCTTTTATCGGTTTTAATTTAAACAATATTTATTAGAAAAATAACTTTAACATACATACGTACATACATATGTCATAATATACAACAAAATGAAGGCATAAAATTAAGTAATTGTGAATAACATATCGTATGTCGTATAGCGCAAATTTTATAGGGACGGGATTCTACAGTAAGCATTATGCTTATTAAGGTCGTCTCTCAAATTTCCTAAAGTTACAAGCTGAATAGCAGGATCTAGTTGACATTTGGAAAGGTAAGAGCTACCAAACAGGTGGAAAATAAGAGAGGAGTGAAAGGTAGAAGAAAGTGGATAAGGGAAAGAGGGAGCCAACCTGGGAGCAAATCAATCCAACAGGGCTTCTGCTAACATAAACCATACATTTGTGTTATAGATGTCAAAGCACATCCTTTTAATTTATTTATTTATTTGTCTATTTATTGGTGTTTGAGGTCATGTACTTCCACACAATGGCTAACATCTTATAAAAGTGTCAATGACACTGTAGCTTAACTTGTCTGTGTGTTGTGTTTGATGAAAAGGATAATGTTCAATGTTTATGAAATAAGACAAGAATTGTGATAATTGGGAATATGTTCATTTCTGTTCCCTGTATGCTGTTTTTAATAAAAATAATATGAGGTGTACACGGTACTAAAGAGCTGAGGGGTGGGTTAATATGACCTCACAGTTAATGTATGTGGCCCTCAAAGTTAACGTATGTCAATGAAAGTTACCAAGTTGCAGTGAAATTATTCCAAAATGAGTCATCCTATCAAGTTACATTGAAATTCCTTCATAAATATGGCCTGTAGACTGTGCTAAAGGTTTTTGGGCTTCAGGCCTGTGTAGCCATGACGGTAGACCGATTGCAACTAAAAGGGAACATCCTCATCTTAACATTATACTGAGTCATTCTATTAAGTTACAATGAAATCCCTTCAGAAATACGACCTGTAGTCTGTACTAAAGGCTTTCGGGTTTCATGGTTGAATGATCGCGACCAAAAGTGGGCGTTGTCATCTGGGCATAATCTGGAGTGATCCTATGAAGTTACAATGAAACCCCTTCATATATATGACCTGTAGACTGTGCTCAAGGTTTACGGTCTTCGGGCCCCTGAAGCCATCACAGGTGACCAAACACGACTACGGGATGTCATCATCTAGGCATTATATGGAGCCAACCTAACAAGTTACAATGAAATCCCTCCACAAATACGACCTATAGACTATGCTAAAGGTTTTTTGGGTTTTTGGGCTCGGGCAGCCATCAAGGCTGAATGAGCGCGACCAAAAGGGGACGTTCTCATTTAGACATTATTTGGAGTCATCCTACCAAGGTACAATGAAATCCCTTCATAAATATGACCTGTGGACTGTGCTAAAGGTTTTCGGACCCCTGTAGCCGTCACAGTTGCCCAATCGTGTCCAAAAGGGGCTGTTCTCATCTACACATTATATGACGTTAACAAACCACGTTACAATGAAATCTCTTCATAAATATGACCTGAAGACTGTGCTAAAGGTTTTCGGGCTCGGGCAGCCATCATGGTTGAACGATCGCAACCAAAAGGGGACATTCTCATCTGGGCATCACCTGGAGTGATCTACGAAGTTAGTTTGAAATCCATTCATAAATATGACCTGTAGACTGTGCTCAAGATTTTTGGGCTTCGGGCGCCTGTAGCCATCACAGTTGACCAATCATGACCAACAGGGATGTCATTATCTAGGCA
Organism: Pictodentalium vernedei; assembly: GCA_031216915.1. Lineage (NCBI taxonomy): Eukaryota > Metazoa > Mollusca > Scaphopoda > Dentaliida > Dentaliidae > Pictodentalium > Pictodentalium vernedei. The sequence continues at coordinate 470,134,310 of CM062293.1, forward strand.
TTATATGGAGTCAACCTAACAAGTTACAATGAAATCCTTCCATAAATACAACCTATAGACTATGCTAAAGGTTTCTGGGCTCGGGCAGCCATCAAGGCTGAATGATCGTGACCAAAAGGGGACGTTCTCATCTAGACATTATTTGGAATCATCCTACCAAGCTACAATGAAATCCCTTCATAAATATGACCTGTGGACTGTGCTGAAGGTTTTCGGACCCCTGTAGCCGTCACAGTTGCCCAAAAGGGGCTGTTCTCATCTACACATTATATGACGTTAACAAACCACATTACAATGAAATCTCTTCATAAATATGACCTGAAGACTGTGCTAAAGGTTTTCGGGCTCGGGCAGCCATCATGGTTGAATGATCGCAACCAAAAGGGGACATTCTCATCTGGGCGACATCTGGAGTGATCTACGAAGTTAGTTTGAAATCCATTCATAAATATGACCTGTAGACTGTGCACAAGATTTTTGGGCTTCGGGCGCCTGTAGCCATCACAGTTGACCAATCACGACCAAAAGGGATGTCATCATCTAGGCATTATATGGAGTCAACCTAACAAGTTACAATGAAATCCTTCCATAAATACAACCTATAGACTATGCTAAAGGTTTCTGGGCTCGGGCAGCCATCAAGGCTGAATGATCGTGACCAAAAGGGGACGTTCTCATCTAGACATTATTTGGAATCATCCTACCAAGCTACAATGAAATCCCTTCATAATTATGACCTGTAGACTGTTCTAAAGGTTTTTGGGCTTTGGGCCCCTGTAGCCGTCACAGTTGCCCAATCGTGTCCAAAAGGGGACATTCTCATCTAGAAATTATATGAAGTCAACCTACCAAGTTACAATGAAATCCCTTCATAAATATGACCTGCAGACTGTGCTAAAGGTTTTTGGGCTTCAAGCTCGGGCAGTGACGAATGGGAGCAAAATGGAGGCGAGTGGAAAATCGTTCACCTCAAATAAACTTTGCGAGAGTGAAAAATGTGAGGAGAGTGATTTTGATTCAATGTTTATCTTCATTTTTTTTAATACTGTTGAATTGTACATTCAAAGTGTATTTTTTTCTAAATTAAGTTAAGTTAATGTTATTGTTTGCCTGTGGTTCAGAATAAAACTGCAAGCTTGAAATATAGTGTTTGTTTATTAAATGTATTACCAGAATTCCAGAAATGAACTTTCATCTTGTAAGATCAAGATAATCTGAAGTGAACTATTTATTATGGCATGTACAAAAATGTATTTCGCAATTTCCATTGACAAGCATCCTTCGAAATGAATGTATGAACACAACTGAACACAGATGGAAATTTTGACGGTGAAAATATATGTAACCCACTAAAATTGGTTCTGGATTTTAACTGGCAGATTATTAAAATCGTGGAAAATGGATGCGTAAATATCCAAATTGGGCACATTAATTCATGTCACTGGTGACTTGGAGCGACAAGTGTCACGTGTATAAATGAAAATAAGGAACGGGGCAACATTCCGCATGTCTTTGGTAAAAAAAAAAATACAGAACTAGAAAACGTTTCTCAGATCTCAGAATGACCACCGTTTTTTTTTTATATCTGAACATGCATGTTCGTTTTCCGGCAGGAGTAAGGCCTGAGCGAGTTGTCAATGTACAACCCTCTTACTGTTAGCATGTTGTGTGTGGATGTATAAGCGAACTACTGTGTGTCATGTTCATAACGACGAAAAGGAAATTGTACTTTAAACGCATCAAATTGTGAGTGATTAAAAATTTCCCAACATCAAAAATTAATTGAATGTTTCTGTTGGGGCAACTCAAATGGATAAAAAGCACCCACGAACAGAGGCGAGTGATTATTCGCACACCTTGAACAATTTTTGCGTGAGCGATGGTGCGTGAGAGTGATCACGCACCTTTCCCATGGATCACTGCTCGGGCAGCCATCATGGTTGAATGATCGCAACCAAAAGGGGACATTCTCATCTGGGCATCATCTGGAGTGATCCTACAAAGTTACAATGAAATCCCTTCATAAATATGACCTGTAGACTGTGCTCAAGGTTTTCGGGCTTCAGGCACCTGTGGCCGTCACAGTTGACCAATCACTGCCAAAACAGGATGTCATCATCTAGGCATTATATGGAGTCAACCTAACAAGTTACAATGAAATCCTTCCATAAATATGATCTTTTGACTATGCTAAATGTTTTTGGGCTCGGACAGCCATCAAGGCTGAATGATCGCGATCAAAATGGAACGTTCTCATCTAGACATTATTTGGAGTCATCCAACCAGGTTACAATGAAATCCCTTCATAAATATGACCTGTAGACTGTGCTAAATGTTTTCGGGTTTTGGGCTTGGGCAGTCGTCACGGTTGACAGATCACGCCCAAATGGGGAAATTCTCATCTAGACATCATACGGAGTCATCTTACCAAGTTACAATGAAATCCCTCCATATTAAACATGTCCTGCAGACTGTGCTAAAAGTTTTTGGGTTTTGGACTTGGGCAGCCATCACAGTTGACAGATGATGCCCAAAAGGGGATGTTCTCATCTAGGCATTATACAGAGGCATCCTACCAAGTTACAATGAAATCCCTTCATAAGTACGACCTGTAGCCTATGCTAATGGTTTTCGGGTTTTGGGCTCGGGCAGCCATACCAGTTGACTGATCACAACCAAAAGAACCACAGGGTGTACAGTTAAAACTAGAAGTCCTGTCCTGAAATGCGCACAAATAGCATGTCGATTTGCATGTTAATCTATGCGTTATGGCGATGGTAAGGCTATCAAATTCTGCACATACGGCATGTGCACAAGCAAAGTTTCAGCCAATGGACCTCCGGGTAACCCGGAGGTCCATTGGCAGGAACATGGCTTGTGTTTGCTATGGGTAAGAGGGAGAACATGCCATGCTTTGGGTGCCATTCGATATGGCAATTGCGTGCAATTCCTACGTGCAATTAAGCCTAGATAAGCGCACAGTTCGTGACAGGACTTCTAGTTTTAACTGTAGCCTGTGCTAAAGGAAAATGTGAACAGACTCACAGATTCACAGACTAACAGACTTCCGCACACGTGATGGCAATAGCTTATCTTGACTTGGTCAAGTTAAGCTAATAATATATGGCTAGAAACACTTAGTTGCCAGAATATATTCTTGAACTTCTAAAAAGACGGAAAGATTTTCCTCATTACTTAACAGTTCATATCCTTAAAGTAGAGTGGATATGTTAACACCTAATTATGCGGTTACGGACGTTGAGGTGAAGCGGACAAAAAAGCAGAAAATGCTCTGAAAACTCAATTTCACTGCAGTGACAGTTCGGTGACAGCGATATATGGTTGGCATACAAGTGGTGGTTGAGGTTGCTAAATTTTAACCTTAATCTACAATGGTATATTTGTGCCGCACGGCAGTTAGCACTTTTGAAAAAGGATGGAGGACGATGCCTATTGCGGTTTAAGAAATTTTCGTAATTACTATATGTTTTGTTCTCTCTAACTTGTAATGGAATTTCATTCCAAAGTTTGGTGACCTCAGGAATGAAGGACGATTGATATAACGGTGTTTGGCAGAAAGGGATGCTGTGATTCCCAAAAGAGCTGAGATTGTGCGTCAAATTAATCTCGGAGGTTTTAGGGGGTACCTTATTAGCAATTTAAGGAGTTAGATGGTGGTACATCTTAAAAAACTGCATCAGCTTGTGGTTACGACGCCTACTATGCAGGGTATCCCAACAGGTCTCAGCGTATAATTCTTTACTGGCACTAATAGTTGCTCCAGTAACAATCCTGGCTGCAACTACATGGAGTTTCTCTACATTTGCAACATCATTTTGATTACAATTATCCCAAACCGAATCCACGTATTCCAATAAGGGTCTGATAAAGGCAAAATAAATCTTTTCCAACACGCTTTGATCAAGTTCAAATTTATGGATTCTCATCAGGTCTATACGAGACCACGCTTTAGAGCAAATTTGTTCAATATGATTAGTCCATGTACAGTTGGTGTGAAGAACAACACCCAAGTGTTTGTGACTATTGACTTCAGATATTTGCTAATTAGAAAAAAATAATGGAGGATGTGTTGGACGCCTTGTTTTCCGGGACATAAGCATACACTCTGTTTTTTGTGGATTAAATTCGACCAACCACAGCCACGGTTTTAGGAAATATTTAACCCTTTTTTGCCAATCAATTTTACTTAGTATTCCCAGCTTAAAGTTTCGGATTAAAGTTCTGATTTTCAAGGTTCTACCTTTCATTCTCCAATCTGTTACAACGTCATCTCTTTTTGTCATTTCGGGCAAGGTCTACTGAAGCTGTACACAGTGGTTTCAAATAATATTGGCATTAATTTAACCCTTTTCACAATGCTTTTCGAACTTTGTTTCTCTAAATTTCAAATTAGGCTTCTACCACAAACTTTGTTACTTTTTATCCCCTCTCACAAGGGAGGGATATAGCACAGAGCTTGCTCCGTCCATCTATCTGTCAGTCCATCCATCAGTCCGTCCGTCCGTCTGTCCGAACTTTTTTTATGCCATAACTTAAACAAAAGTTAATGGATTTCAATTCTTTTCAGTACATGTTTCAAGGTCAAGTTTGATGACCACAATTATCCAATGAAAATTGTTTAAGTTACTGCCCTGCCCAGCCCGCCAATTAAGCATTTTTTTTTTCTTTCCTCCAATATGCATTTTGTACTATTTACAGTCACCACATGTGGAACTTTTTTTAGACTCACGTACTCCCCTCCTCGGTGCCAGTTAGGCATTTTTTTTCTCTTTGCTCAAAACGCATTCTGAAGGATTTAGATTGACCACATGCTTAAAAAAATGGACTCCCCTAACACCCCCCACCTCATCCAGGGCCATTTAAGCAATATTTTTTCTTTGGTACAAAATGCATTTTTAGCCTGACTGTTTACAGTCAGGGCTGTAGTCATGACTTTCATCTGTCCATCCATCAGTCCATCCATCTGTCTGTAAACAATTGGTTTCCGACTGATAACTCCAATTTGGATTATTTGATTTCAACCAAAGTTGAAACGTGTATTTTCCAGCTAGTAGTACAGGCCAGGTTTGAATATAGGTTCCACAACTCTCTCTCCCCCCCCCCCCCCCCCCCCCCCCCAATGGTCATTTAGGCAGTTTTTACAAAAATGCATATTGAAGGATTGGGAGTAATTAAATGCAAAGGGGGCCTGGGGGTGCTCAACTGACATGGTAGTCTAAATATCAAAATGGGGACTTAACTTGAATAAGCTGCATACGCCCCTCCTAAGAAAAGCATATACCAACTAGATGAAGTGATTGTGCCCACACAATACACAGGATTTTCCTTCTATTTTCAGTTCCTGCACTTTTATGTCCCAAAATTGAGATAAACGCATAAAAAACAGATTTTTTCCCCAAACAAAATATTTTCAGCCTAAAATTTGTTTTTCTTCTTAAAATTGACCAAAACGCATAAAAAAAACAAAAAACTAATTTCTGGATTTTGGTCCAAAATTTTCTAAGTCCCACCCGGACCCCAAATTTTCAGTGTAAAAAAAAATTTTTTTTTGTCTTAAAATTGACCAAAACGCATAAAAAACAAAAAATTTCCGGATTTTGGTCCAAAAAGTCTGGAATGGGACCCCAAATTTTCAGCCTAAATATGAACCCAGGGACTTGAGGTGAACAAACTTGAATCTCACCCCCCTAAGGACGCTGCATACCAAATATCAAAAGATTCTTATTGGTAGATCTGAAGAAGAAGATTTTTAAAGAATATTCCTCATACTGCACTAATTTAAACATTTGGGCTCCCATAGAGAGCCCAAATATGGACCCAGGGAATTGATTTCAATAAATATGTGAAACAATCTTCCAAAGATGTTATATGTGAAATTTGAAAGCTTTTGGAGCAGTGGTTTGGGAGAAAAGTAGTCCTACATGTTTTCCCATTACCCACAGTGTTAAAAAATGCTGACTCAGCACTTTTTTAAAAGTCCCCATAAAGTACCCCATGATAAAACTGATAGCAATTTTTTTTGACCATTCCATTCTGTTGGTCCTAAGGAAGCTTCACACCAAATAAGAATTCTCAGTGCCGTGTAGTTTTGGAGATATGGGCATTTTATTTTTTTTCTATTTTTAGTTCCTGCGGTTCCCATAGGACGACAGGAAAATTTGTTTTGGCATAAATTAACTACTTATGTCCCAGTAAAACCTCATGTCAAATTTGGTTCAAAGCAGCCTCTCAGTTTGGAAAATAGAAATTTTGGGTGAGGCAAAAATTCTTTCCCCTCCCATAATGATGGCAAATATAGCCCCACAAACTTTTCGTGAACAAATCTGAGTCTACACCTCAAAAGGAAGCTGCACACCTAATATCAAGTCTCTGCTACTGCTGGTTCATAAGAAGATTTTTTAAGATTTAGGCTCACTTTTTGGGTATGGCCCTACCAAGGGGCAGGTCAACTTGATTTGAACAAACTTGAATTGACATATGATAGGGAACATGCACACCAGATTTGGTTCAATTTGGTTGAGTAGTTTGTGAGAAGAAGTTGATAATGTAAAGTTAATGCCGGACGATGGATGGAAAGTGATTAGTAAAGCTCCCCTTGAGCTTTGCTCAGGCGAGCTAAAAATAGACTACTATAACACACCACCACTGCATACCAAATATACCCCCCCCCTCCCCCGCCCACACACACACACACAGGTGTGTCACTTAGGCAATTATTCACAAAATGCATTTTGAAGGAGTTATTACATGCAAAAATGAAAATTGACTCCTATAGCCCAACATTGCTTTATGTTCTGCATCTTTAATCCTTTACCAAAAACAAATTGAAGCCAACAGTACAAATTATTTTTCTGAAACATCAGATTTTTTCATTTTTTCCTTCTCAACATGGCTTATTAGTCCTTACTGAAACAAGCTCATCAAGCTTGTTCCATTAATAGGTCATGAGCAGGGTTCCTGCACTTTTCAGGGAGGCAAATTCAAGACTTTTCCATACCCTTTTCAATGCAAATTCAAGACTTTTCAATCATGGAAAAAACAAAAATCAAGACTTTTCAAGATTATTCGCACTACAAGTATGTAACATACTTTGCACTATTAGTGCAAAGTATGTTACATATTTAGAAATGTCCCGTTTTCAAGACTTTTCAAGGCCCAAGCTTCAAATTCAAGACTTTTCAAGACCTTGAATTTTTTTTTTCACATTCCATACTTATCACGACTTTTCAAGGCCTGCGGGAACCCTGATGAGGTATGTTTTGGAGTAGAGAAATGAAAAAATAAAATTTGAATAGGAAATTTTGTATATCACGAGTGCAGATATGGCAGATTCATTAGGTAAACGGTTAACAAAAAATGGCTCCGACTATTTTGTGTCTAAGCATTGCCATTGCTGGGGCAGTCGGACTGCATGTGTGACATTACTCTAGTTCAAATTTAGTGGCTTTCAGAGAAAGTGTTGGCAACCAACCATTTTTCCTTTGGACAATAAAAACTTCCGAGAGGCATAGTTATGGGGGGACATCTTCCCCCCCCCCCCCCCCCCCCATCCCAGCTTTGGGCCTGGTCTTATAGGAAGCAATGTTTGTTTCTCGATTCACCTGGGCATCTGTTAGTGGGTTTTGGATCAAGTGATAAATCAAATCTTCAACTTGTCCCCTCTGTGTATATAGTGAAATTTGCAAAACCTGGCCAGTTGATTCGGTCTTGGGATTGCCAAATGTTTGGTTCTGACCTACTTTTCTTAATTTATTTTGCAAATTCAATTCCAAAATAAACTAATGCTCATTTTGGAAATCCTCTTCAAATAGATCGAAGGGTTGGTAGGCCAACAGAATGCTGCATTATACTACTGCCCTGGCTGCAGTAGGATATCATGAGGAAAGGAGTTCATTTATACATAACTCATCTAATATAATAATAATACAGTCTGCATAGCTTCAAGTAGCATTATTATTAAATTCTTTTCATAAAATAATTTACTCACAACAGTACCGTATATGTCCGTGTATAAGTCACACTTTTTTACCTGAAATGTTATGTCAAAATCGGGAGTGCGTCTATACATGGGTACGCTTTGTTTCAGAGAATTTTCAGGGTACTGACTTCTTCTGACAAATGTTGTTCCTACCGTTTGTCAATTATATAACAGACAGTACAATCGTGTGGTTTTGACAGAGTGCAGATTCACCAAAATTATTTTCTTTTCATTTTATTTCAGTTTAAATTCTTCAGAAAATAAATTGTCAATAAAATATTGTGTGTTTTCTGTTACTTTTATCCATAAATAATAATAAAGAAGTATTCTATTTAGTCATTGTTGTTCAATCACCCATGTGTTTACATCAGTGCGTGTACCAGAAATCAACAGGTTTGTGGGGCCAATATGGATGAAACCATAAAAAATACAAAATCATCAAAATAACAATGAAAAAATAAATAATAACACATTAAATGTATGCCAGCAATACCTGGAGAGACGTATTTATTTATTCCATGAACTCCAATTCACTGATGTGTAATGTCCAGTTATAAATTATGCACACATGCACCAGGTCAAGTTAGTTTCAATAGTACCAACAATGCTTAAGTAGGACAACAATTTGAAAACAATTTGCACTGTAACTTGCGCATTTGTTGTATTTTTATTGGTTTTTCCGGAACGTTCTCGCATTCCGGAAAAACCAACATAATCACAACAACTGCGCAGGTTATGGTGCAAATGGTGCTCTGATTCTGAAACTATGAAGTTTCAGTCACAAACAAGCATTGGATTTTCTTGACAGGGATGAAGACATTGGGGTGATAAACAAACAACGAAAAACAAATAAATGCGAGTATTTATTAAATCTTTAATAATAATTTTCCTTTATTCTTTTATCTTATTCACCATGTGGTAACTTGTGAAAACTTAGCTATTTCCGTTGCATCCCAAACTGCCCCAAAATTGGCAAAACGTAACTTGCAACTAATTCTTTTTGACTGCATATATTTAAAAATGGGGATGCAACTTACAAATGGGCTTTAGGCAAAAGGGAGGAATTCCAAGTGTGAGTTTGGAGTTATACATGGGGGCGACTTATACACGGACATATACGGTAGATAGAATTTTTTTGTAAACACACTTATTTTTCCCCATGATGCGGACATTTCCCCATCGGACATAAATGTTGGTTTTGTGAATGAAAGTTTTTATTCAGTTATACGAGATGTTTTGTATAAAAACACCCCAAAAGTATATGTCTATTTTCGTGAAAAGTACTGGGCAGTTTTAGCCGCTATGTTACCACATAAATTTCATTCTATTTTCTAAGTTTGTCTCACATTTTACACTTGCAGAATATTTCTCGTACAACTAAATAAAAATTTTCATTTTTAGATTTCAATCTCATTGGAGTCACAGAGACACTCCTATGAGGGGTCATAACCAATGTTTTAGAAGTCAAAACATTAAAAAATTTTATTTAGTTGCACAAGAATTATTTTGAATAAAGTATTTTCTAAGTTGTCTTTTTCTGTATAGCAGTCTAGTTTTTTCTTTTGTATTTGGAGTGACTTATTTCCAATGGCACTACACTTCCTTGTTTCCAGTTGTTTGATAAACAATGATGCATTCATTGAATTTCAATTCAATGAAGGCATCATTATTTGTGAGACATCTTAACAGAAACTTTTGATAAAAACAACTTGCCAGAACAAACAAGTGTTTGACCACCGAGGTGGTATTAGTCCCCTACGGCGCTTTTGTGACATAAGGTGTTTTTGTCACAGAAGACACTAGGGTATATAAGCAGCTTGAATTTTGAAAAAAAAAAAAATTGAGCGTGCATAATCCCCTCACAACCCTTTATCCATGTACCATATATGAAAGGCGTAGCTTGAACCATGTTGGAGGGAGGGGTGGTAACATAAAATAGAGAAAAAAGCTTAAAAAACACAACAAAAATGGCCGCCATTCTGCCATCTTGGATTTTGAAAAATAAATATTGACTGTGCATCATCCCCTCAGAACCATTTATCCATGTACCAAATATGAATGAAAGTGTCAATGACACTGTAGCTCAACTTCTCAAGACAAAGACATGTACATGTATAGTATGTGACACAGCAATGACAAACATCTAGGTAATGATCTGATAACAAAGGTACATATAAAGTATTGTAACGGTCTGTACATAAATACTGGCCGTTGCCTGTAACAAATGTATAGGTAAAGTATTGTAAAGGTGGGTGACAGTCAGATGCTAAACGAGAAAAAAATCTTTGAGTCCCAGAGTGGGTCTGACTGGACCCCAAAATATCTGTTCTCATAGCACAGTGATAACAAAGGCACCCCAAAACACACTCATTCCTGTCCCAAGGTGAAAACAAAGGTACCCAAGAAGTTTCGTGAAGATCAGTTCACAAATATGAGCTGTGTAGAAGTTGTGACAAAAAACTGATTGGACCTAATTTCAATACAAAATGGCCACTGGCAGCCATCTTGAATTTTGGACCGGACTCAGAAATACTCGTTCTCGTCCCAAGGTGATAACAAAGGTACCCAGGAAGTTTTGTGAAGATCGGTTCATAAATACAGCCTCTAGTCTGAGCCGTATTGACATGTGCACTTACAGTGTGTAAGTAGCACTAAATAAATCAAAGTTCATCTAATTTGCATAATTTCTGCACGAGAAAAAAACCTGTACTATATGTGATGTATTCCATGTTACTAAACATTCATACAAAACTTTATTCAAATCAGAACTTTCATACAGAAGTTCTGTACAAAAGACTGATTGCAATAATTTTGGTACAAAATGGCTGCTGGTGGCCATCTTGAATTTCGGACCACACCCAAAAACACTCGTTCTCATCCCACGGTGATAACAAAGGTACCCAAGAAGTTTCGTAAAGATCGGTTCATAAATACGGCCTCTAGCCTGAGCCGTATAGAAGTTGTGTACAAAAAACTGATTAGACCTAATTTCGGTACAAAATGGCCACTGGCATCCATCTTGAATTTTGGACCGCACCCAGAAACACTTGTTCTCATCCCAAGGTGATAACAAAGGTACCCAAGACGTTTCGTGAAGATCGGTTCATAAATACAGACTCTAGCCCGAGCCATATTGACATGTGTACTTACTGTGTGTAAGCAGCACTGAAAAAATCAAAGTACATCTAATTTGCATAATTTCTGCACGAGAAAAAAACCTGTATTATATGTGATGTATCCCATGGTACTAAACATTCACACAAAAAATTATTCAAGTCAGCGCTTTCATATGGAAGTTCTGTGCAAAAATCTGATTGCACCTAATTTTGTACAAAATGGCTGCCATCGGCCATCTTGAATTTTGGACCGGACCCAAAAACACTCGTTCTCGTCCCACGGTGATAACAAAGGTACCCAAGGAGTTTTGTAAAGATCGGTTCAAAAATACGGCCTCTAGCCCGAGCCGTATTGGCATTTGCACTTACAGTGCTGAAAGTAACACCAAAAAACATCAAAGTTAGTCTAATTTGCATAATTTACGCACGGGAAAAAAACCCGTATTATATGTGATGTATCCCATGGTACGAAACATTCATACAAAAGATTATTCAAATCAGAGCTTTCATATGGAAGTTCTGTACAAAAAACAGATTTCTGCATCGTCGGTACAAAATGGTGGCTGGCAGCCATCTTGAATTTCGGACTGCACCCAAAAACACTCGTTCTCGTCCCACGGTCATAACAAAGATACCCAAGAAGTTTTGTAAAGATCGGTTCATAAATACGGCCTCTAGCCCGAGCCGTATCCAATTGTTGATGGACAGACGGGCAGACGGACGACGGACAATGGGCCATGCCATAAGCTCAAATTTGGCTTCGCCAAAGTTGAGCTAAAAATGTAGCTTGAAGCATATTAGAGGGAGAGGTGGTAACATAGAAACAGACAGACAGACGGACAGACAGACAGATGTCAGATTTTGAAAAAAAAATATTGAGTATGCATAATCCCCTCACAACCACTTTATCCATGTACCATATATGAAAAGTGCAGCTTGAACCATGTTGGTGGGAGCAGTGGTAACAAAAAATAGAGAAAAAAGCTTAAAAAACACAACAGAAATGGTTGCCATGGCGCCATCTTGAATTTTTGAAAAAAAATTATGAACGTGCAACATCCCATTACAACCCATCCATGTGCCAGATATAAAAGTGTAGCTTGAACCATGTTGGAGTGAGGGGTGGTAACATAAAATAGAGAAAAAAGCTTAAAAAACACAACAAAAATGGCCGCCATGCCGCCATCTTGGATTTTGAAGAAAAAATATTGAACGTGCATCATCCCCTCCCAACCCTCTATCCATGTGCCAAATATGCAAAGTGTAGCCTGAACCATATTGGTGGGAGGGGTGGTAACATGAAAATAGAGAAAAAAAAGCTTAAAAAACACAACAAAAATGGTCGCCATTCCGCCATCTTGGATTTTGAAAAAAAAATTTTGAGCGTGCATCATCCTCAGGCCACGAAATTTCACGTGAACGATCGTTTCATTTGCGGGATGGTTACGCAAATCAAAAAACCCGCGAACGATGTTTCGTTCACGCAAAAAATATGACGTGAACGAAATTTTTGAGTCCGAATTTTTTGTTGTTCATTGATGTGTCAGTGTGCCGTGGTACCCTGATCGCCAGATAAGAAATACAACGAATGAGTATGAAGTAGAAGTGGTAGTTTGTCCTGTTGCTTGAACTTATATAGTACTGTATTTTACTCGAGCGATTCTAAACACAACATTTCAACATTTATTTTCACAGACATTATATGTAGGTATAGTAACTGTCAGCACGAAAGCATGAAACATATCAACCATTGTGGGTTTTTCCGTGGTTGTGTTCTATTTGATATTGGTAAAGATTCAGCGTGTTTCCCCCCTCATTATTGTTGCGTGCGAATTCGGCCCAGTTTTTTTCATATCTTATGGATCAAACAAAGGGATGTAGAGGTTGAGATTGAAGACACTAATTTTAGAATTTGGACTTAAAAAGTATTTGTCGTGGCGTTGACATGGAAATGCAGAAACATATTCAAGGAAAAACTTGATCTAACGTTAAACATTTATGTGGGTCGAAATGGCATGGGCCTGGAACACCTATGGTTGTTTCACTAATAGACTTCAATTTTTTGGTAAACACGCGTGCACTGGTGTTTGTTTTATTTTTGTTTTGAATGGTGTGATGATCTGTCAATATTTTCTCAGCCCCAGTCCTGAGGTCTTGCATCCATTGATGTTTATCAGCGAAAGAATCTTATACCGACTCCAGCCTTCCTTTGCTGACATTGACAACACTAGCCACTGGTATTGTCTATGTCAGCAAAGGAAGGCTCGAGTCACATGTAATATTCATTGATTGTGGAATGGCTTCTATGTCAGTATTCATTATTGCTCTATTTTATTACAATGAATACTAATCCCTTTAAATATTTTGTTTCTTAATGGTTTTACCATATTGGTATAAGTGTAAACCTGTACAACTTATGTCAACCACTGAATATTTCATCTCATATCTTGTTTTAATCACTTAACCTTTTACGTAACCAATTGGTTGAGCAAAAATAATTAATGTGAACGAAAAAATGGGTTACGCAAGCCCAAAACACGCAAACAAAAAATGGGTTCCGTAAATTTTTGAAATTTCATAGCCTGATCATCCCCTCAGAACCATTTATCCATGTACCAAATATGAAAGGTGTAGCTTGAACCATGTTGGTGGGAGGGGTGGTAACATGAAAATAGAGAAAAAAAGCTTAAAAAACACAACAAAAATGGCCGCCATTCCACCATCTTGGATTTTGAAAAAAAAATTTTGAGCGTGCATCATCCCCTCAGAACCGTTTATCCATGTACCAAATATGAAAGGTGTAGCTTGAACCATGTTGGTGGGAGGGGTGGTAACATGAAAATAGAAAAAAAAAATGCCGCTCAGGATCACCGATCCAATGTCGAGTTGTGACAACAGTTCCTCGCACCAAGGCCAACACACCTATGAAGTTTCATGACTCTAGGTTGAACCACTATCAAGTTCTCATCCGGAAACCAATTGTTGCGATATACTATGTTCAAGGTCACTGTGACCTTGACCTTTGACCTGGTGAGTCCAAGATCAATAGGGTTCTTCCTCGCACCAAGGCCAACACGCCTGTAAAGTTTCATGACTCTAGGTTGAACCACTATCAAGTTATCATCCGGAAACCAATTGTTGCGATATACTATGTTCAAGGTCACTGTGACCTTGACCTTTGACCTGGTGAGTCCAAGATCAATAGGGTTCTTCCTCGCACCATGGCCAACATACCTATGAAGTTTCATGACTCTAGGTTGAACCACTATCAAGTTATCATCCGGAAACCAATTGTTGCGATATACTATGTTAAAGGTCACTGTGACCTTGACCTTTGATCTGGTGAGTCCAAGATCAATAGCGTTCTTCCTCGCACCAAGGCCAACCCACCTATGAAGTTTCATGAATGTAGGTTGAACTACTATCAAGTTATCATCCGGAAAGGAATTGTTGTGATTTACTATGTTCACGGTCACGTTGACCTTGACCTTTGACGTAGCGAGTCCAAAATCAATAGGATTCTTCCCCTCACCAAGGCCAATCTGCCTATGAAGTTTCATGAATGTGAGTTGAACCATTATCAAGTTATCATCCGGAAACCAATTGTTTAAGATTTACTACGTTCAAGGTCACTGTGACCTTGACCTTCGACGTAGCATGTCCAAAATCAATAGGGTTCTTCCTCCCACCAAGACCAACCTACGTATGAAGTTTAATGAATGTGAGTTGAACCACTATCAAGTTATCATCCGGAAACCAATTGTTTACGCCCGCCCGCCCGCCCGCCCGCCCGCCATTCACCAAACTATATGTCGAGTTTGACTTCGTCACAACTCGACTAAAAAGCTTAAAAAACACAACAAAAATGGCCGCCATTCTGCCATCTTCGATTTTGAAAAAAAAATTTTGAGCGTGCATCATCCCCTCAGAACCATTTATCCATGTACCAAATATGAAAGGTGTAGCTTGAACCATGTTGGTGGGAGGGTGGTAACATGAAAATAGAGAGAAAAAAAGCTTAAAAAACACAACAAAAATGGCCGCCATTCCGCCATCTTGGATTTTGAAAAAAAAATTTTGAGCGTGCATCATCCCCTCAGAACCATTTATCCATGTACCAAATATGAAAGGTGTAGCTTAAAGCATGTTGGAGGGAGAGGTGGTAACATAAAAAACAGACAGACAGACAGACGGACGGACAGATGGACGGACGGACGGACGGATGGACAGACGGACGGAGTGCAATTCTATAGTCCCCTTACAGTTCCCGTAGGGGACTAATAATGAACAATTGTTCATAACTAATTAATAACACCAATAAGGGTTTATTCAGAGTTGAATAAATACTGAAATTGCAAAGAAAACATCCATATGATGTGAGTCTTGATTAGGATTATCCTTCACCTTGTTATGCCATAAACACTTAAATTTATTTGCACCTCATAATCAAAATTTTAATAATGTCGGCACGAGGCAAAGCAAGCAATTCTAATCACAATATGAAAGTCGGCTTAAAAGAAAGGGAGAATGGGGGCCTCCCCCAACTCAAACCACCTATCATCACTCACCCCTTTGGCATCTGCATCAGGGCGTACAGAATATGATGTGCAGCATCGTCCAAACCGTGTAGCAGCGAAATGGGGACTAGCACGAGAGGTAGTCCCCCCCCCCCCCTCCCCCTCATTGGACAGGGCACGATGCCTTCCTCGGGGGATAATTTTGAAATCCATGAAGAACAAAAAAATGAAATTTCCTTGACTCTGTCCGTTTGTGTCCATAATTTATAAGTTGCGAAAGGCATCAATAATTATGCCACATTACCACCAAATAGAATCCAAATAAATTATGACATATTTCGCGAACACAAATTATTGACAAAGTAAGTTATTTAATGGTGTTTAAGGTCACACATTTTTACGGGTGGAGGAAGCCAGACTACCTGGAGAGAACCACTAAGCAATGGCGAGCAATTGTCAGCTCCCCAACATACTAACTCCACACATGCAGAGTTAGCATTAGTTGAAGGCAAGTGCACCATCGACCTGCAGTACACCTTAGTACACAACGCCACTGTGTCCCCACATGGGCAATGGGGGCGAAGTGTCTTGAAACAACATGGTTGCCTCACAAAGTAAGACTTAAGGATACAACAAATGAACTCACTGCGGAAATAAACTTTTGCTCAAGTCAGACAGTGAATGTGGGCGATCAAGAGATGAAAAATAAAAATATTAATAATAACTGCTCAGCAACTACTGAAACATGTGAAATAACCACCCCCAAAAGAGTGTAATCATACACTTTATAAATCTCTTTTCAGGAATTACCACTGTAGATAATGAACAAAAAAGTTTTTGTCCTGTCAGGATTCGTCTTGTTGGGATATTTCAGCCATTCATCTTGTTGGGATGACACATATATCTTACAAGTATAAATATCTAGATATTAAAATTTCTTGTCTCATGTTCCCTATATTGGTTGTTAACATGGGGGGGTCCATATTTTATTTTGGGGGGGGGGCTGCAAGTGCTCCCTTGCCCCATCCCCCTGGCTACACCACTGATTCATACCCACGATCACTGTGACAATCCCCAAGAAAAAGCATAGTAGGCCTAATGCAAACACTACAGGGGAAAAAAGGCAATATTTCCATGCTGTTTGGACGTCTTAATTTTTTAACGTTTCCTTTTTATAATGTTTCTTTGTTGTGCAACAACCTCTTCCTTTAAACCCACTTCTACTGTATACCCACCTGCATGTTCATCCACCCACAGTGTATTTCATATTGAGAAATGAAAGTGTCAATGACACTGTAGCTCAACTTGTCAAGACAAAGACATGTACATGTATAGTATGTGACACAGCAATGACAAACATCTAGGTAATGACCTGATAACAAAGGTACATATAAAGTATTGTAACAGTCTGTACATAAATACTGACAGGTGCCTGTAACAAATGTATAGGTAAAGTATTGTAAAGGTGGGTGACAGTCAGATCCTAAACTAGAAAAAAATCTTTGAGTCCCAGAGTGGGTCTGACTGAACCCCAAAATATTTGTTCTCATAGCACAGTGATAACAAAGGCAATAAAGTATTGTAAAGGTGGGTGACAGTCAGATCCTAAACTAGAAAAAAATCTTTGAGTCCCAGAGTGGGTCTGACTGAACCCCAAAATATTTGTTCTCATAGCACAGTGATAACAAAGGCACCCCAAAACACACTCGTTCCTGTCCCAAGGTGAAAACAAAGGTACCCAAGAAGTTTTGTGAAGATCAGTTCATAAATACGAGCTGTATAGAACTTGTGACAAAAAAAAAGATTGGACCTAATTTCGGTACAAAATGGCCAATGGCAGCCATCTTGAATTTTGGACCGCACCCAGAAACACTCATTCTCGTCCCAAGGTGATAACAAAGGTACCCAAGAAGTTTTGTGAAGATCGGTTCATAAATACAGCCTGTACCCTGAGCCGTATTGACATGTGTGCTTACATTGTGTAAGTCGCACTGAATAAATCAAAGTTCATCTAATTTGCATAATTTCGGCACGAAAAAAAACCCCTTAAAATATGTGATGTATTCCATGTTACTAAACATTCATACAAAAATTTATTCAAATCAGAACTTTCATACAGAAGTTCTGTACAAAAGACTGATTGCACTAATTTTGGTACAAAATGGCTGCTGGTGGCCATCTTGAATTTTGGACCACACCCAAAAACACTCGCTTTCATCCCATGGTGATAACAAAGGTAACCAAGAAGTTTCAAAAAGATTGGTTTATAAATATGGCCTCTAGTCTGAGCCGTATAGAAGTTGTGTACAAAAAACTGATTAGACCTAATTTCAGTACAAAATGGCCACTGGCAGTCATCTTGAATTTTAGACCGCACCCAGAAACACTCGTTCTCGTCCCAAGGTGATAACAAAGGTACCCAAGACATTTCGTGAAGATCAGTTCATAAATACAGACTCTAGCCCGAGCCGTATTGACATGTGTACTTACTGTGTGCAAGTCGCACAGAAAAAATCAAAGTTCATCTAATTTACATAATTTCTGCATGAGAAAAAAAAAACGTATCATATGTGATGTATCCCATGGTACTAAACATTCACACAAAAAATTATTCAAATCAGAACTTTCACATGGAAGTTCTGTGCAAAAATCTGATTGCACCTAATTTTGTACAAAACAGCTGCCATCGGCCATCTTGAATTTCGGACCGGACCCCAAAACACTCATTCTCGTCCCACAGTGATACCAAAGGTACCCAAGAAGTTTCGTAAAGATCGGTTCATAAATACAGCCTCTAGCCCGAGCCGTATTGGCATTTGCACTTACAGTGCTGAAAGTAACACCAAAAGACATCAAAATTAGTCCAATTTGCACAATTTACGCACGAGAAAAAAACCTGTATTATATGTGATGTATCCCATGGTACTAAACATTCATATAAAAATTATTCAAATCAGAGCTTTCATATGGCAGTTCTGTACAAAAAACAGATTTCTGCATCGTCGGTACAAAATGGCAGCTGGCAGCCATCTTGAATTTCGGACTGCACCCAAAAACACTCGTTCTTGTCCCACGGTCATAACAAAGGTACCCAAGAAGTTTCGTAAAGATCGGTTCATAAATACGGCCTCTAGCCCGAGCCATATCAAATTGTTGACATACAGACAGACGGACAGACGGACGACGGGCCATGACAAAAGCTCAAATTTGGCTTCGCCAAAGTTGAGCTAAAAATGAAAAGTATGTGGCAATTGAAAATGCCTTAAAACATGCCCGGTTGGCTTCACACTGAGTTTACTGACATTTTGCAGAATGAGCCTCGTGGGCAAGGGTGGCACTGCAGGAGATGATCAACCCTTGAAAAACAGGCTTTTATCCCACTTCCCTACCTCACCAACCTGCTTCATCGAGTGTCCCCATGCACTCAAATAAAAAAAAATAATATATTCACCCCCGCCACACACACACACAAACACGCATACATGAATTTTTATTGTTTTCAACAGCAAATCCGAAGGAGGGTATGGCCAGCGTACACCAACAGTCAATCAAACAACAGGGAACGAAAACAATAAAGAAAAGAAAACTTTTTTTACGGAATAGTTCGGGCCTCAGTTTCATTGGTTGGGTATAAAGTGGAAGGAATGTGTCTATCTGCCGCCTTAAATACTAGCTTCATGGGCCATTTCTTGTAAGAAAAATACAAATGAATGTAGTAACGTCATCGTAATGGAATAATGTTGTGTTTTCAAACATATTTTTTTTGTTTATTGGTCAAGTTTGCGATCAGGATTTTATTTGAGTAACTATATTATATCACTGCACCACTCGCTACTGTCCATTGATGCATGTCATCAGCGTTCTGTTTGAAGTCTGGTTTTTCCACTCATTTAGGTGGGTGGTGGACCTGTATATTACAGAGTGATCACCGGGTTTGACAAAGACAGGTTTTAAATGGAGCGTACACGTAACGGATGGGGAAATTTCCACATGGAAATGTTCGTATTTGGATTAAGCAGCATAGGGAAATGTCTGATGGGGAAATGTCCAGCCTAAATTGCATGGGGACATGTCCGCATTGGGAAATGTCTGCGTACCATGGCTGAAAGTGAATTGTCATAAATCATGCAAACATACAAATGATGATATAAACTGTTGACACATATATATTCAAGAAGAAAAGTACAGTTGTTTGACTAATATAGAAAATTGTTGAGTAAAAAAGAAAATATTAAAGTTGTTGAGGATGTGGCTGAGGTATGAAGATCACTTACAGGAGAAATGGATTGAAGATCAGTATTGAATGACCCAGATTTCTTAGTTTCCTCATATGCTTTGTGTACTAGAGGGTCTGTGTTTGAAACATGGCTCCTGCACCTGCTTCTCTCTTGATCTGTTGGCCCAACATTCAATAGTTTGTGGCACTGTACGTATTTTGAACACACTGGTGAGAAATCTGGAATGAAATTCAATGGCAGTGAATCTTAAAAGAATAATGGTAGTTGATGTACAAAAGCTTATTACTTACCAACCAGTCTGGTGGGTCCTGACCTCTTAGTCCAAATGCAAACTGGTGGTTGCTTTGCCTACTACACAAACAGAACGTCTTGATGGGTGAATGTGTTTGTCAATATGGCACAAGCACCAGCACAAAAGGATACCATGAGAAGTACAGCCTCAAATTTAATCCTTCTGCGATGACATGAGTGCCATACTGATGAACGCACTCACACATCGTGGCGTTCTGTGTTTATCTATGACATAGAATCCATTAATTTAAGAATTCAAACATTACACACAGAAAATCTGAAACTTAAAAAAACTCTTTATTTATTGATCGTCTGCTTGAAATAGAAACAAAAACAATACTCAGGTGTGATTGGTAAACATGTGTGACAGATCAATACGTTATTTATTCATGTTTTTAAGAAATTAACTGCCGTTATCTGAGAGATATTCGCTTCAAAGTCAGAACTTGAGTATTTTATAAAATCACTCCCAATTTATATAATAAGTTTAATTTTGTTAATTTTGGTGAATTTGAATAAAAGTATTTTCAAATTGACATTTCATTTATGGGTCGTCACTGCAGCTTCCACACTGATCTTCGTCAGAATGCAATGTTTCAATTTGCCGATTGCGAAAATGAGTGGAGTTTAGTTCTTTTGATGGATCCATGATGTCAGGTGGAAAAATAATCTGTCAATGGTTATTGGCAGAATTCAGAAACCTATAACATGAAGTCAAATTTAGAATGAAAATGTTAAATTGTCATCTGTAAGGTATGTGACCTTAAACACCAATAAATAAATCATGACTGTTAGTTATAACACTTACATGACATTTCTGAATGGACAGACATAGGGATGGACAGCATGAAAACTGGTATAACTTTGTTAAAATTCATTGACACTTAGTGCATTCCCAAGGAAAAAAGGTCCTCAGACAGCTCCTACAACTGACACAGATAGAAGGTGGAGAAAGTAGAAGCATTTCTCCAACAGACTGCCTGCATAGCATCCAACAACTTGAGAGAATTAGCATAAGCCCAGGAGACAGACAAGGCACATACCCCATGGGCAAAAATACGATTGGTAATACAATTGTCAGGTGCTAGATGGGCGTAGGATGCACGAATAGCAAGACAAATCGATCAAGAAATGGAGGAGAGATCTTCTGTTGCCCAGGAATAAGAGACAGAAAAAATCGTTTCCTGTCTTTCCTAATGAACTGCATCTGGTTGAGATAAATACGATTTTGCACAAACCGGACAGAGTGAAGGGCGATTACAATCAGCAGAAGGAAGAGCCCTGATACAGATAGGAGGTGGAGTAATTTCTGGCATCTGATTATTGACCAGAAAGGAGCAATCAGTGGAAAAAGTAACACTGTTGGCGGAGCTCCAGAAAAAGGCCCGATCAACCGCGAGGGCGTGAAGCTCACTAACCCTTCTTGCTGAGGCAAATGCCATCAGAAAAGCCATCTTGTATGTGAGAAAACACATATCCACCTGGGCTAAAGGTTTGAATGGCACCTCCCCCTCCCTGCCACCAAGCAAAGCAGCACCGAAGAAGGCTTCCATCTTGGGGAAAGGAGCAAAATCCTAGGCCTTTCCAAAGAAAAGTGCCGACTAAGCTTGGAGAGGTATGAATTAGTGCCGATATGACACTTTCCAACATACGAAAAGGTCTCCAAAAGCATGGATCTGTACCCCTTGACAGTAACAGGTTGGAGACTCCGAGAATCAAACAGATATGCCAGAAACTCTACAATCTGAGTTACCAAAGGATCAGCATAATCAACAAAGTGATCAGCATACCATCGACAGAAGACCTTCCACTTAGCCGTATAGGCTAAACCAATGGAGTGCTGCCTTAAGAAGAAATGCACTCCACTGCTCGTCTCGAAAAACCTCTACGGAGTGAGACAGGACCCAACAAAGATATGAGTGAAGGCACTATGAAGTTGGGTCAACATGCAACCTCCTTGGGTGACCTTGACAAAGAAGGTCGTGACGTAGAAGGAGACATGTCAGAACCGCCGCTGACTGATCCAAAGCTGCTGAGGCGACCGAGAAATGATCAGAATGATTAGAGAATTGCAGATTCGTATATTGGCGAAAACCTGAGGCAGAATCAGCAGTGGCAGGAAGGCAGAGCCGACAGGACTGTTCCAATCAATTGACAGAGTGTCAATGGCAAAAGCCAGAGGATCTAGACATAAGGACAGGAAAGTGTCCACTTGACGGTTCCAACAGGTCGCAGAAAGATCAATGTGGGGATGATCCCAGAGATCGCAAAGCGACTGGAACACTGCCCTGTAAAGCATCCACTCAGTGGAAATGACCCTGTCACATTGGGACAGGGAGTTGGCTTGGACATACAGACGACCGGGAATGTGTCGAACCACCACCCCGGTGTTGACATCCTGAGCTAGCAGTAGAAGATCCTAAGCCAATTCGAACATGAGAACAGAGTGCATGCCGCCCTGGTTCCGAATGTAAGCGACCATTGTCGAATTGTCGAACAACAGAAGGACCTGATGATTTGAAAGGTGGGGGGATTTACTGCTGGAAACTCTGAAGAAGCTCCTTCTGGTTGATGTGAAGAGCTGCTTCATTCTGGTCCCATACACCATGAAGGGAAAGACCTAGAGGATCCAACTTCGTGCCCCATCTGAGATCACTGGCATCTGCCGGCAGAACACGATCAGATATGGGCAAAACCAACAGAATTCCCTGCATAATCCACTGAACATCTGTCCAGAGAAGAAGGTGACGATGAAGATATGCTAGTAACTGAAGCACCAGATCTAGAGGATCAACAATCGGCCTCCAATGACTGAGTAGAAAGTGTTGGAGAGTTATGACATGCAGATGACCTAGAGGAATGAGATCCATCACCGAACCGCAGAGACCTAGCAGCCGGAGAATACTCCGAGTTGTCGCAGTCATGGACTGGGTCAGAATCAGGGCGAAAGCCAAGGAAATCGCCACCATATTCAGCTGTGTGCAGCAGTCCATCTTCAGATGACAAAATGACTGAGAAGGGACCAAGTCCGACTTCTCCTTGTTGACTCGGAACCCCAGTGACATGAGCAGGCTCAACAGTGTGTTGACATCTGACTCCAGAAGAGCAGCAGTGAAGTGGCTCTGGAGGATATCGTCCAGATCCGTCACCGAACTGCAGAGACCGAGCAGCCGGAGAATACTCCCAGCTATCGCAGTCATGGACTGAGTCACGAGCAGTCAGAGAATACTCCCAGATATCGCGGTCATGGACTGAGTCAGAGTCGGGGCAAAAGCCGGGGGAATCACAGCCCTCGCCCGGGGAAACACCACCAAATTCAGCTGTGTGCAGAAGTCCATCCTCAGATGACAAAACAACTGAGAAGGGACCAGGTTGACTCGGAATACCAGCGACATGAGCAGGCTCAACACTCCAGAAGAGCAGCATTGAAGTGCCTCTGGAGGATATCGTCCAGATACGGCGAAGTAGTCACCTTGGACTGTGTGCAATGGAAGGCTATCACAGGCGACATCAGTTGGGTGAAGGCCCAAGGAGCCAGGATGTGGCTGAAAGGAATGTACGATCAATCGGAACATGAAAGTAAGCAACTCACAGGTCGATGCTGGAAGCGAAATCTCCCTGGGAAATGGAACTGACCTGAAAATGTCCATGCTGAACTTGGGAGCAATGATAGACTGGTTCAGGATAATCAGACAGATAACCGATTGGAGTTGGCCATCCTTCTTCGTCACCAAGAACAGACAGGAATAAAATCCCACTGAATGAATGTTCTTGACGACCTCGATCTTCCCTTTGACAGGAGATTATCAAATCCATGATCAAAAGTTCGCGACGTGAAACGTTTGAAGGAACTTGGGTTGGAAGAGGCACTCTCTTGAGAGAGTGGGGTGCCTCCGAAAGGATATCCGCAGACCGGACTGAACAACATCTAACACCCAAGGATCGGATGTGATCGTGGCCTGACGGTCTGCAAACTCTGATATCTTTCCTCCAACCTGGGGCGAATCGAGGTGAAGACCTTTATTTCAAGCCCCAGTGAGGCCTGTGCGAGGTGAAACCATCTCCTCTGCTAGAGGAAGGATCCTGAGACATCTCTCCGGCCTGCCGATGCTTACCCTTACCACGTGAGTAAGAAGAAGCGGCGGCAGGAGGATCAGCCCGTGGCTTCACAAAGGAAGCAGAAGGGCATTTGTTAGGCTTGGAACGGCCACAGCCTCCAACAGAAGGTGGATCAAGGTGGCGAAGCAGCAGCTGATCTCTGGAATGACACAGGACATCATGGCGGACCATTGCTATGGAATCACTGAATAGTCACGGACCCACCAAAGAAGCGAATTGAAGAGCAGAGTGCAGCCCTTCAGGAAGGGAACGGCTTGTGTCCAACACAGCATCCCGGCAAACTAATTCCAAATTAGCCGTGTTACAGGCATGCATGTGAGTAATATGCATGAGCACCTTAGAGATCACATGCAAAGGAGCCTGTATGTTGTCAAATCTATCTGGAGGCAGATAAGCAGCCAAGGCAGAGACGATATGATCTGAGAGAGAAAGCATGCCTAGCATCTCCCTGGATAAGCCCAACATGGACTACAAAGTTGCCATTGCAATAATGGCCGACTTTTGGAAAGCCTGAGGGAGGAGGACTCAAGATCTAAGGCCGTGAAACTCTGACAGGCTGAAAGATTGGCGGAATCATGGGAATGGGAACGATAACGCACAGGAGGCAAAAAGGTATCAGCCTAGCGAAGAATGAAGTCTTCATAGCCTTGGATCTCAGCTTTGAGTCGATTGCTGCAAAAGCTTTGACAACTTGTACCGACTGGTATGGTCAAAGGCACCCTGAAGTATCCTGAACCAGTCTATCATTGCTCCCAGGTTCAGCATGGAGACTTTCAGGTCGGTTGCATTTCTCAGGGAGATTTCGCTTCCAGCATCGACCGGCGAGTGCTTACTTTCACGTTCCGATTCATCGGACATCTCGAAAGTATTTCAGGTTTGCTTTTCTGGGGTGAGTTTACCAGTTCAAGGTCATGCCTCTCGGCTGCAACCTGACTCCTTGGGCCTTCACCCGACTGATGTCGCATGTGATAGCCTTCCATTGCACACAGGCCAAGGTGACTACTTCGCCACATCTGGACCAGGGACCAGCCTAGGGGGGAATTTTAGGGAGACTTCAAGTCTCCCACCAGAAAAAATAGGGAGACTGCAGAGTCATGTAGGGAGACTTCATAGGCAAGTGGGGAAATTAAGAATATTCATGTACCACCCCCCCCCCCCCACCCCCACCCCTTCATATTTTCAATTTATGGTCCTCCATTAACGTACAAATAATCCAGGTCCAGTTGTCTATGATGCATCTGTGCCAGGTTAAAAAATCACAATGTAATTATTGACTGAAAATCCCCCACTGCTACCTTCTCCTTCATGACCCCTCACCTCTTCTTCGTGCCAATCCCCCATCACCCTCCTGTGGTTGCCTTTCAACAAAGTCTACTAAGCTAATAATTTCCTAAGTCTGAAAGTGTGAACAGGACCAGATGTAAGAAGGTTGCTTGGGAGGTACTTTGTTAGTTAATAAACAAAATACATTCTGGGGTCGAGTATTTTGTAAAAGAAATGTCATTCCGCATCATTTTTTTGGCATTCCGGTGTCATTCCGCGTCATTTCATGTCATTCCGATGTTTAGGAGGACCCTTTTTCAAGATCGTCCACATGCACACTTGTGTCATGTACAAAGCTTTTCTTGACATCACTAAAGCTTGTTTTCATGTGTTTCAATTCCATTCGTGTTTTTCTGGGAATAGACAGCCCAACAGTTAACAGTCGTCAGCAAATCGAAATGAAAATAATGTGTTATAAAATACGTCTGTTGTGTATACATTTTCGGCATCCTAAGCGACGTAACCTACTTTTAAACTGGGTTGTTTTGTTGAGTCGCGTAAGTCACCTATTTTCGTTTCGACACTTGAAGCTCCGACTGGAACGCAACAAAATAGAAATAAAAAAATCCGCCAAAAGCGACAATGGACAATTGCTTGTCGTGTGATTTCAAATAAATGGACGTTTATTTGACGAATTAAAATGCCCATTTATCACACTCGAGCACATTCGATTTTTGAAAATACTTGTTTTCATGTAAACCTCGCATCACTCAGTTCAGCCTTTTCTCATTTTGGCAAATTTTTAGAGGGCGACTTGTAATCGCCCCGACTATTTTTCTAGGCGACTTTGGGCTTAGAAGGGCGACTTAATCGCCCTAGTCGCCCTCACGGCTGGTCCCTGATCTGGACAATATCCTCCAGAGACACTTCAATGCTGCTCTTCTGGAGTCAGATGTCAACACACTGTTGAGCCTGCTCATGTCGCTGGGGTTCCGAGTCAACGAGAAGTCAGACCTGGTCCCTTCTCAGTCATTTTGTCATCTGGGGTTGAATTTTCGCACTCAGCTGAATATGGTGGCAGTTCCCTGGGTGAGGGCTGTGATTCCCTCAGCTTTCGCCCTGACTCTGACCCAGTCCACGTCCATGACAGCTCAGAGTATTTTCGGGCTGCTTGGTCTCTGCGGTTCAGTGACGGATCTCACTCATCTTGGTTGGCTGCATGTCACACCTCTCCAACACTTTTTGCTCTGTCGTTGGAGGCCGAATGCCGATCCTCTGCATCTGGGTCTTCAGTTACCAGCATCACTTCATCGTCACCTTCTTGTCTGGACAAATGTTCAGTGGATTATGCAGGGAGTTCCACTGGACTTGCCCATATCCGATCATGTTCTGATGGCAGATGCCAGCTTTCTCGGATGGGGCGTGACATTGGATCCTCTAGGTCTTTCCCTTCATGGTGTACAGGACCAGGATCAAGCAGATCTTCACATCAACTAGAATGAGCTTCTGACTCTTCTTCTGAGTTTCCGGCAGTGGATCCCCCACATTTCGAATCGTCAGGTCCTTCTGTTGTTCGCCAATTCGACAATGGTCTCTTACATTCGGAACCAGGACGGCACACACTCGGTTCTCATGTACGAATTGGCTTGGGATCTTCTACTGCTAGCTCAGGATGTCAATGCCGGTGTGGTGGTTCATCACATACCCGGTCGTCTAAATGTCCTAGCCGACTCCCTGACCCGACGAAGCAGAGTCATTTCCATTGAGTGAATGCTTACAGGGAAGTGTTCCAGTCACTTTGCGATCTCTGGGGTCATCCCCATACAGACCTTTTTGCGACCCATTGGAATGATCAGGTGTACATGTCCTCGCGTCCAGATCCTCTGGCTTTCGCCGTGAATGCTCTGTCACTCGATTGGAATCGGCTTCTCGGCTACACCTTCCCGCCGGGTCCGATTCTGCCTCAGGTTCTAGCCAAGATACAAACCTGCAGTTGTTGAATCATTCTGATCACTCCCCTGTCGCCTCAGTGGGTGTGGATCAATCAGCTCCACTCTCTGTTGGCTGTGGTTCTGACATGTCTCCCACTACATCGCGACCTTCTTTGTCAAGGTCACCCAAGGAGGTTTCATGTCGACCCGACTTCATTGTGCCTTCACGCATATCTTTGTCGGATCCTGTCTCCTCGTAGAGGTTTTTCGAGACAAGCAGTGGAGTGCATTTCTTCTTCAAGGCGGCACTCTGCCGATGGGCTCTCTAACCTGTTATTGTCAAAGGGTACAGGTCCATGCTTTAGGAGACATTTTCGTATGTGGGAAAGCATCGTACCTGTCCAAGCTTATTCGGCACTTTTCTTTGAAAAGGCCTAGGATTTTGCAGCTTACCCCAAGATGGAATCTTTCTTGGGTGCTGCTTTGCTTGGGGGGCAGGGAGTGGGGGGGGGGGGATTAGTGCATGTTTAGTCTGAACTGGTGATTCAAATCCAAACCTGAATGCAATTGATAAGTTTCATGAAAAGGGACATAACTCTGCATACGATTGTATGTGCATTTCATTTAGAGGCATTATGTTTTCTTAATCTTGATTTCTTCTGTTACAGTTAGTTGCCTATGGGTCCTCACCAATCAGTTTTTCAAAATAACCTATTGATAAATACATTTTGTAATTAAATTTTGATGACTTAAATTAATGTAGCTCCCAACAAGTCAGACATGAGAGAATGACTGATTGATGTTTCCAACTGAGTTGGGCCTGTTGGTTCAATCAGTGAAAGCATTCAACATTAGACTTTCCTTTGCCATGCAACATTGATCATTCATATTTGTAATAAAAAAACATTCAATATTTAAGGAAACTGATAGCCAAAAAAATGGATCTTGTTTGCAACATGTTTTGTAGTTTCCTGCATCACAGGCCCGTGGAAACTGCATGAATGTTCCTTTGGATGGCGCAAAGCATACATTTTGAAATTTTTGACTTAAATCGCCGTTTAAGCAAGTTTTGTGACATTATAACTGAATTACAAGGTGCATAGTCTCACAAAGGGTGTACATCTGTGCATACCCCCACTTGCTAGTCAAGTAAAAATATAAGGAACCAACAAGGAAATTTCATGCTGATGGATGACAGGTCATCATACTACATGTGCGGTCCTAAAGTTCCTACTGACAGGGTTCATGAGCCTCTGGAGGAAAAAAATCATGGACTTTCAAGGATATGTACTGATAATTCTCAGGCACTTTCCCACTTTTGTCCAAAACTATTTTCGTTATCTACGGTGATTGTATACAAGCCTGTTAACCATTCTAACCCAGACCATTAACACCTGCATCTGACCCTTGTTGATCTCTCTTGATAGAGCTTCCCAAGGATCAGTCAGGAGTAGTATGTCTCATATATTTCACCCCACATTGGCCGGATCTCATGTGTCATCATAGTCACATGACTCAATTGCATCATGTTGTGTTGGCATGGAAACCCGTGTGAGTGGCCATGTTGTGACATCATACCCATAGTGATACACGGCGTAAGTGAGCATACGCAACACACGTTGTTAGGATGATACGCAGGGACATCACGACAGGGTGTGTGTGCATGTGTGTGTGTGTGTGTGGGGGGGGGGGGGTCTCCCCCCCCCCCCCCCCCCCAATATTTGTCAAAACCTCAATAGTTGGAAATTCGGAGGGCAAAAATATCAACAGTTAGAAATTTAAAAACTACTGAATATACGGTATAATTCACTAACAAACCTATTTTTCTGACTGGAGGACCATAATAAGAAAATATTCCGACTACCGAGACTTTCGGGTGAAAATCGGGTCAAAGAATTCCGACTCCACACGGCCTGCAGACTGATGCCGTATCAACTGCAAATACCCGCTTTGCATTACACGTTTTGTTAGCAGCCGCTGATAAGTCTAGGGGAGATAATTTGTAAATCAATGTGCCCCATTTTCGTCAACTGGAAATCAATTTCATTGATACAGATTCAGTGTAACTTTGACTAGTTGGAGTGATGCCCCCCAAAAAGAGGGTGAAGTTGGAATGTGGGGTGTGTGGAGCCATTTTTGATCAATACTACAGAAAAGCACACAATGAAAAGAAACATGGAGATTTGATGAAGGCCCACAAATTTATAATCTATAAGACTGTCGGAGCAAAAGAGAGTCCTTTCATGATAGCAGCTTTAAGTTCATTAAGTTCAGCTAGTATCTGCAAGCCTCCCGAGGATACAGGGCCAGGTGCGGCTGAGGAGGTTGAAGTTGAGGCATCGACAAGACACCAACAAGATCCCGATTCCAATAGTGTCTCTAAAACGAATGAAGGCATGCATGGTCAGGATGAAGCAGAAGCTAATGGGTTAGAACCTGCTGTGGACGATGAGTCTGCAAAACCTGATATATTCTCATGTGCTGGAAAGTTGAAAGACCTAATCATGTCGGCTGCAAATGGACAAGAAATCTTTGAAAAAACAAAACAACGTGTCAGTTCTCATAATCTTTTCACCGAAATTAAAACATTCTCAAATGATATAAAACTGAAAGCAGAGCAGTTGGAATTGTTGTGTACAAAGAGCATTGATGGTATCAAACGCACGGCTGAAATTACTGAGGAAGATATCCATACATCTGTTGAATGTCATGACCCCGCAAAGAGGCCAGGAGACTTAAACTTTGCTCAGAAACTATTTTTAATGCAAACAGGCCCTAATCAGCCAAAACTTGCTGTGTTTCCTAAAAACTCAGACATTCCAAAAGGAAAACAAAGCAGATTCAATCAAGAGTGGTACAAAAAATACCCTCATCTCGAATACAGCACAAAAGCTAATGCAGCATTCTGTTTTGTTTGCAGCCTGTTCCTGACTGGACCTGGAAGAGAGTTGTCAGATGAAGCATGGACCAAGAAAGGTGTTCGCGTATGGCACAGGATGATGAGTGTTGGAAAGAAGAAGGAAGGGAAGCTGCAGCAACATTTTCCGTCAACTGCACATAAATCAGCATTGGTAGACCACATGAGATGCTCATCTGGGGATGATATTGGAATGCTGATGGACAAGGAGGTCAGACAGGTGGAAATCCAAAAAACAGTTTGACCTCACCAGGAATAGAGATGTTATTTCAGTATTTTTAGATATTACCAGAATGCTAAGCAGATTAGGTCTTGCCTTTCGATGCGATGAAGACACAGAAGGCAATTTCTATCAATTAACGGAATTGTTGGTGCGTCATCACTCTGTGCTGAGAAATTGGTTGAAGGACCGTTCGATGAGATCATACCATGTTACCTACCGGAGCCCCGAATCATAAAACAAGTTTATTTCTCTATTATCTGATATGGTGAAGAATAAAATAATCCAAGATGCCAGTCAAGACGACTTTCTGTCTGTGGCTGCCTACACCAGATGTTAGTCACAAAGACAGGATCAGTTGTTGTGTAAGATATGTTGATGGATATGGTGTACCAAGAGAAAGACTAATCGAAATCAAAGAACTGTGTGATAAATCAGGTTTGGGGCTTGCAGCGTCATTGTTGGACTCTATTGAAAAGGGTCCGGGTGGTTTAGACAGTGGGAAAATTGCATTCCAATCGTATGACTTCACTGCGTCCAAGTCAGGTATCCACAACGGAGCACAGAAAAAACTTTCTGAAATTCTGGGAAGGGAAATCCCTTACATACCCTGTCAAGGGCATCGGTGCAACACAATTGTGGAACATAGTTGTGCATCATCCGTGGTATTCAGGTCGTTATTTGAGGTGCTAGAATCACTGTATGTGTTTTTCTCCAGAAGCACTAAACGATACAAATGAAAGTGTCAATGACACTGTAGCTCAACTTGTCAAGACAAAGACATGTACATGTATAGTATGTGACACAGCAATGACAAACATCTAGGTAATGACCTGATAACAAAGGTACATATAACGTATTGTAACGGTCTGTACATAAATACTGACAGGTGCCTGTAACAAATGTATAGGTAAAGTATTGTAAAGGTGGGTGACAGTCAGATGCTAAACTAGAAAAAAATCTTTGAGTCCCAGAGTGGGTCTGACTGAACCCCAAAATATTTGTTCTCATAGCACAGTGATAACAAAGGCACCCCAAAACACACTCATTCCTGTCCCAAGGTGAAAACAAAGGTACCCAAGAAGTTTCGTGAAGATCAGTTCACAAATATGAGCTGTGTAGAAGTTGTGACAAAAAACTGATTGGACCTAATTTCGGTACAAAATGGCCACTGGCAGCCATCTTGAATTTTGGACCGCACCCAGAAACACTCATTCTCGTTCTAAGGTGATAACAAAGGTACCCATGAAGTTTTGTGAAGATCGGTTCATAAATACAGCCTCTTGCCCGAGCCGTATTGACATGTGCACTTACAGTGTATAAGTAGCACTGAATAAATTAAAGTTCATCTAATTTGCATAATTTCTGCACGAGAAAAAAAAACGTACTATATGTGATGTATTCCATGTTACTAAACATTCATACAAAAATTTATTCAAATCAGAACTTTCGTACAGAAGTTCTGTACAAAAGACTGATTGCACTAATTTTGGTACAAAATGGCTGCTGGTGGCCATCTTGAATTTCGGACCACACCCCAAAACACTCGATGTCATCCCACGGTGATAACAAAGGTACCCAAGAAGTTTCGTAAAGATCGGTTCATAAATACGGCCTCTAGCCTGAGCCATATAGAAGTTGTGTACAAAAAACTGATTAGACCTAATTTCGGTACAAAATGGCCACTGGCAGCCATCTTGAATTTTGGACCGCACCCAGAAACACTCGTTCTTGTCCCAAGGTGATAACAAAGGTACCCAAGACGTTTCGTGAAGATCGGTTCATATATACAGACTCTAGCCCGAGCCGTATTAACATGTGTACTTACTGTGTGTAAGCTGCGCTGAAAAAATCAAAGTTCATCTAATTTGCATAATTTCTGCACGAGAAAAGAAACCGTATTATATGTGATGTATCCCATGGTACTAAACATTCACACAAAAAATTATTCAAATCAGCGCTTTCATATGGAAGTTCTGTGCAAAAATCTGATTGCACCAAATTTTGTACAAAATGGCTGCCATCGGCCTTCTTGAATTTCGGACCGGACCCCAAAACACTCGTTCTCGTCCCATGGTGATAATAAAGGTACCCAAGGAGTTTCGTAAAGATCGGTTCATAAATACAGCCTCTAGCCCAAGCCGTATTGGCATTTGCACTTACAGTGCTGAAAGTAACACCAAAAAACATCAAAGTTAGTCTAATTTGCATAATTTACGCACGAAAAAAAACCCTGTATTATATGTGATGTATCCCATGGTATAAACATTCATACAAAAAATTATTCAAATCAGAGCTTTCATATGGAAGTTCTGTACAAAAAACAGATTTCTGCATCGTCGGTACAAAATGGCGGCTGGCAGCCATCTTAAATTTCGGACCGCACCTAAAAACACTCGTTCTCGTCCCACGGTCATAATAAAGGTACCCAGGTAGTTTCGTAAAGATTGGTTCATAAATACGGCCTCTAGCCCGAGTCGTATCCAATTGTTGATGGACAGACGGACGATGGGCCATGGCAGAAGCTCAAATTTGGCTTTGCCAAAGTTGAGCTAAAAATTGTCTGATAAACTACTTGACAACAGTCTACAGTTGAGAAATTTGTCCATGACAAGGTGGATAGCACGCGCCGAATCTATCAGGGCTGTTTGGACCTCTTATGAACCGATAGTAGATGTGCTCAGAGATTTAAGTCAGGTCAGCAGCTGAAACCAAAGAGACCTGCACACAGGTAAATGGACTTCTGACCAAAATTATCAGATTCAACTTCATAATTGGATTCATCTTCATGAAGAATGTTATGTGGAAGGCTAAAATCATGACTGAACAGCTGCAGAAGGAAGAGCTCAATATCCTAGACGCTCTGGTTATAGTTGAGACCACAGTACAGTCATTGAGAAAAATAAACAAAAGTGACTCAGAAAAAAATGACCTCATCACCGCTGCCGCTGAATTTGCCAAGAAGCAAGATATGGACATAGAACATGAGTTCTCAAAATATCACCGACCAAGAATACCACCAAAAAAATTAGACGATAATCCCGAAACGTCAGCAGTGATGACATTTGAAATATTCTACAGGAAGGAGATGACATCTGGGCTGGACACTAGAAGAGCTTGATGTTAATTACAAATCCTGCATGAGTAAGGTTAAACCTCTCGTCTTTCTGTTCCCACCACTCAAGACGCCAAGTGAGGATGAGGTTAAAGAATTGTTGGGTCTGTATCCACAAAAGGCACGATTCGATGCAGAGACTTTCATTTCAGAATTTGACATATTCATGACTGCTGTATCTGGTGAGAAGAAACCTATGACTACTTTGTCAGAAGCCGCAAAGTTTGCGCATGAACACAAGAGAACTATTCCTTTGGTACATAGAAGTTATAATCTAGCACTGACCGCTCCGGTTACTGTTGCCAAGAACGAGTGTACCTTCAGCCGACTGAAAATTGTTAAAGGTTTTCTGCATTCAAGGTGTGCTGACGACCGATTGGACTCACTGATGTTGATGTGTTGTGAGAGGGATATGACAGATGCCATTGATATGGCTAGCACCGTTGGGCTAAAATGAGGGAGTGGAGGATTAGTGTGTAATCTGACTCTGAACTGAACATTACACCCATGTTAGTTTCTTCTACAAGTTCTACTCTATGTAATTAAGTAACAATTACCAGAAACTCTAGTAATTGTGACTTAGTTACATAAAGTAGGAGAAACTAACATGGGTGTAATTTGGGCTTCATGAGACTAAAAACTGTGAATAAAAATCCCGTGACACTTGCGCATACCATTACCAATGATGATAGCAGATGAATCCTGATTGTAGTTAGTTTTCTTGGTTAATTTGGTGGACTTTGTTGCAAACATAACAATAGATTATTATCGATCTATTGGGTGAACGTGATTATAAGACATTCATCTTACAAATATACATTTCAATTTATGTGTACTGTAGCATGTTTGTAGGGCCCCTTACAAGTTAGAGCATACATAAAATGAAATGTATATTTCAATATTTGAAAGATGAATGTCCCATAAGGGCACTTAATTTCGATCAGAAAACTTCCATTAAAAGTTTCACTATAATTTGTTGTTTCCATGCTTAGAGTAAATAATACACATGTCGATCCTTTGACTGGATGTCTTTCACGTGTTGTTATTGTTTTGACAAGAGATTTCATATTACTTTCGTTGTACTTTTATTTCAGAAGAATAATATTTTTATCAAAGAGAATACATATTTCACCTTGGTATTTTGTTAGTTGCGCTGTGTGTTTTAAATATTCCAAGATCATAGATGATGTAGCTATGATCCATTTTCAGATAAATTAATGTACTGTTAGAAGTTTATTCAAGTATTCTGTAGTGCCAACAGTAATGGGCTATAAGTTTTAGTTTAGCAGAACTTGAGACTGTGAAAACCAATATAAGTACCACATATGTATCACAAATTCTGACTGCCAGTTTGCACTTAAAATTGCTATTCAAAGATTCATCTGTCATGTTTCACAATCACTACAAGAAATGGACAATTGTGAAGGCAGAAATTCTTATTCCAAATGTTTCATGCTTAATTTTTCATTCCATTACAGGTTAAAACGAACAGCAACAACTCAAACCAAATTACTTCAAATAATTTGGTTTGAGTTGTTGCTGTTCCTTTTGACTTAATACTCAGGAATAAAGAATTAAGCATGAAGTATTTGGAATAAGAATTTCTGCAATTTATCCCAGCCTACTAATTAATTTTACCTCTTTAAAATTTCAAGTTGAAATAGAGATGTTATCACCACTTTTATTGACAAGTTCACAACTCGTTTTTTTGTATAAAAAATTAATTCTGTTGAATTTGAACTTGTTACCCCAGGAGTGGCAGTTACATCATAAACAGGTGTTGAAGGTGTAACTATCTTGATGAGAGTGATAAGCTGAAACTTAGAGAATCATAATAGTTTCCAGGAATGAAAATATTAAGCCTATAAATTGAAATATTAAACTTTATTACATGCCCATGCAGTCTCTCTTTTGCAATACGGCGTGCAATACAGATGTGCAATACGGAATTCCGTATTGCACACCAACCTGTTCCAACTGGGAGTTTTTTTATGCAATGCAACTGCATAAAGTGCATGGTGTTTACCACCGTTGATAGAAAAGAAAATTAGGTCAGTAGGTGCTTGGGTCATGTAATAAATACAAAACCACATGTATGTTTCAATGAGTCATTTTGTATTCAATTCGTCAGATGTGCGTAGAAAGAAAACGTCTCGACCTTCGGTCTCGACGTTTTCTTCCTACGCACATCTGACTCATTGAATACAAAACGACTCATTGAAACATACATGTAGTTTTGTCTATGTATTTTTGTCAAAGTATTATTCTGTCTGAAAATATTATGCAATGAATATTCTCAGTGAGGATTATAATATAGTTCAGCAAAATAGGAAATAGCCAATGCCCTCAGTCCCCGAAAAGATTAATACGTTTATCAATGGAAAATGTTATTATATTTCACTCAGTGCAGATTGATTTGTGTCATCAGGAATCCCTTTTCTCTGTGACTTGATTTTTTATTGTTTCTATATCTTAAGATAGATGATTAATAAATGATTGACTGCATTAGAGTTTCTGCAAATATCCACAATAGATTGGGCGCATTTCACAGAATTCTAAACAATTGACAAATGCTTCATTTATATATCACATCAAACTGAAAGGTTAGGTACATGGTCTATGTACCGAACCTTTCAGGTTGATGTTATATATAACATGGAGCAATTGGTGCCACAATGCACCCAGCCGAGTCGCTTGTAACTAGTGTTGAAATGATTAGTCGACTAGTCGACGTCGACTAGGGTTCTGCTGATAATCGATTAGCAATTTCCTAGTCGACTAGTCGCCGTTTTCCACAGATACATATATTTTGTAGATTAAACTCAGTGGTCGGCCACTGACAGCAAACACCGATGGAGTAAAGAGCAGTTGCGACTATGGATGAGAATTGAACTTGAAAAAAATGCACTTTGCTGACGCAATGAATTGAAACAATTACCGGTACCTAAAAATCGGTAACATGCTTTAAGAAGCACGGAATCCGTCGGTAACGAAATTTAGGCACCATTCGTGAGCAGTTATGCTTGGTAGCGATGCATTTTGTCACTTTGACTTACGTCACTGCAAATCAATCAGTTATCATTGTTGCACATCAAGGGAGCTTATTTAGAGCGACATCTGAGAGAACACGGTCAAGGATGCTCCATGACATTGTTAAAACGGTTTCAAAACAACACACGTGAATACCTTTGCACTGAAACAATTTACACTGTGAATCCCACTGCCAAATATTCGGTCCTTGTCACTTGAAAATAATCGACTGGTCACACAGAAATGAATTACCAACTACAGTGAATTGGTAATTTTGGGGAGCAAATTGGGGAAAAAAGTGACTATTTTCGATTGGGAATGGGGCCGATATTCGGCCTATCTCGTCTGTCCAAACCCCCCCCCCCCCCCCATGTTCTAAACTTATATTAGGTGCCGACTCGTCGACTAGTAGTCGACTAATAGCGATCGACTAGTCGACTACGAAATACTCTAGTCATTTCAACACTACTTGTAACGGCATGTTAAGCCTTTGAACCCTGATGGTTTCTTCCATGTCAGTTGAATGACATCAATTAGAAGAGTCCATAATCATCATTTGGGGTAGACCAATCCATATTCTGAACGTGCAGCCTTTGGGCTGCACGTTGAAAATATCGATTGGTCTACCCTACAAATTCACTGAGCAGCCATTCTACTTTTTAAATATACGGTGTTTCATGATCCTGGACCAGAAAAGCGGTCTATGGGTTCAAAGGGTTAACAAAAAAGTACTTGTTGTCATGTCAAGTGCCTGTGAAATGCTCTAGAAACCCAAAACTCCCACTTTCCCAAAGGCAATGTTTCAAATTTGTCCGTCAGACAGGAGGCGTACGAGCCACTGGGGACAATTCGGGCAAAGCAAGATGATATTGAAAATTTGTATCCAACTCGAATTAAAAATGTTTCCCTACATAAAAAATCACTGAATTTGGAACTGGAAATTAGCCTTATAACTATCACTAGAACCCATGAAAAAGCATCTGAGCACATAAATTTTTCAAACTTTTCTAGGGGAGGACCCCAGACCCTTTGCCAAAGATTCACGCCTTTGGCGCTCGCAATTTTGTGCCTACCATCCTACGGCGCTCGTGTGTCAGTATTCCCAGTTAGAATTTCAAAAGGTCTCACCCCCCCCCCCCATTAAAAGGCCTCTAGCTACGTCCCTGGTGATATGTGTTTCCGAAGTCCATTTTGTATACTGGAGGCAGCCATCTTGGTTTCTATTGTAGCATGAGGTTGCTATGTGATCCAAAGACTTCTTATAGGATAGGGGTATGTTCAGAGGATATGTTCCTTTGTAAAAGAGTAGTCCCTGATTCATAGAATTACCCAAGTAGACCCAACAATCCCTCCAAAATACCGTGGTGTGGCCTGGGGTAAGTTCGATTGAACTAGAGTAATTTTTCTGGTTCAGATTTCCACAGAATCCATATGTACTTTGTAGAATTACTACAAAAAAAGCCCATACCCATAATTGTTTACTTGGCTCTGATTTCCCAGTAAATTCTCGGTTTCTACCTATGTATCGACAAGCTGATATGACTTCTTTGTTCTATCTATTCTGACTTCCCTAGACGTGTTTATATTCCATTGTACACATTAGATGCAGTACAAAAGCACATGCTGGATGTGCCAATATTTGCTTATGTGAAAAGGCACAATGTGACACATTGTGCACTAGCACATCGACACATGCTGGATGTGCTTATGTGAAAAGGCACAATGTGACACATGTGATACTAACATTTAGGCACATGCTTGCACTACAGTGGAAGTCCGTAACTCAGAAAAATACTCTCTATTTTCTTCTTGCCCATGTGATTTGGGAAAGAAAAGTGGTGTAAAAGCACCAAGAAACAAGAGGCCCCAGGGGGCCTGAGGGCACTCACCTGACATGGTAGTCTAAATATCAAACCAGGGACTTGACTTGAACAAGAGGCCTTTCACGCCTAGAGAGCTCCGCTGAGGGCCACTGATCGCATGGGCATGTTTTCTAATACTAATATTGTTACAAACTTTAGCCGAAAAATATTCAGCGGTTCAGAAATTATGGCTTGGACAAACAAATATCAAAAATATCTTAAGATTTTCTTGATCCTGTGACCTGTGACCTTGACCCTGTGGATTTACAGACCGCAGAATAATTGATGACACACCGTCTATTGATAATACATATTGTTATGAAGTTTGGTGGAAAAATATTCAGCGGTTTAGAAATTATGGCTCGGACAAATAAAATGTTGACGACGGACGGACGGACGGACAGACGGACGAATCAGTATAAGAAAAGCTCTGCTGACTTTGTCAGCGGAGCTAATAAGCTGCATACGCCCCTCCTAAGAAAAGCATATACCAACTAGATGAAGCAGTTGTGCCCACACAATACACAGGATTTTCCTTCTATTTTCAGTTCCTGCACTTTTACATCCCAAAATTGAGATAAACGCATAAAAAACATATTTTTTTTATTTTTGTTCTGACATTTTCGAAGTCCCAGACAAAATATTTTCAGCCTAAAATGTTTTCGTCTTCTTAAAATTGACCAAAATGCATAAAAAACAAAAAAATAATTTCCAGATTTTGGCCCCAAAATTTTCAGTGTAAAAAAAAAAAAAAAATGTTTGTCTTAAAATTGCTCGAAACACATAAAAAACATGGACAATTTTTTTCTGGATTTTGGTCCAAAATTTTCAAGTCCGCGACCCCAAATTTTCAGCGTAAATATGAACCCAGGGACTTGGCTTGAACAAATTTGAATCTCACCCCCCTAAGGATGCTGCATACCAAATATCGAAAGATTCTTATTGGTAAATCTGAAGAAGATTTTTAAAGAATATTCCTCATTCTGAACTAAGTTACAATTCGAGCTCCCACAGTGAGCCCAAATATGAACCTAGGGACATGGCTTGAACAAACTTGAATCTCACCCCACTATGGATGCTGCATGCCAAATATCAAAACATTTCGACTGCTGAGTCTGAAGAAGAATATTTTTAAATAAAAATTCCTCATATTGAACAAAGTTATAATTCCCACAGGGAGAGGGACGTGGCTTGAACAAACTTGAATCACACCCTCCTGAGGATGCTGCACACCAAATACCAAAACATTCCAACTGCTGGATCTGAAGAAGACGATTTTTTTTAAAAATTCCTCATTTTGAACTAAGTTACACTTCAGGCTCCCATAGTGAGCCCAAATATGAACGCAGGGACTTGGCTTGAACAAACTTGAATCTCACCCCCTAAGGATGCAGCATACCAAATATCAAAATATTCTTATTGGCAGATCTGAAGAAGATTTTTAAAGAATAGTCCTCATATTGCATTAAGTTTAAATTCAGGCTCCCATAAGGAGCCCAAATGTAAACCCAGGGACTCAATTTGAACAAACGTGAATCTGACTCCCCCAATAGATGTTGTATACCAAATATGAAAGGATTCTGACTGGTGAATCTGAAAAAGAAGATTCTTTAATGTTTTTCCCATTGCCTACAGTGTTAAAAAGTGCTGATTCAACACTTTTTCAAAGTCCAGAAACTGTACCCTATGTTAAAACTGATGGCAATTTTTTCTGACCAATCCTTTCTGTTGGTCCTAAGGAAGATTCACACCAAATAAAAATTCTCAGTGCCGTGCAGTTTTGGAGATATGGGCATTTTAATTTTTTTCTATTTTTAGATCCTACGGTTCCCACGAGGCTACAGGAAAAACAATTCGGCATAAATTAGGTACTTATGACCCAATAAGCCCTCACATAAAATTTGGGTCAAATCACCCTCTCGGTTCGGAAAATACAAATTAGGGGTGGGGCCAAAAATTTTGCCCTTCCCATAAGGCCAAATATAGCCCAAACTTCTCTTGAACAAATCTGCGTCTACACCTTAAAAGGAAGCTGCATACCATATATCAAGTCTCTCCTACTGATGGTTCAGGAGAAGAAGATTTTCAAAGATTTTGGTGCCCCTTGGGGGCATGGCACCACCCAGAAGGAGGGGCAACTTCATTTGAACAAGTCTGAATTGACATTAGGTAATAAACATTTACCCAACATTTTAATAAAAAGGGGCAAGTAGTTTTGGAGAAGTCAATAATGTAAAGTTAACGCCGGACGAGAACGGACACAATGTGATCAGTAAAGCTCCCACTGAGATTCGTTCAGGTGAGCTAAAAATAAGCCAAAACTGGGTTGTGTGCGACCAGCGCATACCCAGTAGAGGACACTCTTCTCCATGTACTAATACACGGCTTCCAGAACTAGTGCGCAGACACATAACCAATGTGTCATTCTATTTGAATCCGCCAACATGCTGAATAGACAATAGGAGGAGGGAATCATATAACCAAACCCTACACAATCTTCTGTCGACCAGAAATAAGAGACAGAAAAAATTGTTTCCTGCCTTTCATAATGAACTGCGTCTGGTTGAGATAAATATGATTTTGCATGAACCAGACAGATCAAAGGGCAATTACCATCAGCAGAAGGAAAAGCCCTGATACAGATAGGAGATGGAGTAGTTTCCGGACCAGAAAGGAGCAATCAGTGGTAAAAGTAAAACTGTTGGCAGAGCTCCTGAAAAAGGCCAGATCAACTGAGAGGGCGTGAAGCTCACTAACCCTTCTGGCTAAGAAAAACGCCATCAGAAAAGCCATCTTGTATGTGATAAAACCCATATCCACCTGGGATAAAGGTTTGAACAGCACCTCCCCCTCCCGGCCACCAAGCAAATCAGCACCCAAGAAAGATTCCATTTTGGGGTAAACTGCAAAATCCTTGGCCTTTTGAAAGAAAATTTCCAACCAAGCTTGAGAGGTATGCATTAGTGCCGATATGAAGCTTTCCAACATATGAAAAGGTCTCCAAAAGCATGGACCTGTACCCTTTGATGGTAACAGGTTGGAGACCCGGGAATCAAACATATATACCAGAAACTCTCCAATCTGTGTTACCAAAGGATGTTTGTTGGTGGTTAACGTCACATATTTATGCACCATGGCTAATCGTGACACAACATGGAGATGAAGTCAAGTTTAGTCAATCGTTGATCAACATGTTGCCCATTTTAGAGGACTTTCACCCCAAGCATTGGTGACTGGGTCCTATTTTACTAGTAAAGCGGAACTGGTTTACCACAGTAAACAAGTGCTGCTTACTTCCCGGGGTTCCCACAGGGATACCAAAGGATCAGCATAATCAACAGAGTGATCAGCACACCATCGACACAAGACCTTCCACCTAGCCACATAGGCTAAACCAGTGGAGTGCCGCCTTGAGGAAAAAATGCGCTCCACTGCTTGTCTCGAAAAAGAGAGAGAGAGGACCCAACAAAGATATGCGTGAAGGCACAATGAAGTCAGGTCGACATGAAACCTCCTCGGGTGACCTTGAATAAGAAGGTCGAGAAGCAGAGGGAGACATGTCAGAACTGCCAGCAACAGAGAGAGGAGGTGATTGATCCATACCCGCTGAGGCGACAGGGGAGCAATCAGAATGATTTGAAAACTGCAGGTTCGTATCTTGAACCTGAGGTAGAACTAGCCATGTTGATTGACAGAGTGTCTACAACAAAAGCCAGAGGATCTGGATACGGGGATTCGAAAGTGTACACTTGATGGTTCCAACGGGTTGCAAAAAGATTGATGTGGGGCGACCCCAGAGATCGCAAAGCGACTGGAACACTGCCCTGTAAAGCATCCACTCAGTGGAAATGACCCGGTCACGTTGGGACAAGGAGTCGGCTAGGACATTCAGACGACCGGGAATGAGTCGAACCACCACCCCGGCATTAACATCCTGTGCTAGCAGTAGACGATCCCAAGCCAATTTGTACATGAGAACTGAATGTGTGCCGCCCTGGTTCTGAATGTAAGCAACCATTGTCGAATTGTCGAAAAACAGAAGGACCTGACGATTTGAAAGGTGGGGGATCCACTGCCGGAAACTCAGAAGAAGAGCCAGAAGATCCTTATTTCGATGGGGCATGTTGTTGATAAAAATAATATGGGGTGTGCACTGTACTAAAGAGCCGAGGGGTGGGTTAACATGACCTCACAGTTAATGTATGTGGCCCTCACAGTTAACATATATCAACGAAAGTTACCAAGTTACAGTGAAATAATTCCAAAATGAGTCATCCTTTCAAGTTACATTGAAAACCCTTCATAAATATGGCCTGTAGACTGTGCTAAAGGTTTTCGGGCTTCGGGCCCCTGTAGCCGTCAGTTTCCCAATTGCATCCAAAAGGGGACATTCTCATCTAGACATTATATAAAGTCAACCAACCAAGTTACAATGAAATCCCTTCATAAATATGACCTGTAGACTGTGCTAAAGGTTTTTGGGCTTTGGGCTCCGGCAGCCATCATGGTTGAATGAGCGCAACCAAAAGGGGACATTCTCATCTGGGCATCATTTGGAGTGATCCTACGAAGTTACAATGAAATACGGGTCTCTGAAGCCATTACAGTTGACCAATCACAACCAAAAGGGGATGTCATCATCTAGGCATTATATGGAGTCAAACTAACAGGTTACAATGAAATCCTTCCATAAATATGACCTATAGACTATGCTAAAGGTTTTGGGCTTGGGCAGCCATCAAGGCTGAATGATCACGACAAAAAGGGGATGTTCTCATCTAGACATTATTTTGAGTCATCCTACCAAGTTACAATGAAATCCCTTCATAAATATGATCTGTAGACTGTGCTAAAGGTTTTTGGGCTTCGGGCCCCTGTAGCTATCACAGTTGCCCAATCGCGTCCAAAAGGGGACGTTCTCATTTAGACGTTATATGAAGTCAACCTACCAGGTTACAATGAAATCCCTTCATAAATATGACCTGTAGACTGTGCAAAAGGTTTTCGGGCTTCAGACTCGGGCAGCCATCATGGCTGAATGGTCGCAACCAAAAGGGGAATTCTCATCTGGGCATCATCTGGAGTGATCCTACAAAGTTACAATGAACTCCCTTCATAAATATGACCTGTAAACTGTGTCAAGGTTTTCGGGCTTCGTGCTCCTGTAGCCGTCACAGTTGACCAATCATGACCAAAAGGGGATGTCATCATTTAGGCATTATATCACGTCAACCTAACAAGTTACAATGAAATTCTTCCATAAATACGAACTACAGACTATGCTAAAGGTTTTTGGGCTCAGACAGCCATAATGGCTGAATGATAGTGACCAAAGGAGACGTTCTCATCTAGACACTGCTTGGAGTCACCATACCAAGCTGCTATGAAATCCCTTCATAAATATAACCTGTAGACTGTGCTAAAGGTTTTCAGGCTTCGGGCCCCTGTAGCCATCACAGTTGCCCAATCATGTCCAAAACGGGACGTTCTCATCTAGACATTATATGAAGTCAACCTGCCAAGTTACAATGAAATCCCTTCATAAATATGACCTGTAAACCGTGCTAAAGGTTTTCACGCTTCAGGCTTGGCAGCCATCATGGCTGAATGATCGCAACCAAAGGGGGAATTCTCATCTGGGCATCATCTGGAGTGATCCTACAAAGTTACAATTCCCTTCATAAATATGACCTGTAGATTGTGCTCAAGGTTTTCGGGCATCGGGCACCTGTAGCCGTCACAGTTGACCAATCATGACCAAAAGGGGATGTCATCATCTAGGCATTATATGGAGTCACCCTAACAAGTTACAATGAAATCCTTACATAAATACGACCTATGGACTATGCTAAAGGTTTTTGGGCTCAGGCAGCCATCAAGGCTGAATGATCGCGATGAAAAGGGGACGTTCTCATCTAGACATTGTTTGGAGTCATCCTACCAAGTTACAATGAAATCCTTTCATAAATATGACAAGTAGACTGTGCTCAAGGTTTTCGGGCTTCGGGCTTCGGGCCCCTGCAGCCGTTACAGTTGCCCAATCACGTCCAAAAGAAGACTTTCTCATCTAGACATTATATGAAGTCAACCTACCAAGTTACAATGAAATCCCACCATAAA
Organism: Pictodentalium vernedei; assembly: GCA_031216915.1. Lineage (NCBI taxonomy): Eukaryota > Metazoa > Mollusca > Scaphopoda > Dentaliida > Dentaliidae > Pictodentalium > Pictodentalium vernedei. Next base: position 470,179,048 of record CM062293.1, read on the forward strand.
TATGACCTGTAGACTGTGCTAAAGGTTTTCGGGTTTTGGGCTCGTGCAGTCGTCACGGTTGACAGATCACGACCAAATGGGAAACTTCTAATCTACACATCATTCGGAGTCATCCTACCAAATTACAATGAAATCCCTCCATATTAAATATGACCTGCAGACTGTGCTAAAAAAAATTGGGTTTCGGACTTGGGCAGCCATCGCGGTTGACAGATCAGGACTAAAAAGGGACGTTCTCATCTAGGCATTATACAGAGGCATCCTACCAAGTTACACTGAAATCCCTTCTTAAATACGACCTGTAGACTGTGCTAATGGTTTTCGGGTTTTGGGCTCGGGCAGCCATATCGGTTGACTGATCGCGACCAAAAGGGGATGTTCTCATCTAGACATGATGCCAAACCTGCATATGAAATTTCGTGACGATCAGACAAGAACTGCGGAGTGTAACCTGTGCTAAAGGAAAATGTGAACAGACTCACACAGACTAACTGACTTCCGCACATGCATGTGATGGCAATAGCTTATCTTGACTTTGTCAAGTTAAGCTAAAAAACCTATTGATAAATACATTTTGTAATTAAATTCTGACGACTTAAATTAATGTAGCTCCAAACAAGTCAGACATTAGAGAATGACTGATTGATGTTTCCATCTGAGTTGGGCCTGTTGATTCAATCAGTGAAAGCATTCAAGATTAGACTTTCCTTTGCCATGCAACACTGATCATTCATAATTGGATTAAAAAAACATTCAATATTTAAGCATTCAATATTTAAGAAAATTGATAGCAAAAAATGGATCTTGTTTGCTACATGTTTTGTAGTTTCCTGCATCACAGGCCTGTGGAAACTGCATGAATGTTCCTTTGGATGGTGCAAAGTATACATTTTTGATGTAAATCACCATTTAAGCAAGTTTTGTGACATTAACTGAATTACAAGGTGCATAGTCTCACAAAGGGTGCACATCTGTGCATACTCCCACTTGCTGGTCAAGTAAAAATATAAGGAATCAACAAGGAAATTTCATGCTGATGGATGACAGGTCATCATACTACATGTGGGGTCATAAAGTTCCTACAGACAGGGTTCACATGCTTCTGGAGGAAAAGAATCCTGGACTTTCAAGGACATGTACTCATAATTCTCAAGCACTTTCCCACTTTTCTCCAAAAGTATTTTCGTTATCTACAGTGATTGTATACAAGCCTGTTAACCATTCTAACTCAGACCATTAACACCTACACCTGACCCTTGTTAAGCTCTCTGAGAGAGATTCCCAAGAATCAAAGTCAGGAGTAGTATGTCTCATATGTTTCATCACACATCTGCCGGATCTTGTGTTTCATCATAGTCACATTACCCAGTTGCATCATATTGTGTTGTCATGGTAACCTGTGTGAGTGGCCATGTTGTGATATCATCCCCATAGTGATACGCGGCGTAAGTGCGCATACGCAACACACGTTGTTAGGGTGAAACTGCACATAACCCACCTGTGCTGGAACCATGGACACAAGAGGAGTTCTCAAGGCCTATAAAACCATAGCATCACAAACATTAGTAAAAGGCAATCAGATATGAGGCATATGGCTCTGTGTGACACACAGACAGAAGGGACAGTAACCAAGCACATGGCTGGAACTGACCTTGTAAGAAGTCTAATGGCTAGGATAGACAACAGACTGAGCAGAAGAAAGAGGGCCCAAGGAAGAAAGGTCCTCAGACTGCTCTTGCAACTAACACAGATACAAGGTGGAGAAAGTAGAAGCATTTCTCCAATAGGCTGCCTGCACAGCATCCAACAACTTGACAGAATTAGCATAAGCCCAGGGGGTAGACAAGGCACATACCTTGTGGGCAAAAATACGATTGGTAATACAATTGTCAACCTCCAGACAGGTGCAGGATACACGAATAGCAAAACAAATCCATCGAGAAATGGACTGAGGTGAGCAGGAAGATCCCTGATACAGATAGGTGGTGGAGAAGTTTCCGGCATCTGATTCTTGACCAGAAAGGAACAATCAGTGGTAAAAGTAACACTGTTGGCAGAGCTCCTGAAAAAGGCCAGATCAACCGAGAGGGCGGGAAGCTCACTAACCCTTCTGTCTGAGGCAAACACCATCAGAGAAACCATCTTGTATGAATGTGAGAAAATACATATGGACCTGAGATAAAAGTTAGAATGGCACATCCCCCTCCCTGCCACCAAGCAAAGTAGCACCCAAGAAAGATTCCATCTTGGGGTAAGCTGCAAAATCCAAGGCCTTTCCAAAGAAAAGTGCCGACTAAGCTTGGAGAGGTATGGATTAGCGTCGATATGTCACTTTCCCACATACGAAAAGGTCTCCAAAAACATGGACGTGTTCCCTTTGGTTGGAGACTCCAAGAATCAAACAGATATACCAGAAACTCTCCAATCTGTGCTATCAAAGGATCAGAATAATCAACAGCACACCATCGACAGAAGACCTTCCACCTAGTCACATAGGCTAAACCAATGGAGTGCTGCCTTGAAGAAGAAATGCACTCCACTGCTCATCTAGAAAAACCTCTATGAAGAGAGACAGGACCCAACAAAGATATGCGTGAAGGCACAATGAAGTGAGGTTGACATGAAACCTCCTTGTGTGACCAGGTCAAAAAAGGTCACGATGTAGAGGGAGACGTGTCAGAACCGCCACCAACAGAGAGCCGAGGTGATTGATTCACACCCGCTGAGGCGACACGAGAGCAAACAGAATGATTCGACAACTGCAGGTTCATATCTTGGCGAGAACCTGTGGCAGAATCGGCCCTGGGGAGAAGGCGTAACCGACAAGACTGTTCCAATCGATTGACAGAGTGTCTACGGCAAAAGCCAGAGGATCTGGACACAGTGACACAAAAGTGTCCACTTGATGGTTCCAATGGGTTGCAAAAAGATCGATGTGGGGATGACTATAGAGATCGCAAAGCGACTGGAACACTGCCCTGTAAAGCATCCATTCAGTGGAAATAACCCTGTCAGCTAGGACATTCAGACGACCGGGAATGTTTCGAACCAACAACCTGGCATTGACATCCTGAGCTAGCAGTTGAAGATTTCCGAATGTAAGCGACCATTGTCGAATTGGCGAACAACAAAAGGACCTAATGATTCGAAAGGTGGGGGATCCACTGCCGGAAGCTCTGAAGAAAAGCAAGAAGCTCCTTCTGGTTAATGTGAAGAGCTGCTTGATTCTGATCCAATACACCATGAAGGGAAAGGCCTAGAGAATCCAATGTCGTGCCCCATCCGAGATCACTGACATCTGCCGACAGAACATGATCGGATATGGGCAAGTCCAACAGAATTCTCTGCATAATCCACTGAACACCTGTCCAGGGAAGAAGGGGACGATGAAGAGATGCTAAGTAACTGAAGCACCAGATCTAGAGGATCGACAATCGGCCTCCAATGACTGAGCAGAAAGTGTTAGAGAGTTATGACATGCAGCCGACCTAGAGGAATGAGATCCGTCACCAAATCGCAGAGACCGAGCAGCTGGAGAATACGCCGAGTTGTTGCAGTCGTGGGCTGAGTAAGAGTCAGGGTGAAAGCTGGGGGAATCAGAGCCCTCGCCCGGGGAATCGCCACCATATTCAGCTGTATGCAGAAGTCCATCCTCAAATGACAAAATGACTGAGAAGGGACCAAGTCCGACTTCTCCTCGTTGACTCGGAACCCTAGCGACATGAGCAGGCTCAACAGTGTGTTGACATCTGACTCCAGAAGAGCAGTAGTGAAGTGGCTCTGGAGGATATCGTCCAGATACAGCGAAGTAGTTACCTTGGACTGTGTGCAATGGAAGTCTATCACATGCGACATCAGTCAGGTTAAGGCCCAAGGAACCAGGATGTGGCTGAAAGGCATGATCTTGAACTGGTAAACTCGCCTCAGAAAAGCCAAACTGGGATACTTTCGAGATGTCCAATGAATCGGAACATGAAAGTAAGCAACTCGCAGGTCGATGCTGGAAGCAAAATCTCCCTAGGAAATGGAACTGACGTGAAAATCTCCATGCTGAACTTGGAAGCAATGATAAACTGGTTCAGGATACTCAGATAGATAACAACCGGTCGGAGTCGGCCATCCTTCTTTGCCACCACTCAGTACAGGTGGGAATAAAATCCCACTGAATGAATGTTCTTGACGACCTCGATCTTCCCTTTGACAGGAGATTGAAGTGAAACGTTTGAAGGAACTTGGGTTGGAAGAGGCACTCTCGACAGAGTGGGGTGCCTCCAAAAGGATATCCACAGACCGGACCAAACAACATCTAACACCCAAGGATCAGATGTGATCGTGGCCCAACGGTCTGCAAACTCTGATATCCTTCTTCCAACCCGGGACGAATCGAGGTGAAGACCATTTCGAGCCCCAGCGAGGCCTGTGAGAGGAGAAACCATCTCCTCTGCTAGAGGAAGGATCCTGAGACATCTCTCTGGTCTGCCGATGCTTACCCTTACCATGTGAGTAAGAAGAAGGGGCGACAGGAGGATCAGCCTGTGGCTTCACAATGGAAGCCGAAGGGTGTTTGTTAGGCTTGGAATGGCCACAGCCTCCAACAGAAGGTGGATCAAGCTTGCAAAGCAGCAGCTTATCTTTGGAATGACACAGGACGTTATCGCGGACCAATGCCACAGAATCATGGAATAGTCGCGCACTCACCAAAGAAGCGCATCGAAGAGCAGTGCACTGCCCTTCAGGAAGGGAACGGCTTGTGTCCAACACAGCGTTCCTCCAAACTAATTCCAAATTAGCAGTGTTACAGGCATGCGTGTGAGTAAGATGCATGAGCACCTTAGAGATCACATGCAAAGGAGCCTGTATGTGGTCAAACTTTTCTGGAGGCAGATAAGCAGCCAAGGCAGAGACGATTTGTTTAAGAGAGAAAGCATACCTAGCATCTCTCTGGATAAGCCCAACATGGACTCCAATGTCGCCATTGGAATAATGGCCGATGCTTGGAAATCCCGAGGGAGGAGGAGTCCTGATCCAAGACCGTCAAACTCTGTCAGGCTGACAGATTGGCGGAATCGGAAGAACGATAATGCACAGGAGGCAGAAAGGTAATGGCCTAGCGAAGAATGAAGTCTTCGTAGCCTTGGAACTCAGCTTTGAGTCGCAGGTTGCAAAAGCTTCAACCACTTGTACCAACTGGTATGGTCGAAGGCACCCAGAAGTATCCTGAACCAGTTTATCATTGCTCCCAGGTTCAGCATGGAGACTTTCAGGTCAGTTGCATTTCCCAGGGAGATTTCGCTTCCAGCATCGACCTGCGAGTCGTTTACTTTCACGTTCCGATTCATCGGACATCTCGAAAGTATCACAGGTTCGCTTTTCTGGGGAGAGTTTACCAGTTCAAGGTCATGCCTCTCAGCCACAACCTGGCTCCTTGGGCCTTCACCCGAATGATGTTGCATGTTATAGCCCTCCATTTCACACAGTCCAAGGTGACTACTTCGGCGTATCTGGACGATATCCTCCATGCTGCTCTTCTGGAGTCAGATGTCAACACACTGTTGAACCTGCTCACTTCACTGGTACTCCGAGTCAACGAGGAGAAGTCGGACATGGTCCCTTCTCAGTCGTTTTGTCATCTAGGGATGGATTTCTACACTCAGTTGAATATGGTGGCAATTCCCCGGCTGAGGGATGTGATTCCCTCAGCTTTTGCCCTGACTCTGATCCAGTCCACATTCACGTTCAGAGTATTTTCCGGCTGCTCGGTCTCTGCGGTTCGGTGACAGATCTCATCCATCTAGGTCGGCTGCATTTCATACCTCTCCAACACTTTCTGCTCAGTCATTGGAGGCCAAATGTAGATCCTCTGCATCTGGGTCTTCAGTTACCAGCATCTCTTCATCGTCACCTTCTTGACTGGACAAATGTTCAGTGGAAAACGCAGGGAGTTCCATTGGACTTGCCCATATCCGATCATGTTCTGACAGCAGATGTGAACTTGCAGTTGTTGAATCATTCTGATCACTCCCCCATCGCCTCAGCGGGTGTGGATCAATCAGCTCCCCCTCTGTTGGCAGCGGTTCTGACATGTCTCCCACTACATCACAACCTTCCTTGTCAAAGTCACCCGAGGAGGTTTCATGTCGATCCGACTTCATTGTGAGTTCATGCATATCTTTGTCGGGTCCTGTCGCCTCATAGAGGTTTTTCAAGACGAGCAGTGGAGTGCATTTCTTCATCAAGGTGGCACTCAACTAGTTTAGCCTATGTGACTAAGTGGAAGGTCTTCTGTCGATGATGTGCTGATCACTCTGTTGATTATGCTGATCCTTCGATAACACAGATTGGAGAGTTTCTAGTATATCTGATTCTTGGGGTCTCCAACCTGTTATCGTCAAAGGGTACAGGTCCATGCTTTTGGAGACCTTTTCGTATGTGAGAAAGCATCGTATCAGCACTAATCCATACCTGTCCAAGCTTACTCGGCACTTTTCTTTGAAAAGGCCTAGGATTTTACAGCCTACCCCAAGATAGAATCTTTCTTGGGTGCTGCATTGCTTGGGGGAAGAGAGAGGGGAGGGGAAATTAGTGCATGTTTAGTCTGAACTGGTGATTCAAATCCAAACCTTATTGCAATTGATAAGTTTCATGAAAAGGGACATAACTCTGTGAACAATTGTATGTGCATTTCATTCAGAGGCATTATGTTTTCTTAATCTTGATTTCTATGGGTCCTTACCAATCAGTTTTTCAAATGAAAGTGTCAATGACACTGCAGCTTAACTTGTGTGTTGTGTTTGATGAAAAGGATAATGTTCAATGTTTATGAAAGGATTATGAAATAAGACAAGAATTGTGATAATTTGGAATATGTTCATTTCTGTTCCCTGTATGATATGTTGTTGATAAAAATAATATGAGGTGTACACTGTACTAAAGAGCTGAGGGGTGGGTTAACATGACCTCACAGTTAATGCATGTGGCCCTCACAGTTAACGTATATCAATGAAAGTTACCAAGTTACAGTGAAATTATTCCAAAATGAGTCATCCTATCAAGTTACATTGAAAACCCTTCATAAATATGGCCTGTAGACTGTGCTAAAGTTTTTCAGGCTTCGCATCCCTGTAGCCATCAGTTTCCCAATTGCATCCAAAAGGGTACGTTCTCATCTAGACATTATATAAAGTCAACTTACCAAGTTACAATGAAATCCCTTCATAAATATGCCCTGTAGACTGTGCTAAAGGTTTTGGGGCTCATGGTTGAATGAGCGCAACCAAAGGAGACATTCTCATCTGGGCATCATTTGGAGTGATCCTACAAAGTTACAATGAAATATCTTCATAACTATGACCTGTAGACTGTGCTCAAGGTTTTCGGGCTTCAGGTTCCTGAAGCCGTCACAGTTGACCAATCACGACCAAAAGGGGATGTCATCATCTAGGCATTATATGGAGTCAAACTAACAGGTTATAATGAAATCCTTCCATAAATATGACCTAAAGACTATGCTAAAGGTTTTGAGCTTGGGCAGCCATCAAGGCTGAATGATCGCGACAAAAAGGGGATGTTCTCATCTAGACATTATTTGGAGTCATTTTACCAAGTTACAATGAAGTCCCTTCATAAATATGACCTGTAGAATGTGCTACAGGTTTTCGGGTTTCGGGCCCCTGTAGCCATCACAGTTGCCCAATCGCATCCAAAAGGGGACAATCTCATCTAGACATTATATGAAGTCAACCTACCAAATTACAATGAAATCACTTCATAAATATGACCTGTAGATTGTGCTAAAGGTTTTCGGACTTTAAGCTCGGGCAGCCATCATGGTTGATGATCACAACCAAAAGAGGATATTCTCATCTGGGCATCATCTGTAGTGATCTCACGAATTTACAATGAAATCCCTTCATAAATCTGAAAAAATTTAAAGTAATTTATATATTTTTTATACTTACCAATGGCCCAGATAAGATGCTGGTGCTAACTCAAAAATATTTAGGGCCAAACAAATGTTGCCCCCCCAATCCCCAAAATTTGCATGCAAAACCAAAAATTAGAAGTCCTATCTGGCCCTCCACATATTTACCTTCCAGGCATATGCAGACGCCAAGAAGTCACCGAATCTGGCGCCAACATCATTCTTTGTAAAAAGATTATAATATAACTAGAAAGTGTTTTAGCACACTAAAACATATGTCTCCCTTTCCTTTCTATTTTGTGCACTACAAATGATATATACATAAAAATATTGACAATCATACCAGATATGTAAGGTCGAGCTCTAAAGAGAAATAAGTTATGATGACTCTGGCAAATAATACTCTATAAAATATCTGAACTTGGCCTTGGGGTCCAAAGGTCAAGATCATGTGAAGGTCACCATGGTTTACGTGGCCACAGTGCCACATGTTGATACATCCACAGACAAAATAGAAAAGGTTAATACCTGATCTTATTGAGAACCAACAGCAAAAACAATCCAGTGATCACCAGACACTGCCATTTCAGAAAGATTAGCAAGCACATTGCAGACAGGAGTTGTATTGCCAATGAAGACTTTTACAGTTTGTAATTGAGTTCTTCTTCGTACTCCAGAAAACTGTTCTTTGAAATACTTTATGAGGTAGTTTAATGGCATTGGTCTAGTGTTGAAACGACTAGGGTATTTCGTTGTTGACTAGTCGATCGCTATTAGTAGACTAGTCGGCACCTAATATAAGGTTTGAACATGGGGGGGGGGGGGGGGGAGGGGGGATGCGGGGGGTTTCACCGATGAGAAAGGCTGAATATCGGCTCCAATCCCAACTGAAAATAGTCACTTTTTTCCCCAATTTGCTCCCCAAAATTACCAATTCACTGTAGTTGGGAATTCATTTCTGTGTGACCAGTCGATTATTTTGAAGTGACAAGGACCGAATATTTGGCAGTGGAATTCACAGTGTGAATTGTTTCAGTGTGAAGGGTATTCACGTGTGTTGTTTTCAAACCGTTTTAAGCGTCATGGAGCGTCCTTGACCGTATTCTCCCAGATGTCGCTCTAAATTAGCTCCCTTGATGTGCAACAATGATAACTGATTGACTTGCAGTGACGTAAGTCAAAGTGACAAAATGCATCGCTACCAAGCATAACTTCTCACGAAGGGTGCCTAAATTTCGTTACTGACGGATTCCGTGCTTCTTAAAGCATGTTACCCATTTTTAGGTAATTGTTTCAATTCATGGCGTCAGCAAAGTGCATTTTTTTCAAGTTTAATTCTCATCTGTAGTCGTCTGTCTGCAACTGCTCTTGACTCCGTCAGCATTTGCTGTCAGTGGCCGACCACTGAGTTTATCGTATATGTCCGTGTATGAGTCACACTTTTTTACCTGAAATGTTATGTCAAAATCGGGGGTGCGTCTTATAAATGGGTACGACTTGTCTCAGAGAATTTTCAGGGGATTGACTTCGGACAAATGCTGTTCCTACCGTTTGTCAATTGTATAACAGACAGTACAATCGTGTGGTTTTGATTGAGTGCAGATTCACCAAAATTATTTTCATTTTATTTCAGTTTAAATTCTTCAGAAAATAAATTGCCAATAAAATACTATGTGTGTTTTCTGTTACTTTTATCCATAAATAATAATAAAGAAGTATTTTATTTAGTCGTCGTTGTTCAAAAGGCCCATGTGTTTCAGTGCGTGTACCGGAAATCAACAGGTTTGTGGGGCCAATATGGATGAAACCATAAAAAATACAAAATCATCAAAATAACAATGAAAAAATAAATAATAACACATTAAATGTATGCAAGCAATACCTGGAGAGAAGTATTTATTTATTCCATGAACACCAATTCACTGATGTGTAATGTCCGGTTATAAATTATGCACACATGCACCAGGTAAAGTTAGTTTCAATAGCACCAACAATGCTTAAGTGGGACAACAATTTGAAAACAATATGCGCTGTAACCTGCACATTTGTTGTATTTTTATTGTTTTTTCCAGAACGTTCCGGAAAAAACAACTTAATCACAACAACTGCGCAGGTTACGGCGCAAATGGTGCTCCGATTCTGAAACTATGAAGTTTCAGTCACAAACGAGTGTTGGATTTTCTTCACAGGGATGAAGACATTGGGGTGATAAAGAAACAACGAAAAACAAATAAATGCGAGTATTTTTTAAATCTTTAATAATAATTTTCCTTTATTCTTTTATCTTATTCACCACGTGGTAACTCGTGAAAACTTACCCATTTCCGTTGCATCCCAAACTGCCCCAAATTGACAAAAACATAACTTGCAACTAATTCTTTTTCACTGCATATATTTAAAAATGGGGGTGCGACTTATACATGGGCTTTAGGCAAATGGGAGGAATTCCAAGTGTGAGTTTGGGGTGCGACTTATAAACGGACATATACGGTAATCTACAAAATATATGTATCTGTGGAAAACGGTGACTAGTCGACTAGGAAATTGCTAATTGATTATCGGCAGAACCCTAGTCGACGTCGACTAGTCGGCTAATCGCTTCAACACTACATTGGTTCATGAATCCAATTGACATTTCTAGTTCTCGAATGCACATATTGCAGGTGTGATATTATGTCTAAAATCTGATCATCAGTGAGGTATGTTGGATGGTGTAATGGTTGATTAAGTATGGTATTGTATTTTCCAATGATTGAAGGATCTAAAGCTGAAGATAAAGGTTTTGTTTTCCAATCACTGCTACTATGAAGTTCCCAAGCAGCGTGTGCTGCAATATAACCACAAGAAGGGCCTAACTGTTGGTTGGTAATTGTTTCTATAACACTGAATCCCATAGTTTGGAGCCATTGTGATAGTTGGTAAACCACTGGATTACCTGCCCACATATCAACAATTCTAACAACAGTATCATTGGCTTCCTGCGAAACATGTGTAGGTATGATCAAGTTTTGATTCAATGGTATAGGAAACTGTGGTGTTAAAGAGTCAGATTCATATCCTGGCATGTTGCATTTGTGCATGGTTAATTAGTTTTGTTTTTTTGCACAATGTTGTTATGGACAGAGTGTCAGACACACACACAGACAGAGGTAAACAAGTATGTCCCAACTTCCCCTTTGGGGAGCGGGGTTATAAATATCTATGATTTAGCTCAACATCCACATGTCAAAAAAAACAAAATTCTGGTCTGGACAATTACCCCCTATTTAAAGTACATAAATTTGACCTTGAGGTCAAAGGTCAAGGTCACATAAAGGTCACTATGGTACATTGCACACCAGTTCATGGCGATACACCACATGCCAAGAATCTAAGGTGTAGGTCAAAAGACAAAAAAGTTATGGCCCGGACAAAGTTTGTATGAGAAGAAGGAGAAGAAGAAGAAGAAGAAGAAGAAGAAGAAGAATACAATATGTCTCCCTTCTGGGAAGGGGAGACATAATAATTCAGCAGGAAGGTATGAGTGCCCAGTACTGCCCGCTCATGGGAGGAGCATTCCCATCTGGGCCATTGGTAAGTATAAAAAATATATAAATTACTTTCAATTTTTTCATATTTTTATACTGTGTACCAATGGCCCAGACTAGCTGAATCGTAAAAAGGTGGAGGGCCAAGAAAATCTGAAATAGTAGATCAACATAGATCAAATCTTTCAATCCATGATGAAGAAAATTAGAATAATTAGAATTTACATGTATGTCTCCTTATACCATAATAGAAGGGACATATCCTAATATGGATCCCAATTATGTAAATCCTAAATCTGAGCATGAAATCATGCTAAATAGGACTTAACGAGTTCACAAATTTTTAAGGCTAGTCTGGACTAAGCTCTAAAAATTAGGATGGCATATTTGAAAATGAGAGAAAATTGCCCATAAACCTACGCCATACAATATCACTACAGCTGAATGCTGAATATAGTACGGACAAAAACAGCTTCCTTCATAGTTACAAACCCAATAAGCCAGAGAAGTGGACAAAATGATCCCCCTCCCTTTTTTTTTAACATATCTTCAAAAGAAAGAGGAGAGAGCTCTGGAATCAATAAGCGATACCCGGAAACGATATAAATAATTATCGATCAGGCACTCAAAAATCAATACATGAATAATAAATGGTGCTTAATGCCATTTCACAAGCCAAGGCTATACTGACAATTTGGTGAACAACATTATTCGCTACAAAAAATGCACTGCAGACGGCGTATACAGGTACGGTGAAATCAGTGGAATAATAATATAACCTACACATACAAAAGTGAGATACGATGAACAATCTCTGCAGAGAAAACATGCTTCAAAGATCATTCACAGGAGGCCTCTGTACAATTAAATCCTGTAAGAACACTCTCCAATGTGTACTATTTGGTATCTACAATTATAAACATGTGAGAATATGCGATTTGAGAAACGACAAAATAGAGACCATGATCTAGAAATAGAGGTAGGTATGATTATCTGGCTCAAACACAGACCGCACCCGAAATATATAATAATTTCTAGGTCCATCAAAGTGATAGCGTAACAAAATATTGCGCGAGTGCATTAAAATCCAGCCTGTAATCATCCAAAAACCACTAAATGGTTATGCAGTCACCTATGAACTCAAATAGCAGCAAATATGATGATTAAATAAGTTCTTGTATATTAGAAATCAGAAAATAAACACCAGAAACTAATGCACCAGAACTGCGTATATGCCTATGAGGGCGCCATGCAACACGACCCAAACACATAGTATGTATGTATTAAGATATATATATACATGACAGTGTGTGAGTTTGGGGGAGGGGGGGGGGGGGGGGGGAATTCGACTTCATGGTGAAGTCTCCTCACCCACATTACTTAATCATTGCTGGTCCAAACAGCAATAATATAGTAACCACAAAGCTCCCTCACGTCTGACATACTCCATTATGCTACTCCCTTGAAGAAAACCTTCATTCGACTTCATGGTGAAATCTCCTCACCCACATTACTTAATCATTACTTAATCATTGCTGGTCCAGACATCAATAATATAGTAACCACAAAGCTCCCTCACGTCTGACATACTCCATTATGCCACTCCCTTGAAGAAAACCCTCTCGTGGGGGAAGCTTCTGGCGAATGTTCAATAACAGACACTTAATGTCAATGTAATCAATAGAAACAAATGAATAGGAGGATACATATCCTATCATTCATTCCCATGAAAAAAGGCTGACCGTCAAATGTATGCGTTCAAAAGCCTAATAATGATAACACAAACAATGGAAACTATTATTACCGTGCGCCACAAACTTAACTATCCTGAAGTGATCCTACATAAGATCATGTAATAGCCATTCAGTTAGAATAAGCTCAAGATGCTGCCAGCGCTTTACTTCATGCGCTGAAGCCTTAAGCACTGATTGCTGATTGGAAGATAAATTTTCCTAAGCAGTACGAATAGCTAACTGACTCCATCTGGCAATAGAATGAACCGAAATGTCCCTTCTATTGGAAATTAATGACGAAAGAAGCGTTTCTTCTCTACTGATAAACTCTGATCTGCATCTATAAATACCTGAACGGTAATAATATGTGGTCTCCAAGAATCGAGGGTCGCAAGATCCCTGCATAGAGAGACCATCGGACTCAGTATTGTAACCCAATACATGAACTCACATCTGTCATAATTGAGAAAACTGATAAATATATGCCCAAACTTGACCTTATGTTAAAAGATTCACTGAAACAAAACAGGTCTAGAGCGAAAAAACGTCTACCACTCCAGTTAAGAATAACTGGAGGGAACGTGTGTGTAAGCGACCCATCGAAATAACATTCATAGCCACTCCGCACAACCCCATCCGACGCATAAAATTTCCACTGTTAATGCATCAGATAAAAAGGATAAAAGTGAGCCAAACAACTGGCTATATCGCTCTGTGAAACAACAGATGAACCAGCCTGTTGAAAATGAATTGTAGGATACGTGTATCTTACCATTCATCCCATGAGACATTATCTAGTTCATAATTCAAGTGATCTAAAGAACTATACATGCTATATCGCCGAACACTCGCTTTTAGACTGTAAGATTATCATAAATAACCTAATTATCCAGTTCCAGTCAAAATCAGTCGGACGAGCTCTATAAGAGCCTCAAACCACCGGCTCAGGGGTATCTGATCAGTAAACTCAAACAGACCAAACCCCCTATCCAAGTGGCTGTATAGACAATCCCTAAAGTAATATATAGAAGGGATACCTATACCTTCGCTATGAGTCCTAATAGACGATGTAAGTCTAGGACAACCTCTCCTACTCCTTCTGCTGGTGTTGGTCGAATAGACCCCAACTTAAAGAGTAAAGTAACTTAAAGAGTCGAGTATTAATGCTTTCTATTAAAGACTTGTTTCTGGAAAACTAAAGCGACCTGTAGCAAGTTTTCCACCTAATCAAATGTTAAAGATGACGACGCAAGGCTTCGTCACATCAGAATAGCTCCCACTTAACATTTGTTAAGACAGAGATATATATTATAATAGGTCTGGAAAGAAATTTTAAAAGGTACAAATGTCCACAAAATTCCTTTCCAAATAGACGTTGCATCACAGTACTTAAAAACGAAGTACATAAGACCATGGGTCTAAATTCGCTCTGAATAAGAAATTATCTTCTCCATTGTGTCCGCGCGAACAGCGAAATGATGAAGGTAAGGCTACCATTAAGATCTTAGCCTGCTCAATCGACGCAGAGAAACTCTCAACACATCTTCCCCGGTCGTTTTTTAAATGTGTGTGAACAAAAAATGGTAAAACATAAAGAAGATGATGATAAGAAACTGTATTACTTCTTCCCACAGGAAGTTAAATATGGCGTCGTCTACACAATTGAAGACCTGTGACACCCATGTAGACTTTACTGGAAAGAGAACTTATTATCTTGCTCTTTGTCCAGATGAAGTCAGCATCTAACAATCTTAGCGGTTTCTCACAATTACTTGCAGCACTGTGCTTCACTGGAACAAGTTCAAGGAAACGATAATGTATAGTATCCATATCATCATGAGTTGTTCCGAAAGGGAAAGTTATCCTCCTCCGTATCCTTTCATCAATCGTCTAAATTAGTGAGAATCACAGTCACCTGAAGCAATTCATGACCGCTGCTCCTGGAACAGCGAGCCCGAGATGGCTCTTACAGGGGACGTCCCAATGAATGAAACCTCATCTCCTTGGCTATTAGATGGTGCGACTTAATTCACAAAAAATGGACCTTTTTACGATGCAGACTAGATATCCTTAGTCACTTAGCCAAAGTGCGGTCGGGAGTGCTTGGTAGATGCTAAAGAAGCCAAACTGTAGCCGTCCCCACCTAAGCATTGAACTAAGCGTACCGGACAATAGCTATGTGCGTAAACTCTGACTGAAGCAAATTTCTACCAACAACACCTGGCCCCAGATGTTGTTAAAAGAGAAAGAGGGGCCTCCCTCTAACACGCGGTCCGGGAAGACCTAACCGAGCGTACCTCAGAACTTGCAGGCTTCTTCGTTCCATCAACGCAGGGTGAGCATGATTGGATTTAATAGTGCTCGATACACCCTTATTCTCTCTCGACCACTATGGACACACCCGGCGTCACACCATCCATATTCTAAGTAACAATCCGCCAGTCAAGCTAGCTGGAGACAAGGGGCGTAAACCCTAATTCAAAGGCCTAGCCCTTGTCTTATATCATTGAGCACTTATGCCACTAGCTCTGAATACCATGCACATGCGACACATCCCATGTCACGGTCCTCATATTCAATCTTAACCATTTCACCAGCGTAAGGGAACTGAAACCACTCATCGCGGTTTATAGCCATGTAATATAAAGAATACTTTATCTGTTATGTAGAGAAAGCCATAAGACTAGCCAACCCCAGCTGTCTTAGATGGGACGTCCCGGACAGGAGGCATGGACGTTAACTCTGACTGACGCAAGTTCCTACCAACAACATCTGTCCCCAAATGATGCTGTAAGGGAGAGAGACCTCTCTCTTGCTCGCGGTCCTGGCTGACCTGGACGAGCGTACCTCAGAACTTGCAGGCCTCCTCCTTCCGTCATCGCTGGGTAAGCCTGGTTGCATATTATAGTGCTCACTCCACCCTAGATCATCTCCTAGGCTGGAGCGGACACACCCAGCATCGCTGTTCTCATAGGCCTGAGTAACTGCTTCATCGGTCGAGCTAGTTGCCGACAACGGACTTCATGCAGCCGTGTGTGCTTTTCGAACGTAGAGGAAGCTATAAGACTAGCCGACCCCGGCAGCCTATGAGGCGCGTCCCAGGCAGGAAGGCATGGACATAAGCTCCAACTGACACAAGTTCCTACCAACAACATCTGACCCCAGATGTTGAAATAAGAGAGAGGGGGCCTCTCTCTTGCTCGCGATCATGGCAGACCTGGATGAGCATACCTCAGAACTTGTCTGCTTCCTCCTTCCGTGCTTCTTCCTTTCCGCCGTCGCAGGGTGAGCATGTTCGTATTTTTATAGTTCTCGCTACACCCTTATTCCTCTTCTCGACCACTATGGACATACCTGGCGTCACACCACATTCAACGTGATAGATCTGTCTGTTGAGGTAGCTGGAGACAAGGGACATAAACCTTAGTTCAAAAGCCTAGCCCTCCTCTTATATCATTGAGCACTTTTCCGCTAGCTCTAATAGTATAATGCGACGACGGAAGCACTCTTCCTGACGGTGTCACGAAACCACACCATATTCTTGTTCCTCTGTAAATAGAAACTAAAAAACTATAGTGACATTTTTGGAAAGAGGACCAGCAGTGTCCCATCACCACGATAGGACCGATAGTGTCCACTCGCCTAACACAAACCATGACACCCATTATCAACATTGTCAAAACCTGGAACATGGAGCAAGAATTAGCGGTAGTACATCGAGTATATGCAAGACAACGACCATATAAATAGAGGAAAGGCTTCCTCTATTTGACCTACTATTAGATAAATATTATATCTAAAATCTAACAAAGGTCAATTGTACCACCACCAAATCTACATAAATATAAGATAACATTAAAGTACAATCGATGAAATAAATACATACAAAAGAAAAAATTCCTTCAAAAAGTTAAAAAATTTATAGTAATTTATATATTTTTTATACTAACCAATGACCCAGACTTAGCTGGTGCTAACTCTTTAAATTACAGGGCCGAACACAAATTTTGCCCCCCAATCCCCAAAATTTGCATCAAAAACCGAAATTCAATGTCCTATGTGGTCCTCCATACTTTCTATCCACTGTGCATGCGCAGTGTCAAGGAGCTCTCAAAATTGGCGCAAATGTCATTCTTACAAGTGCCTGGTAAGCGTTATGTAATCAGTGGGGAGGTATGAGTTCCCAACTCATGTGAGGGCCATCCCCGTCTGGGTCATTGGCATGTATAAAAAATATATAAATTACTATAAATTTTTTAACATTTTTATACTGTACCAATGACCCAGACTTAGCTGAATAGAAAAAAGGCTGGAGGGCCCAGGACATAAAAGAAAATCCAATAGACTCAATTACATGAAAACAGAATTATCCCCTCAAGGGGAAGAGGAGCACAGGTTTTATATGTATCTTTCTTGTTTGTATCAAAAAAGAAAGACACAATACCATTCCGTAATTTATCACAATAATCATCAATGATCTCTATTAACATCCAGTATAATCCCTTATACTAATCTTATTAAAGGAAAGCCAATAATTAAAGATAGTCCAGATAATGAGACTCTTTATACTCTTTAAAAAGTGTTCGAGGATTGTATATTAGTGCTCGAATGATCCGTGACATATACAAATGTTTCACACCAAGCTACACTTTTAAAAATATGAATTAGCTTTACACTTTAAAACCATCCCAGCACCGACTCGGAATTACTGACTCCAGAGGAGGTATTCCCTTGCTTTTCACTATAAAGCAGGTGATATAAGGGAACACCATCCCCCCCCCCCCCTTTCCCTAGCCCTGGGTCAAATACCCCAGAGCGAAGAGGGCAGCAGGACAGAAACGCTGCCGGAACAGATACTTCCTGCGCCGAAATCTTAAGCACAGACTGCTGAGTTGAAGATAATTTTTCATAAGCAGTACGGATAGTTAATTGAATCCACCTTGCAATAGAACGGACCGTAATGTCCCTACTACTAGGCAGCATAGACAGAAAGAGACGTTTACGTCCCTTTCTGATAAACTCAGATCTACGTTTGAAAAAAACGTATAGCTCTAACAGGACAGATTAATGGCCTATGCCTGTATGAAGACGGAAGAGCCTTAATAATAATAGGTTCCGGATACATATAGGAGCCTGATTCTAGTCAAAAATCCAACCTTAGTAGTCAAGGTAATAGTATTACCTACACTACAAAAGTGAGAATTATCAACAGATAGTGCCTGAAGCTCACCAACTCTTCTAGCCAAAGAGAAGGCTAAGAGAAAGCTGTCTTATAACATAAGAATTTGAAGTCCATTGTATGAAGAGGCTCAAATGGCGCTTCTTTAAGCTTAAGAAGAACCCAAGCTAAATTCCACTTAGGAATTAATCTAAGGGTTCTAAGTCTATATTTATCGAAGTCCATTGTATGAAGAGGCTCAAATGGCGCTTCTTTAAGCTTAAGAAGAACCCAAGCTAAATTCCACTTAGGAATTAATCTAAGGGTTCTAAGTCTATATTTATCGAAAAGTTTTCCGTAACTTAGATAAAGAGACATTAGATCCAATCTGTAAACTATCATGATGTGATAGGTATCAACAGAATGATCCCTACCTTACCGTGAGAAAACCTTCCACTTAGCAGCTTAATTTAGCGAAGAGTAGGTCCTCCTACAGTTAGAAATTGTGTCCACTGCTCGTCCTGTAAATTGCTTGCCGTGCAAGAAAGACCGCACAATGAAAATACGTTAAGGTTGAGACCTTGCGGGTTGTGATGCAGTGTGCGCAATTTCCCCTGCGAAAGAAGATCCTCTCGTGGAGGAAGCTTCCGCAGCATGTCCCACAGCAGACACCTGAAAAGATTTATCCATGGTCTCCGGGGTGACAGAGATGCTATCAACAGAATTTGCAGTGAGATTGCTTTAACCTGAGCAATATCTGCTGAATCAATGGCGCTGAAGGATATGCGTATCCTATCATTCCGTCCCAAAAGATCAAGAGAGTGTCTACTGCAAACGCTCGAAGATCTGGACACGGCGACACATACGTCTGCAACTGATAGTTGAGATGCGTCGCAAATAAGTCTACCATTGGACGATTCCATTAGTAGTAAATCTGATTGAAAACTTGTTGAGAGTCCATTCTGACGACAACATATGACCTATCCGAGAAAGGGAGTTCGCTAGAATGTTCAGACAACCCGGAATATGACGGACCGATAGAAGAACTTGATACTCTAGGACAAACAGAAGGATCCTTTCCGTTAAACTGAATAATGGAATGGAATGAGTGCCTCCCTGGTTCCGAATATACGCTACTACTGACGAATAGTCGGACAGAATATGAACATGCGAATTCTGAAGAATGTACATTCATTGATGTAGTGCAAGCCATATTGACATCATGTTTGATGTTTATGTACTTGTTAGGAACTTGCTGTTACTACATCTGAGTGAAAGCAAAAGCGAGCATAACAACTGACTAATATCGCTCTGGTTAACGGCAGACGAATGAGAATGTTGTGCGTCTCTAAGCTCATTCCCACGTGGGTGAATGAATAGGACGGCACTAGATCTGACTTCTTTTTGTTTACTAAGAAACCGAGACATTGGAGCAATTGAAGCAGACTCTGAACATCGTTCTGAAGTGTTAACTTGCTGCCATAACCCTGAAGAATGCCGTCCAAGTTCTTCTTGGTAAGGTGATCTGCATAAGATAATGCGTCTAAATTCTATTAGACAATATTGTCAACTCCAGTATGCTGGAGTAATAGACATGGACGCCGGCACTGACAATTCCAAGTTTTCAGCCTAGTCGTCCAAACGCAGAGGAACTCTCGGCACGCCTAGTCCTGCCATTTCAAAATCATGTCTTGCATTGATGAAAGCCCGCTGAATAGCACTAGGCGATAAGAAACCTAATTTGCCAGTCTTTGTGGCTAGCTTGAATATAGCGTCATTCAAAAGTTCAAATGTCGATAACATTTCTGGACTGGGTCGGAAACCCAGGGACGATGTCCCTAATCCAGCCGAAAAAAATCTGTGTCCAGTGACACTTTCAGTTTCTTATGAGGTAACGCAGCATTATAGTCCAGAGAAACAACTTCTAAAAGGTGATGCCGGATGAAATCTACGGCCACCTTAAGTTGTTCGGAAAAGAAAAATTTCAGCTGTGCCGATTCCCTTTTACCATCCGCCTGGACCACATAATAATTTCAATCGTCCCTTACTGACTCTGCAGGGGAACGAGCCGACCCAGCTACTCAGATAGTTCCGGGGACGTTAATTCCTGCATTTATATAATATGCGAACATCCCAACTGGAAAGGCCTCGTGTCCTTGGCTAGCAGATGGCATGACCTGGTCGGCGTGGAACCATTGCACCTCGTCCAGTCGACCTAGGGGTGTCTGACCCAATATCTCAGGCCAGCATTACGACCCTTATGTGAGTCGTTACTCTGACGGTCTCCAGAGTAAGACGTAGAGGCTTTGATCCTCTATAGGAACTTCCTTTGGATGTATTCACCCCTGAAGAACCTGCCTTACTCCTCCCTGCTGAGTCCGACCTTTTCAAAGCAGAATAATGCAGAGAATCCGGAGCTTTCTTGGTAATCTAATAGATTGTAGAAAGCTTAACGACAAAGAGAAGCTCTCCTGAGACCGGAGCGACTGGAAGAGAGTTTTATCACCTTACTATCCACTCTTGTGGATGCAGCCAGGGCAGCATCACGTCTCACTAACTCCATATTGCCAATGAAGGACGGAGTTATACGTAGAATATGCTATAGCCCTCGAAAGAACTCTGAAGGAAGATTGAAGATCCTGGAATTCTTTCACTTCGAGACATAGTGATAACGCTCTGGTAAGGTGATCTGCATGAGAAAATGTGTCTAAATTGTGTTCTCCATTATACTGGAGTAAATAGACATGGATGCCGGCAATGACCGTTCCAGGTCTTCAGCCTAGTCATCCAAATGCAGAGGAACTCTCGGCACGCCTTGTCCAGCCGTTTCAAATTATGTCTAGCATTGACGAAAGGCAGCTGTATAGCACACATGTGATAAGAAACCGTATTTGCCAGTCTTAGAGGCTATCTCGAATATAGCATCATTCAAAGGTTCAAATGTCGATGACATTTCTGGACTGGGTCGGAAACTCAGGGACGGTGTCCCTAATCCGGCCGAAAAAGTCTGTGTCCAGTGACGCTTTCAGTTTCTTATCAAGTAACGCAAACGTTTTGGTCCGGAGAAACAACTTCTAAAGGTGATGCCGGATGAAATCTACGGCACCTTAAGTTGTTTGGAAAGGGAAAATTTCAGCCGTGCTGATTCCCTTTTACCATCTGCCTGGACCACATAATAATCACGGTCGTCCCTACTGACTCTGCAGGGGAGCGAACTGACCCAGCTTGCTCAGATAGTTCTTTATTGAAAAGGCTTCTGATAGCTGTTGGGATGCTGCGATGAATTGAGCTATCTGCGATAGCTAGTCCATCACAGAGGCCTGTGGAGCCGCGGTCTTACGTAATTAGGTGCTGGAAGCTCCAGGGACGTTCATTCCTGCATTTATATAATATGCGAACGTCCCAACTGGAAAGGCCTCATGTCCTTGGCTAGTGGATGGCGTGACCTGGTCGACGTGGATTCCCTGGTCGGGGAAGCAGGAGCTCCAGGGACGTTCATTCCTGCATTTATACAATATGCGAACATCCCCTGAATATCTGTGGTCACATAGCCAAGGTGCGGTCGTGTGTGCTGACGTGAGGATGAGGAAGCTAATAGACCTGCCGCATCAGACTGTCTATGCGACGCAGCATCCCGAGCAGGAGGAGTGGATGTATGCTCCGACTAATGAACATACAACAACATCGCAGCGCAGATGTTGCTGTAAGAGAGAGGGGGCCTCTCTCGCTCGCGGTCCGGATAGACCTGGATGAGCTAGCTACCGGACTGACAGGCTTCCTCCGTACTATCCTCGGATCCGTCATTGCTGGGTGTGCACATTCAATGTTTATAGTGCACGCATCACCCAAACTGCTTCCCTGGACCGCAACAGACAAACCCGGCTGCCTTGCCATTCGATGAATGGTCGCTACACCGGGCGGACTAGCAGACGATCAATGCCATCGATCCTACTAGGGACCTGTTAGGCAATTGTATTTCCATGAGAACTTAGCCGCTAGCCCTTATATACTGCAATGACGTAGACATACTTGTTGAAGACATCACGGAAACATCACCCTGTTCTGGTTCTTCTGAAAAAGAGACTGATAAACTAGAGTGACCTTGCGGAGAGAGGACCGGCATGGACCCCTCAACGCTAACAATATACCGTGACACACGTCTCCAACGTTGTCATTCCAATAAGCACACACAGAGCAAGAATTAGTGCAAGTACATTGACTACAAGAAACACAATGAACATGAGAATCAGAGGAAGGGGGCGCGCTGGCTCAGTAGGTAGAGGTGCAGGCTGCAAGCCGAGAGGTCCTCGGTTCGGATCCCACCTGCGGCAACAGCGTTGTGTCCTTGGGCAAGACACTTCATCTCCATTGCCCCGCGAGGGGGCACGATGACGCTGTGTACTAAGGCGTACTGCACATCGATGGTACGCGTGTCTTCAACCAATCTAACCCTGCCTGTTCTGCAGTGCGGGGTTACGATGTTGGGGAGCTGACAGCTGCTCGTCGTTGCTTGGTGGTTCTCTCCGGGTACTCCAGCTTCCTCCACCCATAAAACTGTCACGGTCATGATTAGCCATTGTGCATAAATATGTGACCTTAAAACATCAATAAATAAATAAATAAATCAGAGGAAGATTTCCTCGCATTCCAATTTGAACAATATTCTTTCATAATGAAAAAATATAAACAGTCATAGTACTTGCACTAACCCTTGAAACAAAGATACATAATATAATACAATCCATTATAACATTTCGAAAAATAATTTGAAAAAAAAAAAAAAATTTTGAAAAATTTTCAGAAGAGCCCAAGTTCCCAATGGGAACAATGAGCCCAAATGGATCCCAAAAAAGCCTAAGTGTGGACAAAATATTTTAAAACATTTTTAAAAATTAATGCAACACTTCCGGACAATATTAATGTATCTGGCTATGAGCAGAACTAATAGAAGACAAGTAATCACTATCAAAAGTAACTGTTGTCAACATAAACAAAACTGTACAAAAACCGGAAACATGACTCCAGGCACTGCAACCATGGCCCAAAATCAGTCGCCAATTTAAACACTATCCCATGCAAAACAGAGGCTTCCATAGAAGAAACTGCAGTACATCAGATGGTAGATGCAGATAACAATGCCTAATCACCCAAGGGTGAGGACGTAAACATGGGGAAAAAAGAGAATAATCATTCTGTTACCAAGCCAAAACTCCAAAGAAATTTTAGTAAAAAAAATTCCAAAATTATGCCAAAAGCATGGGAGAATAGCAAGGGGGGTATTAAGGAAAGGGAGAGAGGAAACACTGAACAAACAATGGTAAGTTCATAGCCAGAATGACAACATAAGGCTCATGTCCCGAAATTAGGGAACATGAAATAATTTCGTAAAAAAATTATAAGTTACAGCCCTGAACACATTCTGCCACTGTTTCTTCCTCTCATCCTTTATTTCATCCTTAGATCCACCATTTCTTTCATAATTATGTGTCTGGCATCATTTAAACAGAGATTTACAAGCACAAATATCAGTGACATGTTACTGATTTTAGGGCCAAACAAAGAATGACATTTGCACCAATTTCGAGAGCTCCTTGACATAGCGCATACGCAGTGGATAGAAAGTATAGAGGACCATATAGGACATTGAATTTCGGTTTTTGATGTAAATTTGGGGGATTGGGGGCAAAATTTGTGTTTGGTCCTATAATTTAAGGAGTTAGCACCAGCCAAGTCTGGGTCATTGGTACAGTATAAAAATATAAAAAAAAAATTTGAAAAATTTTTTCTTCCATAAGAGCCTAAGTTCCCAAAGGGAACAAAGAGCCCAAAAAAGCCTAAGTGTGGACAAAATTATAATAATATGTCATAAAATTAACTACCACACTATCAGGATATTTCAAGTTACTTACAGCTGTCATTCCTTAAATATAATAGGAAACAACCAAGAGCAGTGTCAATGTATACAACTTCAAAACCGTAAACAAGACCCCAGTCAACATGGCCCGAAGTCAGTAACAGAAACAAGACTATCCAATGTAAAGCAAGATCTTCATCAGAAGAAAAAACGATACATCGGATAAATGATGCATGACAAAAATGCCTAAACACCCTGAGGGTGAGGATGTAACAATGGGGATGTACAGAATATTTTCTGTATAATACGTTAAGTCCCAAGAAATTTTATAAAAAAATTTCAATAAAACAAGCTAAAAAGCTTGGAAGCTTAACTGGGGGGATCAGGGAAGGAAAGAAAGGAATACTAAACAAACAGTGGACATATCATTATCAATTAATGATGACGTCAGGCCCATGTCCCAAAATTGGGGAACATGAACTAATTTTTATAAATATTATAAAATTACAGCCCTGAACGTTTCAAACCACCGTTTCTTCCTTCCTTCATCCAGTTGTGTCCTTGGATCCACCAATTTAACTTAACCATTGATTTGTGTCTGGCATCATTATTAATTGGGATTTAAAAAGCACAAATGTCAGTTTGTTTTTATCAGACAAGGGCCAAACAAAGAATAATGTTGGCACCAGATTCGGTGACTTCCTGGCGTCTGCGCATGCGCAGAGGGTAAATGTATGGAGGGCCAGATAGGACTTCTAATTTTCAGTTTTGCATGCAAATTTTGGGGATTGGGGTGGCAAAATTTGTGTTTGGCCCTAAATATTTTTGAGTTAGCACCAGCAGCTAGTCTGGGCCATTGGTATACAGTATAAAAATATGACCTGTAGACTGTGCTTACGGTTTTTAGGCTTCAGGCCCCTGTAGCCGTTACAGTTGACCAATCATGACCAAAAGGGGTTGTCATCATCAAGGCATTATATCGCGTCAACCTAACAAGTTACAATGAAATCCTTACATAAATATAACTATAGACTATGCTAAAGGTTTTTGGGTTCGGGCAGCCATCAAGGCTGAATGAACGCGACCAATATGGGACGTTCTCATCTAGACATTATTTGGAGTCATCCTACCAAGCAACAATGAAATCCCTTCATAAATATGTCCTGTAGACTTTGCTAAAGGGACCGGGCTTCGGGCTCCTGTAGCCGTCACAGTTGCCCAATCACATCCAAAAGGTGACGTTCTCATCTAGACAAAATTTGTGTTTGGCCCCAAATATTTTTGAGTTAGCACCAGCAGCCAGTCTGGGCCATTGGTATACAGTATAAAAATATGACCTGTAGACTGTGCTCAAGGTTTTTAGGCTTCGGGGCCCCTGTAGCTGTTACAGTTGACCAATCATGACCAAAAGGGGTTGTCATCATCAAGGCATTATATCGAGTCAACCTACCAAGGTACAATGAAATCCTTACATAAATATAACTATAGACTATGCTAAAGGTTTTTGGGCTCAGGCAGACATCAAGGCTGAATGATCGCGACCAATAGGGGACGTTCTCATCTAGACACTGCTTGGAGTCATCATACCAACCTACTATGAAATCCCTTCATAAATATGACCTGCAGACTGTGCAAAAGGGCATCATCTGGAGTGATCCTACGAAGTTACAATGAAATCCCTTCATAAATATGACCTGTAGACTGTGTCAAGGTTTTCAGGCTTCGGGCAGCTGTAGCCGTCACAGTTGACCAATCACGACCAAAAGGGGATGTCATCATCTAGGCATTATATCGAAGCAACCTAACAAGTTACAATGAAATTCTTCCATAAATACGACCTACAGACTATGCTAAAGGTTTTTGGGCTCGGGGCAGCCATAAAGGCTGAATGATAACGACAAAAGGGGACGTTCTCATCTAGACACTGCTTGGAGTCATCATACCAAGCTACTATGAAATCCCTTCATAAATATGACCTGTAGACTGTGCTAAAGGTTTTCAGGTTTTGGGCCCCATAGCCATCACAGTTGCCCAATCATGTCCAAAAGGGGACTTTCTCATCTAGACATTATATGAAGTGAACCTACCAAGTTACAATGAAATCCCTTCATAAATATGACCTGTAAACTGTGCTAAAGGTTATCGGGCTTCGGGCTTGGCAGTCATCATGGTTGAATGATCGCAACCAAAAGGGGAATGATCGCAACCAAAAGGGGAATTCTCATCTGGGCATCATCTGAAGTGATCCTACAAAGTTACAAGTCCCTTCATAAATATGACCTGTAGACTGTGCTCAAGGTTTTCGGGCTTTGGGCACCTGTAGCCGTCACAGCTGACCAATCATGACCAAAAGGGGATGTCATCATCTAGGCATTATATGGAGTCACCCTAACAAGTTACAATGATATCCTTACATAAATACGACCTATGGACTATGCTAAAGGTTTTTGGGCTCGGGCAGCCATCAAGGCTGAATGATCGCGACGAAAAGGGGACGTTCTCATCTAGACATTGTTTGGAGTCATCCTACAAAGTTACAATTACCTTCATAAATATGACCTGTAGACTGTGCTCAAGGTTTTTGGGCTCCGGGCACCTGTAGCCATCACAGTTGACCAATCACGACCAAATGGAGATGTCATCATTTAGGCATTATATTGAGTCAACCTAACAAGTTATATTGAAATCCTTACATAAATACAACCTATGGACTATGCTAAAGGTTTTCGGGCTCGGGCAGCCATCAAGGCTGAATGATCGTGACGAAAAGGGGACTCTCTCATCTAGACATTATATGAAGTCAACCTACCAAGTTACAATGAAATCCCTCCATAAAAATGATCTGCAGACTGTGCTAACCCTCCATATTAAATATGACCTGCAGACTGTGCTAAAAAAATTTGGGTTTCGGGCTTGCACAGCCATCGCGGTTGACAGATCATGACAAAAAGGGGATGTTCTCATCTGGGCATTATACAGAGGCATCCTACCAAGTTACACTGAAATCCCTTCTTAAATACGACCTGTAGACTGTGCTAATGGTTTTCGGGTTTTGGGCTCGAGCAGCCATACCGGTTGACCAATCGCGACCAAAAAGGGCGTTCTCATCTAAACATAACCCCAAACCTGCATATGAAATTTTGTGGCGATCAGACAAGAACTGCGGAGTGTAACCTGTGCTAAAGGAAAATGTGAACAGACTCACACTGACTAACAGACTTCTGCACAAGTGATGGCAATAGCTTATCTTGACTTTGTCAAGTTAAGCTAAAAAACCTATTGATAAATACATTTTGTAATGAAATTCTGACAACTTAAATTAATGTAGCTCCAAACAAGTCAGACATTAGAGAATGACTGATTGATGTTTCCAACTGAGTTGGGCCTGTTGGTTCAATCAGTGAAAGCATTCAAGATTAGACTTTCCTTTGCCATGCAACACTGATCATTCGTATTTGTAATAAAAAACATTCAATATTTAACCCTTTACCAAACGAATCGGCCACATCCACTCATGTAATATGCAAATTCAGCAGTTGAAATAATATTATTTTTAAAAAAATTTCAACAAAACCATATCATTTGACCCCTCGTTGGAACGAGCTCATCGAGCTCATTCCAACAAGGGGTCACATGATATACTTTCGTTCAAATTTTTTTTTAAATTTAAAAAATGATATTTAAAATAATAAATTTTGATATCGTCTGCGTTGGGTAAAGGGTTAACCATTCAATATTTAAGAAAACTTGTAGCAAAAAATGGATCTTGTTTGCAACATGTTTTGTAGTTTCCTGCATCACAGGCCTGTGGAAACTGCATGAATGTTCCTTTGGATGGTGCAAAGTATACATTTTTGATGTAAATCGCCATTTAAGCAAGTTTTGTGACATTAACTGAATTACAAGGTGCATAGTCTCACAAAGGGTGTACATCTGTGCATACCCCCACTTGCTGGTCAAGAAAAAATATAAGGAACCAAAAAGGACATTTCATGCTGATGGATGACAGGTCATCATACTACATGTGGGGTCATAAAGTTCCTACAGACAGGGTTCACATGCTTCTGGAGGAAAAAAATCTGGACTTTCAAGGTCATGTACTGATAATTCTCAAGCACTTTCCCACTTTTGCCCAAAAGTATTTTCATTATCTACAGTGATTGTATACAAGCCTGTTAACCATTCTAACCCAGACTATAAACATCTGCACCTGGCCCTTGTTAAGCTCTCTGAGAGAGCTTCCCACGAATCAAAGTCAGGAGTAGTATGTCTGATATGCTTCATCCCACATCTGCCGGATCTCATGTTTCATCATGGTCACATGACCCAGTTGCATCATATTGTGTTGTCATGGTAACCCGTGTTAGTCTCCATGTTGTGACATCATTCCCATAGTGATGTGCAGCATATGTGTGCACACGCAACACACGTTGTTAGGGTGAATCCACACACAATCCACCTGTGCTGGAACCATGGACACAAGTTCCCAAGGCCTATAAAACCATAGCATCACAAACATTAGTAACAGACAGTCAGATATGAGGCATATGGCTCTGTGTGACACACAGACAGAAAGGACAGTAACCAAGCTCATGGCTGGTACTGACCTTGTAAGAGGTCTAATGGCTAGGGTAGACAACAGACTGAGCAGAAGAAAGAGGGCCCAAGGAAGAAAGGTCCTCAGACTGCTCTTGCAACTAACACAAATAGAAGGTGGAGAAAGTAGAAGCATTTCTCAAATAGGCTGCCTGCATGGTATCCAACAACTTGACAAAATTAGCATAAGCCCAGGAGGTAGACAAGGCACATACCTCGTGGGCAAAAATACGATTGGTAATACAATTGCCAGCCTCTAGACAGCTGCAGGCTGCGCAAATAGCAAAACAAATCCATCGAGAAATGGATTAAGGAGAGAAGGAAGAGCCCTGATACAGATAGGAGGTGGAGTAGTTTCCGGCATCTGATTCTTGACCAGAAAGGAGCAATCAGTGGTAAAAGTAACACTGTTGGTGGAGCTCCTGAAAAAGGTCAGATCAACCGAGAGGGTGTGAAGCTCACTAACCCTACTGGCTGAGGGAAACACCATCAGAGAAGCCATCTTGTATGTATGTGAGAAAACACATATGGACCTGAGGTAAAGGTTTGAATGGCACATCCCCCTCCCTGCCACCAAGCAATGCAGCACCCAAGAAAGATTCCATCTTGGGGTAAGCTGCAAAATCCTAGGCCTTTCCAAAGACTTAGATGTGAGTCTTCCATGGAAGACGTGTGTCGCCTGGCATTTCAGACTGAATTCTAAGTGGAAAAGGGGCATAACTCTGAAAAACATACAGCGGATCAAAAAGTTAAAAAATTTATAGTAATTTCTATATTTTTATACTTACCAATGACCCAGACATAGCTGGTGCTAACTCTTAAAATATAGGGCCAAACACAAATTTTGCCCCCCAATCCCCAAAATTTGCATCTAAAACCAAAGAAAACATGTCCTGAATGGCCCTCCACACTTCACCTCTACTGCGCATGCGCAGTGTCAAGGACGTTCCGAAATTGGCGCCATTAATCATTCTAATAACCAGTGCCTGGTAAGTGCTATGTACTCAGCGGTGAGGCAAGAGTTCCCAACTCCTGGGAGGGCCATCCCCGTCTGGGTCATTGGTAAGTATAAAAAATATAGAAATTACTATAAATTTTTTAACATTTTTATACTGTACCAATGACCCAGACATAGCTGAATAGTAAAAAGGCTGGAGGACATAGAGCAAGATGGAATACGCTCAATAATATAAAATAGAGTCATCCCCTGTAGGGAAAAAGAAGAAATAGGCCTTACATGTATCTTTCTTATTTATGATAAATTAGAAAGATACAACACCTTCCAAAATTGAGCATGTACTCTATTAATATCCAATATAATCCTAATACTAATAATTTTTAAAGTAAGCCAATAAATAAAGTAAGTCTAGAGAATAGAGACTCTAATACTTCTTAAAAGATTCTGAGGATTGCATAATCATGTCCGTTGACACATGCAATATTCAAAAGCTATACTTTAAAAACTGAGACTTGAATGAATTTTTAAAACATAAACTTCTCACTAAACAACCATCCCAATAACAGCTCAGAATTACTAACTCCGGAGGAGGTATCCCCTTGTTTTCATATTAAAACAGGTGACCCAAGGGAACACCCTCCCCCCCCACCCCCTTTTTCTTGCCCTGGGTCAAATAGCCCAGAGCGAAGAGGGCAGCAGAACGAAGTCACTGCCGAAACAGACAGCCTACCTAGCTATAGTAGCAACTGTTAAGTGAATGACATTCTGAGCAGTAGATAATAGACCTAACAATAGAGGCCTTCAGAAATGGACTCGATATTTCTGAGATAAAAATTCATGAATGTGGATGGCTGAGCGCAATGGGCAGCCTTCAAAAATCTATAATAGCGACACTATTAATGTAAGCCCAAGATGTAGAAGAACTCTTACTTCATGAGCCGAAATCTTAAGCACAACTGCTGAGTCAATGATATACCATAAGCAGTACCGATAGTTAATAGAATCCATTAGCAATAGAATGGAGCGTAACGTCCTTCTACTAGGCATCAAAGACAGAAGAAGCTTACGCCTGTAGTAATAAACAGATATCTGTTTATAAATACATAAACTCTAACCGGAGAGAGTAAAGGCCTATGCCCGTACGAAGACGGAAGGACCTTAATAACAATAGGTTCCGGATATTAGGAGCCTAATTCTTATGCAAAAATCCAACCTAAATAGTAAAGGAAGTAGTGATTCCGAAACTACGAAAGTGAAAATCATACATCGATAGTGCATGAAACTCACTGACTCTTCAGTAAAAGAGAAACCAACAGAATTACTGTCTAAAAGGTCAGAATTTGAAAACTACTGTTTCCAGAGGCTCAAATGATTACTTAGCTAAATAAGAACCGAAGTTAAATTCCATATAGGAATTTAATCTAAAGATTCCAAGTCTATTTATCAAAAAGTTACTAACTGACTTAGATAAAGAGACATTAGACTCAATTGTAAGCTATCGTAGAGTGCATAGGTATGAGGTAACATAAACCTATAACCTTAATAATAACAGGCTGCAGTAGATCTTGTCAAACAAGTATACTAAGAAGTTGCAATGAGTAGTATGGAGGGATCAACAATATGAACATAATGATCCCTACACCAACGACGGAAGAGCCTCCACTTTAGCCGCATAGAATAGCGAAGAAGAGGATCTCCTATAGTAAGAAATCGCGTCCAAAGCTCGTCCAGTACAATGCTTACAATGCAATACGGACCACACAATGGAATACATGAAGGTTGTGACCTTGCGGGTTGTGATAAAGATGACACGATTTACCCAGCGAAAAAAGATCCTCTCATTGACGTTAAGTCCCACAGTAGACAACAGAGTAAATTACCCATGGTCTCTGTGAAGATAGAGATGCTATCAACAGAAATGTATAGTGGTTGTTTATCTTAGCAATACCTGCTGAAACAACAGCGCCGGAGGATACGCGTATCCTATCATTCCGTCCTATAGATCAATAGAGCATTAACAACATTAGCTCAGAGATCCGGACAAGCCAACACATACGTCTGCAATTGATTAGCAAGCTGTGTCGTAAATAAATCATCATTGGGCGCTCCCATAGATAGCAAATCTGATTGAATACTTGTTTGTTGAGAGTCCATTCTGACAGCAACAAGCGACCCCTAAGTGAACGGGAGTCCGGTAAAACAATCAGACGACCCGGAATATGACGGACCAAAACAGAACTTGGTGTACTAAAACCAACTGACGTATTCTTTCCATTAAATTGAATAACGGAAACGAATGAGTGCCTCCCTGGTTCCGGAGATACGCCACTACTGTCGAATAAACGGACAGGATTTGGGCATGCGTTTCTGAATAATGTTCATGCAATGACATAAAGCAAGCCTAAAAAACATTATTCCGCGGAAGATAATTGGTTGCTAAGAGACTGCGGAACCCAAAGACCCTGGCACTTCGAATCCGTTGGGATCAATATTATATCCCAATCTGTTTGACTGGCAACCGTCATAACTGCAACACTCGGGTCCGGCAACTGCAGTGGTACTCTCTGAGTCAACCACCGAATGTTTGCCCCAGTCTGAATCTCTTGTAACACTAGATAGACAAGAGAACGTGTAAATCGAGCAATTCATGGATTGCTGAAAAGTTGCCGTCGAAGAGAAGCTTCTCCGAGAACGAAGCGACTCTGAGAGAGTTCTTAACCTTACTATCCACGCGCGTGGATGTAGCTAGGGCTGCGTCACGTCTAACGAACTCCAATCAGCCACTGAAGGGCGGAATTATACGTGAACAAACTACTGCCCTCAAAAGAAATCACATTGAGAATATCCCGTAAATCTTTTCTTGAAGACGTAATGATAACGCCTCAGTAAGGTGGATTACGTATGATAAAGCGTCTAAGTTAAGTCTACTAGACATCACTGTCGTTTCCAACATTGAAGTTGGAAAAGACATAGACGGCGAAAAAGAATATTTCCAGTCTTTAACCACACCGTCTAGACGCATATGAACTCACGGTATGCCCTGCTCTGCCAAAATAAACTATTCGAATAAATGATAAAACGGCAGAAATGAGCAACACGGACAAGAAACTAAACTATCATGCTTGGTAGCAGGCTTGTATGCATATATAGCGTCGAAAAATAAAACACATGTTGTAATGAAATTATTGGACTGCGTCGGTAAGTCAGGGACAATGTCCCTGAACCGATCCAAAATTCCGAGTCCAATGACGCTGTAAGTCTCTTATCCAACATCGCAGCAATGTAGTCCGAAATAACAATCACTGGAAGATAATGCCAGAAGATA
Source organism: Pictodentalium vernedei (assembly GCA_031216915.1). Taxonomy (NCBI): domain Eukaryota; kingdom Metazoa; phylum Mollusca; class Scaphopoda; order Dentaliida; family Dentaliidae; genus Pictodentalium; species Pictodentalium vernedei. The sequence continues at coordinate 470,212,120 of CM062293.1, forward strand.
TGAATGGCAGCTTCCGATACTACGAAAGGGAAAACTCGAAATCTTTCGAATCCCTTTCGCCATCCTGTCGGACCCTATAAAGCCTTTCGGTCGTCCGTACCTGATGCAACCGCGGACCGCACCGACCCAGCGCCGTCGGATAATTCCTGATTCGACCAAGAAACTGTCAATTGCTGGGATGCTGCGAAACAACTGTGCTAACTCGGATAGCACGTCCGTCACTGAGGCCTGAGGAGAAGCGGTCCTACAATGCATTGCCGCTGGAAGCTCCGTGATCGTTACCCCGTGCATACTACCAATATGCGAGCGAACGGAGTGTATAGGCCTCGTGTCCCTTGGCTACCGGATGGCAGGACCTATTCGCCGTGGAATCACTGAATGACGAAACTGATCGGATACTCAAGGTCACGTAGCCAATGTGCGGTGGTGTGCCCTGCTGTGAGGATGAGGAAGCATTATGGACAGTCTCTCGGACTGTCAATATAACGGAGCGTCCCGACCGACAGACATATGCTCCAAATGTAAAATATCTGAACCACAACATGCAGTCCCCTATGTTGTTGGACGAGAGAGGGACCTCTCTCGCTCACAGCCCGGACGGACCTGGACAAGCCAGGAACCGGACTAACAGGCTTCCTGCGATCTGTCCTCAATCTGCCGTCACTGGGTGAGTACTAAAGTAATTAAAGTGCTCGCATCACCCAAATCTCCTTCCTAGACCGCAACGGACGAACCCGACAGCCGAACCATTCGAGGAATGCACGCTACACCGGGTGAGCTAGCGAATGTCACTCCGTAGGCGATAGACATATTCCATGAGCACTTATTGCCGCTAGCTCTTCATTAACTATGACGACAGAGGCACACTTTTGAAAGACATCTCCGTAACTTTGCGAACAAGAAACCAGAAATGCTTGGTTATAGCAAGCATATAATAATAATATAAATAGCGTTGTTCAATAATTCGAAAGTTTGTGTGACATTATTGGACTACGTCGGAACTGAGGGATGATGTCCCTGAACCGAACCAAAAATTTCTAAGTCCACCGACGCTATCAGTTTCTTATCCAGCATCGCAGCATTCTGGTCCGACGAAAGAAGCTGTAGAAGACCAAGTCAGATGACATACACAACAGCATATGTTGTTCTGAAAGGGAAAGCTCGAAATTCTCCAAATCCCTTTCGGTATCCCGTCGGACCGGATGAAATTTTCGGACGTCCGTACCCGCTTCCGCGAAGCGTCCCGACCCAGCATCGTCGGATAAAAAATATGCGACAGATTCAGTTGATGCTGGGATGCTGCGATAAACTGTGCTATTTAGGAAAGCACGTCCGTTCCCGAGGCCTGTGCAGTAGCGGTCTTACGATGCATTGCCGCCGGAAGCTCCGTGCACGTTGACTCCCGCACACTTCCTATGCGAACGTCCGGAGTCTGCAGGCCTCGTGTCCCTGGCTACCGGATGGTGTGACCTGGTCGCCGATGATTCTCTGACTGGCGAAGCTGACTGGATATCCGAGGTCACGTAGCCAAGAGCGGTCGTGTGCGCTACCATGAGAATGAGGAAGCCTTATTGACAGTCTACTGCGGACTGACTATATGTCGGAGCGTCCCGAGCGACGGACGTATGCTCCGAATGCGAAACATTTTGTACCACAACATCTGGGGCCAGATGTTGTTGTACGAGAGAGGGGCCTCTCTCGCTCGCCGTCCGGATGGACCAGAACGAGCTATGAACCGGACTAAAAGGCTTCCTCCGATCTCCCTCTGATCCGCCGTCACTGGGTGTGCATTTGGTTGATTTATAGTGCTCGCATCACCCCAAAATTCCATCTAGACCGCAACGGACGAACCCGGCTGCCGAACCATTCGGTGAATGGACGCTACACCGGGCGAGCTAGCGGACGTCAAAGGCCGTCGAACCTACTAGGGTCCTCTTAGGCAATTGGCGTATTTACATCAGCACTTTTCCGCTAGCCCTTCATTAATTGTGATGACGGAGGCACACTGTTGGAAGACATCACAGATACATCACCCTAATCTTGATCGTCTGAAATAGAACTTGATAAAGTAGAGTGACCCTGCGGGGAAAGGACCGGAGTGTCCAATTCCCCAATAACATACCGTGACATACGCTTCCCATATTGTCATCGAAATCATACGATACATAACAGGAGTTAATGCGAGTACACTGACCACATATAGAATGATTATAAAAGTCAGAGGAAGACTTCCTCTTATTACAATTGAACAATATCCTTTCAATGTGAAAAGAAAACAAGTCCTGGTACTCGCACTAACCCCTGGCAATCAAAATACATAATAATAATATGATCCATTAATATAGAAAAAATAATAGAAATCAAAATATTTTGAAAAAATATTTTTTCAGAACAGCCCAAGTTTCTGAAAAGTAACGTTGAGCCCCAATGGATCCCAAGCCTAAGTGTGGACAAAAATTTTAAAAATATTTTAAAAAATTTATTCAACACTTACGAACAATAATAATGTATCTAGTTATGATTAAAATAACATCAAGATATTATTTTCCAGAAATCCCCCCCTCACACAGAGGGCTGTTGTAAATGTAAACAATGAATGTAAAAACACTAAAATAAGACTCCAGGCACCCAGGCCTGGAATCAGTTACCAAAAATACACTATCTGATGCAAAACAGAGACTTCCAGGGAAGAAACTGCAGAACATCAGATGGTAGATGCAGAACACAACGCCTAACCACCCGTAGGTGAAGACGTAAACATGGGGAAAAGAACAGAATTCATTCTGTTATTCAGCTAAAACTCCCAAGAAAATTTAGTAATAATAATTACAAAAACTATGCCAAAAGCATGGGAGAATAGCAAGGGGGACTTAAAGGACAGGAAGAGAGGAAAACACTGAAAAATCAGTGTAACTAAATAATCAGAATGACAACAAAATGGCTGCTGCCTCGAAAATAGGTAACTTAACATAATTTCATTAAAAAAATTTAAGTTACAGCCCTGATAATATTCTGTCACACATTTTTCCTCTCCTCCTTCTCTATCCTCCTTAGAATCACTATTTCACTAATATTTATGTGTCTGGCATCATTTAAACTGAGATTTATAAGCACAAAGATCAGTCAGATGTTAACTGATGAAGGGCCAAACTTAGAATGATTAATGGCGCCAATTTCGGAACGTCCTTGACACTGCGCATGCGCAGTAGAGGTGAAGTGTGGAGGGCCATTCAGGACATGTTTTCTTTGGTTTTAGATGCAAATTTTGGGGATTGGGGGGCAAAATTTGTGTTTGGCCCTGTATTTTAAGAGTTAGCACCAGCTATGTCTGGGTCATTGGTACAGTATAAAAATATAAAATAGGCGGTGCACAATGCCATGATGTGATAAAGAATCACTGAAAGTTTCATCAAAATCCATTCATAGGTTAAAGAGGAGTGGCGGATAAGAGAAGCCTGGCGTTTCAGACAGAATTCTAAGTGGAAAAGCGGCATAACTCTGGAAAAAATACAGCGGATCAAAAAATAAAATAGGAGGTGCACAATGCCATGATGTGATAAAGAATCACTGAAAGTTTCATCAAAATCCATTCATAGGTTAAAGAGGAGTGGCGGTTAAGAGAAGCCTGGCGTTTCAGACAGAATTCTATGTGGAAAAGGGGCATAACTCTGGAAAAAATACAGCGGATCAAAAAATAAAATAGGAGGTGCACAATGCCATGATGTGATAGACGACAAAAGTAATCCCTATATGTCGCTCCCCACTTCATGGGGCGGTGACACAAAAAGTGCCGAGTAAGCTTGGAGAGGTATGGATTAGCGCCGATATGACGCTTTCCCACATACAAAAAGGTTTCCAAAAGCATGGACCTGTACCCTTTGGTTGGAGACTCCGAGAATCAAACAGATATACCAGAAACTCTCCAATCTGTGCTATCAAAGGATCAGCATAATCAACAGCACACCATCGACAGAAGGCCTTCCATCTAGTCACATAGGCTAAACCTGTGGAGTCCCGCCTTGAAGAAGAAATGCGCACCATTGCTCGTCTCGAAAAACCTCTATGAAGAGAGACAGGACCCAACAAAGATCAGGTCGACATGAAACCTCCTCATGTGACCTTGACAAAAAAGGTCGCGATGTAGAGGGAGACGTGTCAGAACCACCGCCAACAGAGAGTGGAGGTGATTGATTCACACCCGCTGAGGCGACAGGGGAGCAAACAGAATGATTTGGCAACTGCAGGTTCGTATCTTGGCGAGAACCTGAGGCAGAATCGGCCCTGGCGAGAAGGCATAGCCAACAAGACTGTTCCAATCGATTGACAGAGTGTCTACGGCAAAAGCCAGAGGATCTGGACACAGTGACACGAAAGTATCCACTAGATGGTTCCAAAGGGTTGCAAAAAGATCGATATGGGGACGACCCCAGAGATCGCAAAACGACTGGAACACTGCCCTGTAAAGCATCCACTCAGTGGAAATGACCCTGTCACGTTGGGACAGGGAGTCGGCTAGGGCATTCAGACAACCTGGAAGGTGTCGAACCACCACCCCGGCATTGACATCCTGAGCTAGCAGTTGAAAATCCAGAGCCAATTCGTACATGAGAACCATGTGCATGCCTCCCTGGTTCCGAATGTAAGAGAACATTGTCGAATTGTCAAACAACAAAAGGATCTGATGATTCAAAAGGTGGGGGATCCACTGCCGGAAGCTCTAAAGAAAAGCAAGAAGCTCCTTCTGGTTGATGTGAAGAGCTGCTTGATTCTGGTCCCATACACCATGAAGGGAAAGACCTAGAGAATCCAATGTCATGCCCCATCCATGATCACTCGCATCTGCCGACAGAACATGATCGGATATGGGCAAGTCCAACAGAATTCCCTGCATAATCCACTGAACAAATGTCCAGGGAAGAAGGGGACGATGAAGAGACGCTAGTAATTGAAGCACCAGATATAAGAGGATTGACAATCGGCCTCCAACGACTGAGCAGAAAGTGTTGGAGAGTTATGACATGCAGCCGACCTTGAGGAATGAGATCCGTCACCGAACCGCAGAGACCGACCAGCCCGAGAATACTCCGAGTTGTCGCAGTCATGGACTGGGTCAGAGTCAGGGCGAAAGCCAGGGAATCACAGCCCTCGCCTGGGGAATCGCCACCATATTCGGCTGTGTGCAGAAGTCCATCCTCAGATGACAAAATGACTGAGAAGGGACCAAGTCCGACTTCTCCTCGTTGACTCGGAACCCCAGAGACATGAGCAGGCTCAACAGTGTGTTGACATCTGACTCCAGAAAAGCAGGATTGAAGTGGGTCTGGAGGATATCGTCCAGATACAGCGAAGTAGTTATCGTCCAGATACAGCGAAGTAGTTACCTTGGACTGTGTGCAATGGAAGGCTATCACATGTGACATCAGTCAGGTTAAGGCCCAAGGAGCCAGGATGTGACTGAAAGGCATGATCTTGAACTGGTAAACTCGCCTCAGAAAAGCCAATCTGAGATACTTTTGAAATGTCTGATGAATTAGAACGTGAAAGTAAGCAACTCGCAGGTCGATGCTGGATGCATAATCTCCCTGGAAAATGGAACTGACCTGAAAATCTTCATGCTGAACTTGAATCAGAACGTGAAAGTAAGCAAATCGCAGGTCGATGCTGGAAGCGAAATCTCCCTCAGAAATGGAACTGACCTGAAAATCTCCATGCTGAACTTGGGAGCAATGATAAACTGGTTTAGGATACTCAGATAGATAATCGGTCGGAGTCGGCCATCCTTCTTCGCCACCAAGTTCACGTGGGAATAAAATCCCACTGAATGAATGTTCCTGACGACCTCAATCTTTCCTTTGACAGGAGATTGTCTATCTCCGTGATCAAAAGTTACCAACATGAAACATTTGAAGGAACTTGGGTTGGAAGAGGCACTCTCGACAGGGTGGGGTGCCTCCCAAAGGATATCCACAGACCAGACCAAACAACATCTAACACTCAAGGATCGGATGTGATCGTGGCCCAATGGTCTGCAAACTCTGATATCCTTCCTCCAACTCGGGACGAATCGAGGTGAAGACCATTTCGAGCCCCAGCGAGGCCTGTGAGAGGAGAAACCATCTCCTCTGCTAGAGGAAGGATCCTGAGACATCTCTCTGGTCTGCCGATGCTTAGCCTTACCACATGAGTAAGAAGAAACGGCGACAGAAGGATCAGCCCGTGGCTTCACAATGGAAGCTGAAGAGAGTTTGTTAGGCTTGGAACGGCCACAACCTCCAACAGAAGGTGGATCAAGCTGGCAAAGCAGCAGCTGATCTTTGGAATGACACAGAATGTCATCGCGGACCACTGCCACGGAATCATGGGATAGTTGCGCACCCACCAAAGAAGCGGATCGAAGAGCAGTGAGCTGCCCTTCAGGAAGGGAACAGCTTGTGTCCAACACAGCGTTCCTCCAAACTAATTCCAAATTAGCAATGTTACAGGCAAGCGTGTGAATAAGATGCATGAGCACCTTAGAGATCACATGCAAAGGAGCCTGTATGTTGTCAAACTTATCTGGAGGCAGATAAGCAGCCAAGGCAGAGATGGTTTGATCTGAGAGAGAAAGCATACCTAGCATCTCTCTGGATAAGCCCAACATGGACTCCAATGTCACCATTGAAATAATGGCAGACGCTTGGAAAGCCCGAGGGAGGAGGAGTCCTGATTCAAGACCGTCAAACTCTGTCAGGCCAACAGATTGGCGGAATCGGAAGAACGATAACGCACAGGAGGCAAAAAGGTATCCGCCTAACGAAGAATGAAGTCTTCATAGCCTTGGAACTCAGCTTTGAGTAGCATGTTGCAAAAGCTTCGACCACTTGTACCGGCTGGTAGGGTCGAAGGCACCCAGAAGTATCCTGAACCAGTCTATCATTGCTCCCAGGTTCAGCATGGAGACTTTCAGGTCAGTTGCATTTCCCAGGGAGATTTCGCTTCCAGAATCGACCCTAGAGTCGCTTACTTTCACGTTCCGATTCATCGGACATCTCGAAAGTATCACAGGTTCGCTTTTCTGGGGAGAGTTTACCAGTTCAAGGTCATGCCTCTCGGCCACAACCAGGCTCCTTGGGCCTTCACCCGAATGATGTCGCATGTTATAGCCCTCCAGTTCACACAGTCCAAGGTGACTACTTTGGCGTATCTGGACGATATCCTCTAAGCTGCTCTTCTGGAGTCAGATGTCAACACACTGTTGAACCTGCTCACGTCACTGGTGTTCCAAGTCAACGAGGAGAAGTCAGACCTGGTCCCTTCTCAGTCGCTCATCTAGGGATGGATTTCCACACTCAGCTGAATATGATGGGGATTCCCTGGCCGAGGGATGTGATTCCCTCGGCTTTCACCCTGACTCTGACCCAGTCCATGTCCACGACAGCTCGGAGTATTTTGGGGCTGCTTGGTCTCTGCGGTTCGGTGACAGATCTTATTCATGTAGGTTGGCAGCGAGTCATACCTCTCCAACACTTTCTGCTCAGTCATTGGAGATCGAATGTAGATCCTCTGCATCTGGGTCTTCAGTTACCAGCATCTCTTCATCGCTGCCATGTTCAGTAGACAATATAGGGAGTTCCATTGGACTTGCCCATATCCGATCGTGTTCTGACAGCAGATGGCAGCAATCTTGGATGGGGCGGGACGTAGGATCCTCTACGTCTTTCCCTTCATGGTGTATGGGACCAGGATCAAGCAGCTCTTCACATCAACCAAAAGGAGCTTCTGGCTCTTCTTCTGAGTTTCCGGCAGTGGATCCCCCACATTTCGAATCGTCGGGTCGTTCTGTTGTTCGACAATTCCACAATGGTCTTTTACGTTCAGAACCAGGATGGCACACACTCGGTTCTCATGTACGAATTGGCTCGGGATCTTCTATTGATAGCTCAGGATGTCAATGCCGGTGTGGTGGTTCATCACATACCTGGTCGTCTGTATGTCCTAGTTGACTCCCTGAACCGACAGGGCAGGGTCATTTCCTCTGAGTGGATGCTTGACAGGGCAGTGTTCCAGTCGCTTTGCGATCTCTGGGATCATCCCCCCATAGATCTTTTTGCAACCCACTGGAATGATCAGGTGGACACTTTCGTGTCCCTGTGTCCAGATCCTCTGGCTTTTGCCGTGGATGCTCTGACACTCGATTGGAATGGGCTTGTCAGCTAACCTTCCGGACAGGTCCGATTCTCCCCAGGTTCTAGCCAAGATACGAACCTGCAGTTGTTGAATCATTCTGATCACTCCCCCGTCGCCTCAGTAGGTGTGGATCAATCAGCTCCCCCCTCTGTTGGCAGCAATTCTGGCATGTCTCCCACTACATCACGAACTTCCTTGTCAAAGTCACCCAAGGAGGTTTCATGTCGATCCGACTTCATTGTGAGTTCATGCATATCTTTGTCGGGTCCTGTCTACTCCTACAGGTTTTTTGAGACGAGCAGTGGAGTGCATTTCTTCATCAAGGTGGCACTCCACTGGTTTAGCCTATGCGACTGAGTGGAAGGTCTTCTGTCGATGGTGTGCTGATCACTCTGTTGATTATGCTGATCCTTTGTTAACACAGATTGGAGAATTTCTGGTATATCTGTTTGATTCTTGGGGTCTCCAACCTGTTATCGTCAAAGGGTACAGGTCCATGCTTTTGGAGACCTTTTCGTATGTGAGAAAGCAACGTATCGGCACTAATCCACACCTGTCGAAGCTTATTCGGCACTTTTCTTTGAAAAGGCCCAGGATTTTGCAGCCTACCCCAAGATGGAATCTTTCTTGGGTGCTGCTTTGCTTGGGGGCAGGGGGAAGGGAGGGGGAAATTAGAGCATGATTAGTCTGAATTGGTGATTCAAATCCAAACCTGAATGCAACTGATAAGTTTCATGAAAAGGGACATAACTCTGTGAACAATTGTAAGTGCATTTCATTCAGAGGCATTATGTTTTCTTAATCTTGATTTCTTCTGTTACAGTTAGTTGTCTATGTGTCCTCACAGATCAGTTTTTCAAATGAAAGTGTCAATGACACTGTAGCTTAACTTGTGTGTTGTGTTTGATGAAAAGGATAATGTTCAATGTTTATGAAAGGATTATGAAATGAGACAAGCATTGTGATAATTTGGAATATGTTCATTTCTGTTCCCAGTATGATATGTTGTTGATAAAAATAATATGAGTACTAGAGCTGACCTCACATTTAATGTATGGGGCCCTCACAGTTAACGTATATCAACAAAAAAGTTACCAAGTTACAGTGAAATGATTCCAAAACGAGTCATCCTATCAAGTTACATTGAAAACCTTTCATAAATATGGCCTGTAGACTGTGGAAAAGGTTTTCGGGCTTTGGGCCCCTGTTGCCATCAGTTTCCCAATTGCATCCAAAAGGGGGCGTTCTCATCTAGACATTATATAAAGTCAACCTACCAAGTTACAATGAAATACCTTCATAAATATGACCTGTAGACTGTGCTAAAGGTTTTTGGGCTTTGGGCTCAGGCAGCCATCATGGTTGAATGAGTGCAACCAAAAGGGGACATTCTCATCTGGGCATTGTTTGGAGTGATCCTACGAAGTTACAATGAAATATCTTCATAAATATGACCTGTAGACTGTGCTCAAGGTTTTCGGGCTTCGGGTCCCTGAAGCCGTCGCAGTTGACCAATCACGACCAAAAGGGGATGTCATCATCTAGGCATTATGTGGAGTCAAACTAACAGGTTACAATGAAATCCTTCCATAACTATGACCTATAGACTATGCTAAAGGTTTTGGGGTTTGGGCTAGGGCAGCCATCAAGACAGAATGATCACGAAAAAAAGGGGACGTTCTCATCTAGACATTATTTGGAGTCATCCTACCAAGTTACAAAGAAATCCCTTCATAAATTAGACCTGTAGACTGTGCTAAAGATTTTCTGGCTTCGGGCCCCTGTAGCCGTCTCAGTTGCCCAATCGCGTCCAAAAGGGGACGTTCTCATCTAGATATTATATGAAGTCAACCTACCAAGCTACAATGAAATCACTTCATAAATGTGACCTGTAGATTGTGCTAAAGGTTTTCGGGCTTTGGGCTCGGGCAGCCATCACGGTTGAATGATCACAACCAAAGGGGAATATTCTCATCTGGGCATCATCTGGAGTGATCCCATGAAGTTACAATGAAATCCCTTCATAAATATGAAAAAATGTAAAGTAATTTATATATTTTTTACACTTACCAATGGCCCAGACTAGCTGCTGGTCCTAACTCAAAAATATTTAGGGCCAAACACAAATTTTGAGCCCCCCCCCAATCCCCAAAATTTGCATGCAAATCCGAAAATTAGAAGTCCTATCTGGCCCTCCAAACATTTACCCTCCGTGCATGCGCAGATGCCAGGAAGTCACCAAATCTGGCACAAACATCATTCTTTGTAAAAAGATTATAATATAATAATTCAGCGGGGAGGTATGAGTGACCAGTACTGCCCGCTCATGGGAGGGGCATTCCCATCTGGGCCATTGATAAGTATAAAAAAATTTTATATTACTTTAAATTTTTTCATATTTTTATACTGTATACCAATGGCCCAGACTAGCTGAATCGTAAAAAAGTGGAGGGCCTAGAACTTCTGAAATAGTAGATCAAGATAGATCAAATCCTTTAATCCATGATGAAGAAAATTAGAATAATTAGAAGTTACATGTATGTCTCTTTATACCATAATAGAAGAGACATATCCTAATATGGATCCCAATTATGTAAATCCTAAATCTGAGCATGAAATCATGCTAAATAGGATGTAACGAGTTCAGAAATTTTTAAGGCTAGTCTGGACTAAGTCCTAAAAATTAGGATGGCATATTTGAGAATGAGAGAAAATTGCCCATAAACCTACGCCATACAATAACACTACATATATAGTATGGACAAAAACAGCTTCCTTCATAGTTACAAACCCACTAAGCCAGAGAAGTTGACAAAATGCCCCCCCCCCCCCCTCCCTTTTTTTTAACATATCTTCAAAAGAGAGAGGAGAGAGCTCTGGAATCAATAAGCGGTACCTGGAAACGATATAATTATCAATCAGGCACTCAAAAATTAATTCATGAATAATAAATGGTGCTTAATGCCACTTCACAAGCCAAGGCTACACCGACAATTTGGTGAATAACATTATTCGCTACAAAAAATGCACTGCAGACGGCGTATACAGGTATGACAAAATCAGTGAAATAATAATATAACATACACATACAAAAGCGAGATACCAGGAACAATCTCTGCCGAGAAAACACGCTTCAGAGTTCATTCACAGGAGGCCTCTGTACAATTAAATCCTGTAAGAACACTCTCCAATGTGTACTATTTGGTATCTACAATTATAAACATGTGAGAATATGCAATTTGAGAAGCAACAAAATAGAGACCAGGTTCTAGAAATGGAGGTAGGTATGATTATCCGGCTCCAACACAGACCGCCCCTGAAATATATAATAATTTCTAGGTCCATCAAAGTGATAGTGTAATAAAATATTGCGCGAGTGCATTAAAATGCAGCCTGTAATCATCCAAAAACCACTAAATGGTTATGCATTCACCTATGAACTCAAATAGCAGCAAATATGATGATTAAATAAGTTATTGCATATTAGAAATCAGAAAATAAACCCGGGAAACAAATGCAACAGAACTGCATATATGACTATGAGGGCTCCATGCAACACGACCCAAATGCATAGTATGTATGTATTAAGATATATATATGCGTGTGGGGGGGGGAGGGGGATTTGACTTCATGTCAAAATCTCCTCACCCACATTACTTAATCATTGCCGGTCCAAACAGCAATAATATAGTAACCACAAAGCTCCCTCACGTCTGACATACTTCATTTTGCCACTGAGAGTGGAGAATGATGTGAAGAAGAAAACTTCCATTGAAGAAGAAAACCCTCTCATGGGGGAAGCTTCTGGCGAATGTTCAATAACAGACACTTAACGTCAATGTAATCAATAGAAACAAATGAATAGAAGGATACACATATCCTATCATTCATTCCCATGAAAAACAGCTGAGCGTCAAATGTATGCGTTCAAAAGCCTAACACTGACGACACAAATAATGGAAACTATTATTACCATGCGTCACAAACTTAACTATCCTGAAATGATCTTACATAAGATCATGTAATAGCTATTCAGTTAGAATAAGCTCAAGATGCTGCCAGCGCTTTACTTCATGCGCTGAAGTCTTAAGTACTGACTGCTGATTGGAAGATAAATTTTCCTAAGCAGTATGAATAGCTAACCGACTCCATCTAGCAATAGAATGAACCGAAATGTCCCTTCTATTGCAAATTAATGACAAAAGAAGCATTTCTCCTCTACTGATAAACTCTAATCTGCATCTATAAATACATGAACAGTAATAATATGTGGGCTCCAGGAACCGAGGGTCGCAAGATACCTGCATAGAGAGACCATCGGACTCAGTACTGTAAGCCAACATATGAACTCACATCCGTCATAATTGAGAAAACCGATAAATATATGCCCAAACTTGACCTTTCGTTAAAAGATTATCTGAAATAAAACAGGTCTAGAGCGAAAAACGTCTACCACTCCAGTTAAGAATAACTGGAGGGAACATGTGCGTAAGCGACCCATCGAAACAACATTCATAGCTGCTCCACACAACCCCATCCGACGCATAAACTTTCCACTGTTAATGCGTCAGATAAAAGATAAAAGCGAGCCAAACAACTGGCTAATTCGCTCTGTGAAACAACAGACGAACCAGCCTGTTGAAAATGAATTGAAGGATACGTGTATCTTACCATTCATCCCATGAGACATTATCTAGTTCATAATTCAAGTGATCTAAAGAACTATACACGCTATATCGCCGACTGAAAGATTATCATAAATAACCTAATTATACAGTTCCAATGAAAATCGGTCAGACCGACCGCTATAAGAGCCTCGAGCCACCGGATCTGGGGTGTCTGATCAGTAAACTCAAACAGACCTAAACCCTCTATCCAAGTGGCTGTATAGACAATCCCTAAAGTAAAATATAGGAGGGATACCTATACCTTCGCTATGAGTCCTAATAGACGATCTAAGTCTAGGACAACCTCTCCTACTCTTTCTGCTGGCGTTGGTCGAATAGACCCCAACTTAAAGAGTCAAGTAACTTAAAGAGTCGAGTATTAATGCTTTTTATTAAAGACTAGTGTCTGGAAAACTAAAGCGACCTGTAGCAGGTTTTCCACCTAATCAAATGTAAAAGATGACAACGTAAGGCTTCGTCACATCAGAATAGCTCCCACTTAACATTTGTTAAGACAGAGATATATATTATAAAAGGCTGGAAAGAATTTTTAAAAGGTACAAACGTCTACAAAATTCCTTTCCAAATAGACGTTGCGCCACAGTACTTAAAAATGAAGTACATAAGACCATGAGTCTAAATTCGCTCTGAATTAGAAATTATCTTCTCAATTGTGTCCGAGCGAACAGCGAAATGATGAAGGTAAGGCTACCACTAAGTGCTTAGCCTGCTCAATCAACGCAGATAAACTCTCAACACATCTTCCCCGGTCGATTTTTAAATGTATGTAAACAAAAAACAGTAAAACATAAAGAAGATGATGATAAGAAACTGTATTACTTTTTCCCACAGGAAGTTAAATATGGTGTTGTCTACACAATCGAGGACCTGTGACACCCATGCAGACTTAACTGGAAAGAGATCTTATTATCCTGCTCTTTGTCCAGATGAAGTCAGCGTCTAACAATGCTAGCGGTTTCTCACAATTACTCGCAGCATTGTGATTCACTGGATGAAGTTCAAGGAAATGATAATGTATAGTATCCATATCATTCGTGAGTTGTTCCGAAAGGGAAAGTTATCCTCATCCATATCCCTTTTATCATTCGTCTAAATTAGTTAGAATCACAGTCACCGGCATCTGAACAGGCTGATGTCTGGATTGATCAAGCACCATTCAACAGCTCAAGTTTTGAGACTGACGTTGTGTGCTTCTGCCTTAGCAAGAATACTGCGATGAGCTGCGCAATTTGCGACAGCAAGTCCGTTACAGAGGCCTGGGGATCAGCGGTCATGAATTGCTTGTCCGCCAGCTGCTCCTGGAACAGCGAGTCTGAGATGGCTCTTACTGCGTACGTCCCGATGAATGAAACCTCATCTCCTTGGCTATTAGATGCTGCGACTTTATTCACAAAAGATGGACCTTTTGACGATGCATACTAGATATCCTAAGTCACTTAGCCAAGGTTCAGTCGGGAGTGCTTGGTAGACACTGAAGAAGCCAAACTGTAGCCATCGCCGGCTAAGAATTGAACCAAGCGTACCGGACAATAGCTATGTACATAAGCTCTGACTGAAGCAAATTCCTACCAACAACACCTGGCCCCAAATGTTGTTAAAAGAGAGAGAGGGGTCTCCCTCTTGCTCATGGTCCGGGGAGACCTAACCAAGCGTACCTCAGAACTTGCCGGCTTCTTCCTTCCATCAACGCAGGGTCAGCATGATTGCATTTATTAGTGCTCGCTACACCCTTATTCTCTATCGACTGCTGTGGACATACCCGGCGTCACACTATCCATATTCTAAGTAATGATCAATCGGTCGAGCTAGCTAGAGACAAGGGGCGTAAACCCTAGTGCAAAGGCCTAGCCCTTGTCTTATATCATTGAGCACTTATGCCACTAGCTCTGAATACCATGCACATGCGACACATCCAGTGTCAATGTCCTCATATTCAATCTTAACCGTTTCACCGGCATCAGGGAACTGAAACCACTCATCGTGGTTTATAACCCTGTGTAATATAAAGAATACTTTATTCGTTATGTAGAGGAAGCCATAAGACTGGCCGACCCCGGCTGTCTATTAAATGCGACATACCGGACAGGAGGTATGGACGTAAACTCCGACTGATGCGAGTTCCTACCAACAACATATGTCCACAGATGATGCTGTAAGAGAGAGAGACCTGGACGAGCATACCTCAGAACTTGCAGGCTTCCTCCTTCCGTCATCACTTGGTGAGCCTGGTTGCATATTATAGTGCTCGCTCCACCCTAAATCATCTACTAGCATGGAGCAGACACACACGGCGTCGCAGTTCTCAGAGGCCTGAGTAACTACTTCATTGGTCGAGCTAGCTGGCGACAATGGACTGCGTGCGGTCATGTGTGCTTTTCGAACGAAGAGGAAGCTATAAGACTAGCTAACCCCGGCAGCCTATTAGAAGGAGCGTCCCAGACAGGAAGGCATGAACGTAAGCTCCAACTGACACAAGTTCCTACCAACAACATCTGATCCCAGATGTTGAAATAAGAGAGAGGGGGCTTCTCTCTTGCTCGCGATCATGGTAGACCTTGACGAGCATACCTCAGAACTTGTCTGCTTCCTCCTTCCCATGCTTCCTCCTTTCCGCCGTCGCAGGGTGAGCATGTTTGTATTTTTATAGTGCTCGCTACACCCTTATTCCTCTTCTCAACTGCTACGGACATACCCGGCATCACACCACATTCAACGTGATAGATCAGCCGGTTGAGGTAGCTGTAGACAAGGGACATAAACCTTAGTTCAAAAGCCTAGCCCTTGTCTCATATCATTGAGCACTTTTCCACTAGCTCTAATAGTATAATGTGACGACGGAAGCACACTCCCTAACAGCGTCACGAAACCACACCATATTCTTGTTCCTCTATAAATAGAAACTAAAAAACTATAGTGACATTTTTGGCGAGAGGACCAGCAGTGTCCCCTCGCCGTGATAGGACCGATAGTGTCCACTCGCCTGACACAAACCATGACACCCGTCATCAACATTGTCAAAACCTGGAACATGGAGCAAGAATTAGCGGTAGTACATCGAGTATACGCAAGACAAAGACCATGTAAATGGAGGAAAGGCTTCCCCTATTTGCCCTACTAGTAGATAAATATTATATCTGAAATCTAACAAAGGTCAATTGTACAACCACCAAATCTACATAAATATAAGATAACATTAAAGTACAATCAATGAAATAAATACATCCAAAAGAAAAAATTCCTTCAAAAAATAAAGAAAAATTTTGAAAAAAATTTCTTATATAAGAGCCCAAGTTCCCAAAGGGAACAATAAGCCCAAAAAAGCCTAAGTGTGGACAAAATTATAATAAAATGTCATAAAATTAACTACCACACTATCAGGATATTTAAAGTTACTTACAGCTGTCACTCCTTAAAATAATAGGAAACTACCAAGAGCAGTGTCAATGTAAACAACTTCAAAACCATAAACAAGACCCCAGGCAACACGGCCCAAAGTCAGTAACAGAAACAAGACTATCCGATGTAAAGCAAGATCTTCATCAGAAGAAAAAACGATACATCGGATAAATGATGCATGACCAAAATGCATAAAAACCCTAAGGGTGAGGATGTAACCCTGGGGATGTACAGAATATTTTTTGTATAATACATTAAAGTCCCAAGAAATTTTATAAAAAAATTTCATTAAAACAAGCCAAAAAGCTTGGAAGCTTAACTGGGGGGATCAAGGGAAGGAAAGGAAGGAATATTAAACAAACAGTGGACAAATCATTATCAATGAATGATGACGTCAGGCCCATGTTCCAAAATTGGGGAACATGAACTAATTTTTATAACTATTATAAAATAACAGCCCTGAACGTTACAAACCTCAGTTTCTTCCTTCCTTCATCCAGTTGTGTCCTTGGATCCACCAATTTAACCATTGATTTGTGTCTGGCATCATTATTAATTGGGATTTAAAAAGCAGAAATGTCAGTTTGTTTTTACCAGACAAGGGCCAAACAAAGAATAATGTTGATGCCAGATTCAGTGACTACCTGGCGTCTGCACATGCGCGGAGGGTAAATGTATGGAGGGCCAGATAGGACTTCTAATTTTCAGTTTTGCATGCAAATTTTGGGGATTGGGGTGGCAAAATTTGTGTTTGGCCCTAAATATTTTTGAGTTAGCACCAGCAGCCAGTCTGGGCCATTGGTATACAGTATAAAAATATGACCTGTAGACTGTGCTCAAGGTTTTTAGGCTTCGGGGCCCCTGTAGCTGTTACAGTTGACCAATCATGACCAAAAGGGGTTGTCATCATCAAGGCATTATATCGAGTCAACCTACCAAGGTACAATGAAATCCTAACATAAATATAACCATAGACTATGCTAAAGGTTTTTGGGCTCGGGCAGACATCAAGGCTGAATGATCGCGACCAATAGGGGACGTTCTCATCTAGATACTGCTTGGAATCATCATACCAACCTACTATGAAATCCCTTCATAAATATGACCTGTAGACTGTGCTAAAGGTTTTCAGGCTTCGGGCCCCCGTAGCCATCACAGTTGCCCAATCATGTCCAAAAGGGGACGTTCTCATCTAGACATTATATGAAGTCAACCTATTAAGTTACAATGAAGTTCCTTCATAACTATGACCTCTAAACTGTGCTAAAGGTTTTCGGGATTCGGGCTCAGCAGCCATCATGGCTGAATGGTCGTTACCAAAAGGGGAATTCTCATCTGGGCATCATCTGGAGTGATCCTACAAAGTTACAATTCCCTTCATAAATATGACCTGTAGACTGTGCTCAAGGTTTTCAGGCTACGGGCACCTGTAGCCACAACAGTTGACCAATCAAGACCAAAAGGGGATGTCATCATCTAGTCATTATATCGAGTCAACCTAACAAGTTACATAAATATGACCTATGGACTATACTAAAGGTTTTTGGGCTCGGGCAACCATCAAGGCTGAATGATCGCGACTGAAAGGAGACATTCTCATCTCGACATTATTTGAAGTCATCCTACCAAGTTACAATGAAATCCCTTCATAAATATGACATGTAGACTGTGCTAAAGATTTTCGGGCTTCGGGCCCCTGCAGCAGTCACAGTTGCCCAATCACATCCAAAAGGGGACTTTCTCATCTACACATTATATGAAGTCAACCTACCAAGTTACAATGAAATCCCTCCATAAATATGTCCTGTAGACTGTGCTAAAGGTTTTCGGGTTTTGGGCTCGGGCAGTCGTCACGGTTGACAGATCATGACCAAATGGGGAAGTTCTCATCTAGACATCATTTGGAGTCATCCTACCAAATTACAATGAAATCCCTCCATATTAAATATGACCTGCAGACTGTGCTAAAAAAAAATTTGGGTTTCGGACTTGGGCAGCCATCGCGGTTGACAGATCATGACTAAAAGGGGACATTCTCATCTAGGCATTATACAGAGGCATCCAACCAAGTTACAATGAAATCCCTTCATAAATACAACCTGTAGACTGTGCTAATGGTTTGCGGGTTTTGGGCTCGGGCAGCCATACCGGTTGACCGATCGCGACCAAAAGGGGATGTTCTCATCTGTGCTAAAGGAAAATGTGAACAGACTGACACAGACTAACAGACTTCCGCACACGTGATGGCAATAGCTTATCTTGACTTTGTCAAGTTAAGCTAAAAAAACGATTGATAAATACATTTTGTAATTAAATTCTGACGACTTAAATTAATGTAGCTCCAAACAAGTCAGACATTAGAGAATGACTGATTGATGTTTCCATCTGAGTTGGGCCTGTTGGTTCAATCAGTGAAAGCATTCAAGATTAGACTTTCCGTTGCCATGCAACACTGATTATTCATATTTGTAATAAAAAACATTCAATATTTAAGCATTCAATATTTAAGAAAACTGATAGCAAAAAATGGATCTTGTTTGTAACATGTTTTGTAGTTTCCTACATCACAGGCCTGTGCAAACTGCATGGATGTTCCTTTGGATGGTGCAAAGTATACATTTTTGATGTAAATCACCATTTAAGCAAGTTTCGTGACATTAACTGAATTACAAGGTGCATAGTCTCACAAACGGTGTACATCTGTGCATACCCCCACTTGCTGGTCAAGTAAAAATATAAGGAACCAACAAGGAAATTTCATGCTGATGGATGACAGGTCATCATACTACATGTGGGATCATGAAGTTCCTACAGACAGGGTTCACATGCTTCTGGAGGAAAAAAATTCTGGACTTTCAAGGACATGTACTGATAATTCTCAAGCACTTTCCCACTTTTATCCAAAAGTATTTTCGTTATCTACAGTGATTGTATACAAGCCTGTTAACCATTCTAACCCAGACTATTAACACCTGCACCTGACCCTTGTTAAGCTCTCTGAGAGAGCTTCCCAGAGATCAGAGTCAGGAGTAGTATGTCTCATATGTTTCATCCCACATCTGCCGGATCTCGTGTTTCATCATAGTCACATGACCCAGTTGCATCATATTGTGTTGTCATGGTAACCTGTGTGAGTGGCCATGTTGTGACTTCATCCCCATAGTGATACACAGCGTAAGTGTGCATACGCAACACACGTTGTTAGGGTGAAACTGCACACAACCTACCTGTGCGGGAACCATGGACACAAGAGGAGTTCCCAAGGCCTATAAAACCATAGCATAACAAACATTGGTAAAAGACAATCAGATATGAGGCATATGGCTCTGTGTGACACACAGACAGAAAGGACAGTAACCAAGCACATGCCTGGAACTGACCTTGTAAGAAGTCTAATGGCTAGGGTAGACAACAGACTGAGCAGAAGAAAGAGGGCCCAAGAAAGAAAGGTCCTCAGACTGCTCTTGCAACTGACACAGCTACAAGGTGGAGAAAGTAGAAGCATTTCTCCAATAGGCTGCCTGCATAGCATCCAACAACTTGACAGAATTAGCATAAGCCCAGGAGGTAGACAAGGCACATACCTCGTGGGAAAAAATGCAATTGGTAATACAACTGTCAGCCTCTAGACAGGTGCAGGATTCGCGAATAGCAAAACAAATCCATCGAGAAATGGATTGAGGAGAGAAGGAAGAGCCCTGATACAGATAAGAGGTGGAGTAGTTTCCGATCGTAGCATCTGATTCTTGACCAGAAAGGAGCAATCAGTGGTAAAAGTAACACTGTTGGCAGAGCTCCTGAAAAAAAGCCAGATCAACCGAGAGGGCGTGAAGCTCACTAACCCTTCTGGCTGAGGCAAACACCATAAGAGAAGCCATCTTGTATGTATGTGAGAAAACACAAATGGACCTGAGACAAAGGTTTGAATGGCACATCCCCCTCCCTGCCACCAAGCAAAGCAGCACCCAAGAAAGATTCCATCTTGGGGTAAGCTGCAAAATCCTAGGCCTTTCCAAAGAAAAGTGCCGACTAAGCTTGGAGAGGTATGGATTAGCATCGATATGACGCTTTCCCACATACAAAAAGGTCTCCAAAATCATAGACCTGTACCCTTTGGTTGGAGACTACGAGAATCAAACAGATATACCAGAAACTCTCCAATCTGTGCTATCAAAGGATCAGCATAATCAACAGCACACCATCGACATAAGACCTTCCACCTAGTCACATAAGCTAAACCAGTGGAGTGCCGCATTGATGAAGAAATGTGCTCCACTGCTCATCTCGAAAAACCTCTATGAAGAGAGACAGGACCCAACAAAGATATGTGTGAAGGCACAATGAAGTCAGGTCGACATGAAACCTCCTCATGTGACCTTGACAAAAAAGGTCGCGATGTAGAGGGAGATGTGTCAGAACCGCCGCCAACTGAGAGTGGAGATGATTGATTCACCCGCTGAGGCGACAGGGGAGCGAACAGAATGATTCGACAACTGCAGGTTCGTACCTTGGCGAGAACCTGAGGCAGAATCGGCCCAGGCAAGAAGGCGTAGCCGACAAGACTGTTCCAATCGATTGACAGAGTGTGTACGGCAAAAGCCAGAGGATCTGGACACAGTGACACGAAAGTGTCCACTTGATGATTCCAGTGGGTTGCAAAAAGATCGATGTGGGGACGACCCCAGAGATCGCAAAGCAACTGGAACACTGCCCTGTAAAGCATCCACTCAGTGGAAATGACCCCGTCACATTGGGACAGGGAGTCGGCTAGGACATTCAGACGACCAGGAATGTGTCGAACCACCACTCCGGCGTTGACATCCTGAGTTAGCAGTTGAAGATCCCGAGCCAATTCGTACATGAGAACCGTGTGCGTGCATCCCTGGTTCTGAATGTAAGCAACCATTGTCGAATTGTCAAACAACAAAAGGACCTGATGATTCGAAAGGTGGGGAATCCACTGCCGGAAGCTCTGAAGAATAGTAAGAAGCTCCTTCTGATTGATGCGAAGAGCTGCTTGATTCTGGTCCCATACACCATGAAGGGAAAGACCTAGAGAATCCAACGTCGTGCCCCATCCGAGATCACTGACATCTGCCAACAGAACGCGATCGGCTATGGGCAAGTTCAACAGAATACCCTGCATAATCCACTGAACACCTGTCCAGGGAAGCAGGGGACGATGAAGAGATGCTAGTAATTGAAGCACCAGATCTAGAGGATCGACAATCGGCCTCCAACGACTGAGCAGAAAGTGTTGGAGAGTTATGACATGCAGCCGACCAAGAGGAATGAGATCCATCACCGAACCGCAGAGACCTAGCAGCCGGAGAATACTCCGAGTTGTCGCAGTCGTGGACAGGGTCAGAGTCAGGGCGAAAGCCAAGGGAATCACAGCCCTCGCCCGGGGAATCGCCACCATATTCAGCTGTGTGCAGCAGTCCATCTTCAGATGACAAAATGACTGAGAAGGGACCAAGTCCGACTTCTCCTCATTGACTCGGAACCCCAGCGACATGAGCAGGCTCAACAGTGTGTTGACATCTGACTCCAGAAGAGCAGCAGTGAAGTGGCTCTGGAGGATATCGTCCAGATACAGCGAAGTAGTTAACTTGGACTGTGTGCAATGGAAGGCTACCACATGCGACATCACTCAGGTTAAGGCCCAAGGAGCCAGGATGTGGCTGAAAGGCATGATCTTGAACTGGTAAACTCGCCTCAGAAAAGCCAACCTGAGATACTTCCGAAATGTCCGATGGATCAGAATGTGAAAGTAAGCAACTCGCATGTCGATGCTGGAAGCGAAATCTCCCTGGGAAATGGAACTGACCTGAAAATCTCCATGCTGAACTTGGGAGCAATGATAAACTGGTTCAGGATACTCAGATAGATAACCGGTTGGAGTCGGCCATCCTTCTTTGCCACCAAGTACAGGTGGGAATAAAATCCCACTGAATGAATGTTCTTGACGACCTCGATCTTCCCTTTGACAGGAGATTGTCTTTCTCCGTGATCAAAAGTTCCCGACGTGAAACGTTTGAAGGAACTTGGGTTGGAAGAGTGGGGTGCCTCCAAAAGGATATCCACAGACTGAACCAAACAACATCTAACACCCAAGGATTGGATGTGATCGTGGCCCAACGGTCTGCAAACTCTGATATCCTTTCTCCAACCCGGTACGAATCGAGGTGAAGACCATTTCGAGCCCCAGCGAGACCTGTGTGAGGAGAACTCTGCTAGAGGAAGGATCCTGAGACATCTCTCTGGTCTGCCGATGCTTACCCTTACCACGGCAGTAAGAAGAAGCGGTGACAGGAGGATTATTGGTAATTGGCAAGTATAAAAAACATATAAATTACTTTAAATTTTTTCATATTTTTATACTGTATAACAATGGCCCAGACTAGCTGAATCGTAAAAAGGTGGAGGGCCTATAACTTCTGAAATACTAGATCAACATAGATCAAATCCTTCAATCCATGATGAAGAAAATTAGAATAATTAGAAGTTACATGTATGTCTCTTTATACCATAATAGAAGAGACATATCCTAATATGGATCCCAATTATGTAAATCCTAAATCTGAGCATGAAATCATGCCAAATAGGATGTAACGAGTTCACAAATTTTTAAGGCTAGTCTGGACTAAGTCCTAAAAATTAGGATGGCATATTTGAGAATGAGAGAAAATTGCCCATAAACCTACGCCATACAATAACACTACATATATAGTACGGACAAAAACAGCTTCCTTCATAGTTACATACCCACTAAGCCAGAGAAGTGGACAAAATGAACCCCCCCCCCTCCCTTTTTTTTATCATATCTTCAAAAGAAAGAGGAGAGAGCTCTAGAATCAATAAGCGGTACCTGGAAACGATATAAATAATTATTGATCAGGCACTCAAAAATTAATTCATGAATAATAAATGGTGCTTAATGCCACTTCACAAGCCAAGGCTATACCGACAATTTGGTGAATAACATTATTCGCTACTAAAAATGCACTGCAGATGACGTATACAGGTATGACAAAATCAGTGAAATAATAATATAACATACACATACAAAAGCGAGATACGATGAACAATCTCTGCAGAGAAAACACGCTTCAAAGTTCATTCACAGGAGGCCTCTGTAAAATTAAATCCTGTGTGTACTATTTGGTATCTACAATGATAAACAGGTGAGAAAATGCGATTTGAGAAACGACAAAATAGAGACCAGGATCTAGAAATGGAGGTAGGTATAATTATCCGACTCCAACACAGACCGCCCCTAAAATATATAATAATTTCTAGGTACATCAAAATGATAGCGTAATAAAATATTGCGCAAGTGCATTAAAATCCAGCCTGTAATCATCTAAAAACCACTAAATGGTTATGCAGTCACCTATGAACTCAAATAGCAGCAAATATGATGATTAAATAAGTTCTTGTACATTAGAAATCCGAAAATAAACCCCGGAAACTAATGCAACAGAACTGCGTATATGCCTATGACGGCAACATGCAACACGACCCAAATGCATAGTATTATGTATTAAGATATATATACGGGACAGTGTGTGAGTTTGGGGGAAGGGGGGAATTCAACTTCATGTCGAAATCTCCTCACCCACATGACTTAATCATTGCTGGTCCAAATAGCAATAATATAGTGACCACAAAGCTCGCTCACATCTGATATACTCCATTATGCCACTGAGAGTGGAGAATGATGTGAAGAAGAAAACTTCCCTTCAAGAAGAAAACCCTCTCGTGGGGGAAGCTTCTGGTGAATGTTCAGTAACAGACACTTAACGTCAATGTAATCAATAGCAACAAATGAATAGAAGGATACACATATCCTATCCTATCATTCATTCCCATGAAAAATGGCTGAGCGTCAAATGTATGCGTTCAAAAGCCTAATACTGGCGACACAAATAATGGAAACTAATATTACCATGCATCACAAACTTAACTATCCTGAAGTGATCCTACATAAGATCATGTAATAGCCATTCAGTTAGAATAAGCTCAAGATGCTGCCAGCGCTTTACTTCATGCGCTGAATTCTTAAGCACTGACTGCTGATTGGAAGATAAATTTTCCTAAGCAGTATGAATAGCTAACCGACTCCATCTAGCAATAGAATGAACCAAAATGTCCCTTCTATTGGAAATTAATGACAAAAGAAGCATTTCTTCTCTACTGATAAACTCTAGTCTGTGTCTATAAATACATGAACGGTAATAATATGTGGTCTCCAAGAACCGAGGGTCGCAAGATACCTGCATAGAGAGACCATAGGACTCAGTATTGTAACCCAATATATGAACTCACATCCGTCATAATTGAGAAAGCTGATAAATATATGCCCAAACCTGACCTTACGTTAAAAGATTATCTGAAATAAAACAGGTCTAGAGCAAAAAACGTCTACCACTCCAGTTAAGAATAACTGGAGGGGACATGTGCGTAAGTGACCCATCGAAACAACATTCATAGCCGCTCCGCACAACCCCATCCGACGCATAAAATTTCCACTGTTAATGCGTCAGATAAAAGATAAAAGCGAGCCAAACAACTGGCTAATTTGCTCTGTGAAACAACAGACGAACCAGCCTGTTGAATTGTAGGATATATGTATCTTACCATTCATCCCATGAGACATTATCTAGTTCATAATTCAAGTGATCTAAAGAACTATACATGCTATATCGCTGAATGCTCGCTTTTAGACTTAAAGATTATTATAAATAACCTAATTATACAGTTCCAATGAAAATCGGTCTGACCGAGTGCTATAAGAGCCTCGAGCCACCAGATCAGGAGTGTCTGAACAGTAAAGTCAAGCAGACCTAAACCCCCTATCCAAGTGGCTGTATAGACAATCCCTAAAGTAAAATATAGGAGGGATACCTATACCTTCGCTAAGAGTCCTAATAGACGATATAAGTCTAGGACAACCTCTCCTACTCTTTCTGCTGGCGTTGGTCGAATAGACCCCAACTTAAAGAGTCGCATAACTTAAAGAGTCGAGTATTAATGCTTTCTATTAAAGACTAGTGTCTGGAAAACTAAAGCGACCTGTAGCAAGTTTTCCACCTAATCAAATGTTAAAGATGCCAACACAAGGCTTTGTCACATCAGAATAGCTCCCACTTAACATTTGTTAAGACAGAGATATATATTATAATAGGTCTGGAAAGAATTTTTAAAAGGTACAAACGTGAACAAAGTTAAAAAATTTATAGTAATTTATATATTTTTTATACTTACCAATGACCCAGACATAGCTGGTGCTAACTCTTAAAAATCTAGGGCCAAACACAAATTTTGCCCCCCAATCCCCAAAATTTGCATCTAAAACCGAAAAAAATCATGTCCTAAATGGTCCTCCATACTTTCCCTCCACTGCGCATGCGCAGTTTCAAGGAGGTCTCGAAATTGGCGCCAATTATCATTCTTACAAGCAGTGCCTGGTCAGCGCTATGTACTCAGCGGGGAGGTATGAGTTCCCAACTCCTGGGAGGGCCATCCCCGTCTGGGTCATTGGTAAGTAAAAAAACATTTTTATACTGTACCAATGACCCAGACATAGCTGAATAGTAAAAAGGCTGGAGGGCCTAGGACATAGAGGAAAATACTATAAGCTCAACTATATAAAATAGAGTCAACCCCTCGAGGAGAAAAGGAGTATTAGGCTTTACAAGTATCTTTCTTATTT
Source organism: Pictodentalium vernedei (assembly GCA_031216915.1). NCBI lineage: Eukaryota > Metazoa > Mollusca > Scaphopoda > Dentaliida > Dentaliidae > Pictodentalium > Pictodentalium vernedei. The sequence continues at coordinate 470,238,088 of CM062293.1, forward strand.
TATTTTATGATAAATTAGAAAGACACAACACCCTCCATAATTGATAACATTCATGTTCTCTATTAACATCCAGTATAACCCTTTATACTAATTATTTTTAAAGTAAGCCAATAAATAAAGTTAGTCCAGAGAATTGAGACTCTTTATACTCTTTTAAAAGTGTCCTAGGATTGTATATTAACGCCCGTTTGACACGTGACATATACAAATGCTTCACACCGAGCTACACTTTAAAAATACGACATGAATGAATTTTTAAACATTAACTTTACACTTTAAAACCATCCCGGTAACGACTCAGAATTACTGACTCCGGAGGAGGTATCCCCTTGCTTTTCACTATAAAGCAGGTGACCTAAGGGAACACCCTCCCCCCCCCCCTTCCCCTCGCCCTGGGTCAAATAGCCCAGAGCAAAGAGGGCAGCAGGACGGAGTCACTGCCGGAACAGAAAGCCTGCATAACTATAGTTGCAACTGTTTAGTGGACGACATTTTGAGCAACAGATAATGGACCTAAACAATGCAGGTCTCCAGAAATGGACTCAATATTTCTGAGATAAAAATTTGTGAATGTGGATGGCTGAGACCAATATGCAGCCTTCATTAAATCTGTAATAGCAACACTATTTGCGTAAGCCCAAGATGTAGAAAGAGATCTTACTTCATGAGCCGAAATCTTAAGCACAGACTGCGGAGTTGAAGATAGATTATCATAAGCAGTACGGATAGTTAATTGAATCCATCTAGCAATAGAATGGACCGTAATGTCCTTTCTATTAGGCATCAGAGACAGAAAGAAGCGTTTTCGTCCCTTTCTGATAAACTGAGATCTTTGTTTATAAATACGTAAAGCTCTAACCGGACAGAGTAAAGGCCTATGCCCGTCTAAAGACGGAAGGGCCTTAATAACAATAGGTTCCGGATATTTATTAGGAACCCAATTCTTAGCCAAAAATCCAACATTAGTAGTAAAGGTAATAGTGTTCCCGACACTACGATAGTGAGAATCGTCCACCGATAGTGCATGAATCTCACTGACTCTTCTAGCAGAAGAGAAAGCTAAGAGAAATGCTGTCTTATAAGACAAGAATTTGAAATCTACTGTCTCACGAGGCTCAAATGGCTTTTCTTTTAGTTTAAGAAGAACCCAAGCTAAATTCCATTTAGGAATTAATCTAAGGGTTCTGGGTCTATTTATCGAGAAGTTTCTAACTAATTTAGATAAAGAGACATTAGATCCAATTTGTAAACTATCATGGTGTGCATAGGTATCAGATAACATAGACCTATAACCTTTAATAGTAACAGGCTGCAGTTTGATCTCGTCAAACAAGTATACTAGAAAATTTGCAATGTCTGGTATGGAGGGATCAAAAATATCAACAGAATGATCCTTACACCAACGACGAAAGACCTTCCACTTAGCCGCATAGTTTAGCGAAAAGGAGGTCCTCCTACAGTTAGAAATCGCGTCCACTGCTCGTCCTGTAAAATGCTTGCCGTGCAAGAAGGACCGTACAACGGAAATACGTGAAGGTTGAGACCTTGCGGGTTGTGATGAAGTTGACGCGATTTCCCCTGTGAAAGAAGATCATCTCATGGAGGAAGTTTTCGCGGTAAGTCTCACAGCAGACACCTGAGTAGATTTATCCACAGTCTCTGTGGAGTCCGAGATGCTACCAACAGAATTTTGCATTGTGATTGTTTTATCTTTAGCAATATTTGCTGAATCAACAGCACTGGAGGATACGCATATCCTATCATTCCGTCCCAGGAGATCGATAGATCATCTACTGCATATGCTCGGGGATCCAGACATGGTGACACATACATCTGCAACTGATTGTTGAGTTGTGTCGCAAATAAGTCTATCATTGGCCGCTCCCATTGGTAGGAAATCTGATTGAATACCTGTTTGTTGACAGTGGATTCTGACGGCAACAAGCGACCCTTCCGTGAAAGGGAGTCTGCTAATACATTCAGACGACCCGGAATATGACGGACCGAAAGCAGAACTTGGTGTTCTAGAACAAACAGAAGGATTCTTTGCGTTAAATTGAATAACGGAACGGAATGAGTGCCTCCCTGGTTCCGGATATACGCTACTACTGTCGTATTGTCGGACAGGATTTGGACATGTGCTTTCTGAATAATGTTCATCCAATGACGTAGTGCAAGCCAAGTTGACATCATTTCCTTGATGTTTATGTGCTTGCCTAGAAACTGCAGATCCCAAAGACCCTGGCACTTCGAATCCGTTGGGATCAATGTTGCACCCCAACCTGTTTGACTGGCATCCGTCATAATTGAAAAACTCGGATCCGGCAACTGCAGTGGAACTCCCTGAGTTAACCACTGAATGTTTGCCCAAGTCTGAATCTCTTGTTTCACTTGATTTGACAAGGGAACGTCTATATCGAGCGAATGAATCTTTACACTCCAATTCTGAGTCAAGAAAATTTGGAGAGGACGAATGCGTAACCGCCCCATCGGAATGAGATCCGCAGCGGCTCCACACAGACCTATCAATCTCATGAACTCTCTCGCTGTGACTTTGTCTGAGTGAAGACAATAGCGAGGGTAACAACTGATTAATTTCGCTCTGGTTAACGGCAGACGAACGAGATTGTTGTGCGTCTCGAAGCTCATTCCCAGATGAGTGATTGACTTGGATGGCACCAGATCCAACTTCTCCTCGTTTATTATAAAACCGAGACGTCGGAGTAATAGAAGCAGATTCTGCACATCGTTCTGAAGCGTTAACTCGTTGCAGTACCTCTGAAGAATGTCGTCCAGGTAGGCCGACATTACCGCAGATGAATGAGCTCGGAAATGTATCATCACCGAGTTCATTATTCAAGTGAAAGCCCAGGGTGCTAGGTTCAAACCGAAGCACACTGCTCGGAACTGATAAACTCCTAGGACTGCGAAGCGTAGATACTTTCTGAAGTCGGATGTACCATGACGTGAAAGTACGCATCTTTGAGATCTATGCTTGTAGCATAGTCGTTCACCCGAATACTCGCTCTGACTGATCGAATTGTCTCCATATAGAACTTCGGAGCGACGATCAGCTTGTTTATCCAGCTCAGATCTATGACTGGACGGAACGAGCCGTCTGGTTTCGGAATCAGAAACAGATGGCTGTAGAAACCAGGTGATTCCTGGTCTTCAACGACCTCTACTGCGTTCTTCGTCAGAAGAGACTGTACTTCTGATAAAAGAGCATCTCTTTTCTGCGGATTTGACGGAAGCTGAGTCCATTTTGGACTTTGAGTTAATGGAGGCTTTCGTTTGAAGGATATTCTTAGTTCTTCCGAAATTACCCCTCGGACCCAGGGGTCGTCCGTAATTGATGCCCACTCGTTTATAAAACTTGATAATCTTCCGCCTACCGGAACACGATAGAGGTTCAAACCATCACCTCCTGGACCTGCGAGGCTTGCGGAAGGAGAAACTACGTCCTCCACGACCCACACCTCGTCCCGTCGACCTAGGGAAGTCTGACCGGTTGTCTCGGCCAGAATAACGTCCCGTACGTGAGTCGCTGCCTTGACGGTCTCTAGAATAAGACCTAGAGGATGTATAAGAACCTCTATAGGAACTTCTCTTGGGCGTACTTGTCCCAGAAGTGCCTGTCTTACTCTTTTCTGCTGTATCCAACTTTTTGGAAGCGGATTTGAATAGCTGAGAATCCGAAGCTTTCTTAGTTATCTTATCATAGATTGCTGAAAAATTGCCGTCGAAGAGAAGCTCTCCGGAGACCAAAGCGACTCTGAGAGAGTTCTTCACCTTACTATCCACGCGCGTGGATGTAGCTAGGGCTGCGTCACGTCTAACCAACTCCAGGTTTGCCACTGAAAGGGCGGAGTTATACGTGGAATAAGCTACTGCCCTTGAAAGAAGTCTTAATGAGGATTGTATATCCTGGATTTCTTTCCCTTGAAGACATAATGATAATGCCTTAGTAAGGTGGTCTGCGTATGATAAAGCGTCTAAGTTAACTCTGCTAGACGTAATTGTCGTTTCCAACGTCTTGGTTGGAATTGACATAGACAACGGTATAGACAATTCCAAGTCTTCAGCCTCGTCGTCTAGACGCAGAGGAACTCTCGGTATGCCCTGTCCTGCCGTTTCGAATTTATTCCTTGAATTGATGAAAGGCAGATTTAGAGCATTTGCGGACAAGAAACCAGACCTGCCTGTTTTGGTAGCAAGCTTATATATAGCATCGTTCAATAATTCGAATGTTCTTGTGACATTATTGGACTGTGTCGGAAACTCAGAGACGATGTCCCTGAACCGATCAGAAAATTCCGTGTCCAATGACGCTATCAGTCTCTTATCCGGCATCGCAGCATTCTGGTCCGACGGAACAACCTCTGGAAGATAATGCCGGATGAAATCTACGGCAGCTTTATGTTGTTCCGAAAGGGAAAGCTCCAAATCCTCCGAATCCCTTTCGCCATCCTGTTGGACCCTATGAAGTTCTCGGTCGTCCGTACCTGATGCTTCAGCGGAACGTACCAACCCAGCATCGTCGGATAATTCCTGATCCGACAGAGATTCTGTCGTTTGCTGGGATGCTGCGATAAGTTGTGCTATTTGGGATAGCACGTCCGTCTCTGAGGCCTGTGGAGTAGCGGTCTTACATTGCTTTGCCACTGGAAGCTCCATGTACGTTGACTCCTGCATACTTCTCTTATGCGAACGTCTGTAGTCTACAGGCCTCGTGTCCCTGGCTACCGGATAGCGTGACCTGGTCGCCGTGGAATCCCTGACTGGCGAAGCTGGCTGGATATCCATGGTCACATAGCCAAGGTGCGGTCGTGTGCGCTGCCGTGAGGATGAGGAAGCCTTATCGACAGTCTCTCCGGACTGTCTATATAACAGAGCGTCCCGAGCGGCAGACGTATGCTCCGAATGCGAAACGTTTTGTACCACAACATCTGGTCCCAGATGTTGTTGTACGAGGGACCTCTCTCGCTCGCAGCCCAGATGGACCTGGACGAGCTAGGAACCTGCCTAATAGGCTTCTTCCATTCTCTCCTCTGATCCATCATCACTGGGTGTGCACTTTGTCTATTTATAGTGCTCGCATCACCCAAATCTCCTTCCTGGACCGCAACGGACGAACCCGGCTGCCGAACCATTCGATGAATGGACGCTACACCGGGTGAGCTAGCGGACGCCAACGCCGTCGATCCTACTAGGGACCTCTTAGGCAATTGACGTATTTCCATGAGCACTTTTGCCGCTAGCTCTTCATTTAACTGTGACGACGGAGGCACACTTTTGGAAGACATCACGGAAACATCACCCTGTTCTTGTTGCTCCGAAATAGAGATTGATAAACTAGAGTGACTCTGCGGAGAAAGGACCGGCATGGCCTTTTCCCCACTAACAACATACCGTAACACACGTTTCCAATGTTTGTCATCCCAATTGACACATACTGAACAGGAGTTAGTGCGAGTACACTGACTACAATTAATACAATTATTATGAAAGTCAGAGGAAGATTTCCTCTTATGACAATCTGAACAATATCCTTTCATTGTGAAAAGAATACAAAAGTCCTAGTACTCGCACCAACCCCTAAAAACAAAGATACATAATAACATGATCCATTAACATAGAAAAAATAATTGAAATCAAAAACATTTTTTGAAAAAATATTTTTTCAGAAAAGCCCAAGTTTCTGAAAAGTAACGTTGAGCCCCAATGGATCCCAAGAAGCCTAAGTGTGGACAAAAATTTTAAAAATATTTTAAAAAATTAATGCAACACTTACATATAATAATAATGTATCTTGTTATGATTAAGCTAATACAAAGACAAGAAATCCCCCTCCACAGAGACTGTTGTCAATGTAAACAGGAAGTGTATAAACACCAGAAACATGACTCCAGGCACTGATAACCATGGCCCGAAATCAGTTACCAATAACACACTATCTGATGCAAAACAGAGACTTCCAGGGAAGAAACTGCAGAACATCAGATGGTAGATGCAGAACACTATGCCTAAACACCCATGGGTGAGGACGTAAACCTGGGGAAAAGAACAGAATTCATTCTGTTACCCAGCTAAAACTCCCAAGAAATTTTAGTAATAATATTACAGAAAATATGCCAAAAGCATGGGAGAATAGCAAGGGGGGACTTAAAGGAAAGGGAGAGAGGAAACACTGAACAAGCAGTGTAACTTTATAGCAAGAATGACAACAACAGGCCCATGCCTCGAAATTAGGCAACATAACATAATTTCGTAAAAAAAATTTAAGTTACAGCCCTGATTATTTCCTGCCACTCATTTTTCCTCTCCTCCTTCTATTTCCTCTTTAGATCCACCATTTCTCTAATATTTATGTGTCTGGCATCATTTAAACTGAGATTTACAAGCACAAATATCAGTCAGATGTGAACTGATGAAGGGCCAAACAAAGAATGATAATTGGCGCCAATTTCGAGACCTCCTTGACACTGCGCATGCGCAGTGGAGGGAAAGTATGGAGGATCATTTAGGACATGATTTTTTCAGTTTTAGATGCAAATTTTGGGGATTGGGGGGCAAAATTTGTGTTTGGCCCTAGATTTTTAAGAGTTAGCACCAGCTATGTCTGAGTCATTGGTACAGTATAAAAATATTCCTTTCCAAATAGACGTTGCATCACAGTACTTAAAAATGAAGTACATAAGACCATGAGTCTAAATTCGCTCTGAATAAGAAATTATCTTCTCAATGTGTCCAAGCGAACAGCGAAATGATGAAGGTAAGGCTACCTTCATCATTTTGCCTTACCTTCATCATTTCGCTGTTCGCTCGGACACAAATGAGAAGATAATTTCTTATTCAGAGTGAATTTAGACTCATGGTCTTATGTACTTCATTTTTAAGATCTTAGCCTGCTCAATCAATGCAGAGAAACTCTCAACACATCTTCCCCGGTCGTTTTTTAAATGTATGTGAACAAAAAACGGCAAAACATAAAGAAGATGAGACAGGAAGTTAAATATGGCATCGTCTGCACAATCAAGGACCTGTGACACGCATGTAGACTTAACTGGAAAGAGATCTTATTATCCTGCTCTTTGTCCAGATGAAGTCAGCGTCTAACAACGTTAGCGGTTTCTCACAATTACTCGCAGCATTGTGATTCACTGGAACAAGTTCAAGGAAACGATAATGTATAGTATCCATATCATCCATGAGTTGTTCCGAAAGGGAAAGTTATCCTCCTCTGTATCCCCTTCATCATTCGTCTAAATTAGTTAGAATCATCTGAACAGGTTGACTGGATTGATCAAGCACCATTCAACAGCTCAAGTTTTGAGACTGACGTTGAGTGCTTCGCCTTAGCAAGAATACTGCGATGAGCTGCGCAATTTGTGACAGCAAGTCCATTACGGAGGCCTGGGGAGCAGCGGTCATGAATTGCTTGTCCGACAGCTGCTCCTGGAACAGCGAGTCTGAGATGGCGCTTACTGCGGACGTCCCTATGAATGAAACCTCATCTCCTTGGCTATTAGATGGTGCGACTTTATTCACAAAAGATGGACCTTTTGACGATGCAGACTAGATATCCTAAGTCACTTAGCCAAGGTGCAGTTGGGAGTGCTTGGTAGACGCTGAAGAAGCCAACCTGTAGCCATCCCCGGCTAAGAATTGAACTAATCGTACCGGACAATAGCTATGTACAAAGCTCTGACTGAAGCAAATTTCTACCAACAACACCTGGCCCCAGATGTTGTTAAAAGAGAGAGAGGGGTCTCCCTCTAACTCGCAGTCTGGGGAGACCTAACCGAGCGTACCTCAGAACTTGCCGGCTTCTTCCTTCCTTCTTCCTTCCATCAACGCAGGGTGAGCATGATTGCATTTAATAGTGCTCGCTACACCCTTATTCTCTATCGACCGCTACAGACATACCCGGCGTCACACTATCCATATTCTAAGTAGCGATCCGTCAGTCGAGCTAGCTGGAGACAAGGGGCGTAAACCCTAGTTCAAAGACCTAGCCCTTGTTTTATATCATTGAGCACTTATGCCACTAGCTCTGAATACCATGCACATGCGACACATCCAGTGTCATGGTCCTCATATTCAATCTTAACCATTTCAGCGGCATCAGGGAACTGAAACCACTCATCGCGGTTTATAACCCTGTGTAATATAAAGAATACTTTATCCGTTATGTAGAGGAAGCCATAAAACTAGCCGACCCCGGCTGTCTATTAGACGAGACGTCCCGGACAGGAGGCATAGAGGTAAGCTCCGACTGATGCAAGTTCTTACCAACAACATCTGTCCCCAGATGATGCTGTAAGAGAGAGAGACCTCTCTCTCTTGCTTGCGGTCCTGGACGAGCGTACCTCAGAACTTGCAGGCTTCTCCTTCCGTCGTCGCTGGGTGAGCCTGGTTGCTTATTATAGTACTCACTCCACCATAAATCATCTACTAGCACAGAGCGGACACACCCGGCATCGCAGTTCTCAGAGGCCTGAGTAACTGCTTCATCGGTCGAGCTAGCTGGCGCCAACAGACTTTGTACGGTCGTGTGTGCTTTTTGAACGTAGAGGAAGCTATAAGACTAGACTACCCCGGCAGCCTATTAGAAGGAGCGTCCCAGACAGAAAGGCATGGACGTAAGCTCCAACTGACACAAGTTCCTATCAACTTCATCCGACCCCAGATGTTGAAATAAGAGAGAGGGGCCTCTCTCTTGCTCGCGATCATGGTAGACCTGGACGAGCATACCTCAGAACTTGTCTGCTTCCTCCTTCCCATGCTTCCACCTTTCCGTCGTCGCAGCGTGAGCATGTTTGTATTTTTATAGTGCTCGCTACACCCTTATTCCTCTTCTCAACTGCTACGGACATACCCGGCATCACAACACATTCAACGTGATAGATCTGCTGGTTGAGGTAGCTGGAGACAAGAGACATAAACCTTAGTTCAAAAGCCTAGCTCTTGTCTCATATCACTGAGCCCTTTTCCGCTAGCTCTAAAACTATAATGTGACGAGGGAAGCACACTCCCTGACGGCGTCACGAAACCACACCATATTCTTGTTTCTCTGTAAATAGAAACTAAAAAACTATAGTGACATATTTGGCTAGAGGACCAGCAGTGTCCCCTCGCCACGATAGGACCGATAGTGTCCACTCAACTAACACAAACCATGACACCCGTCATCAACATTGTCAAAACCTGGAACATGGAGCAAGAATTAGCGGTAGTGAATCGAGTATACGCAAGACAACGACCATGTAAATAGAGGAAAGGCTTCCTCTATTTGCCCTATTATTCGATAAATATTTTATCTAAAATCTAACAAAGGTCAATTGTACTACCACCAAATCTACATAAATATAAGATAACATTAAAGTACAATCGATGAAATAAATACATCCAAAAGAAAAAATTCCTTAAAACAATGAAGAAAAATTTTGAAAAAATGTTTCTTATATAAGAGCCCAAGTTCCCAAAGGGAATGATAAGCCCAAAAAAGCCTATGTGTGGACAAAATTATAATAATATGTCATAAAATTAACTACCACACTATCAGGATATTAAAAGTTACTTACAGCTGTCGTTCCTTAAAAATAATAGGGAACTACCAAGAGCAGTGTCAATGTAAACAACTTCAAAACCGTAAACAAGACCCCAGGCAACACGGCCCAAAGTCAGTAACAGAAACAAGACTATCCAATGTAAAGCAAGATCTTCCTCTTATTACAATTTGAACAATATCCTTTCATTGTGAAAAGAATACAAAAGTCCTAGTACTCGCACCAACCCCTGAAAACAAAGATACATAATAACTTGATCCATTAACATAGAAAAAATAATTGAAATCAAAAAAATTTTTTGAAAAAGTTAAAAAATTTATAGTAATTTATGTATTTTTTATACTTACCAATGACCCAGACATAGCTGGTGCTAACTCTTAAAATATAGGGCCAAACACAAATTTTGCCCCCCAATCCCCAAAATTTGCATCTAAAACTAAAGAAAACATGTCCTGAGAGGCCCTCCACACTTCGCCCCTACTGCGCATGCGCAGTGTCAAGGACGTTCCGAAATTGGCGCCATTTATCATTCTAATAACCAGTGCCTGGTAAGCGCTATGTACTCAGCGGGGAGGCAAGAGTTCCCAACTCCTGGGAGGGCCATCCCCGTCTGGGTCATTGGTAAGTATAAAAAATATATAAATTACTATAAATTTTTTAACATTTTTATACTGTACCAATGACCCAGACATAGCTGAATAGTAAAAAGGCTGGAGGGCCAAGGACATAGAGCAAAATGGAATACGCTCAATAAAATAAAATAGAGTCATCCCCTGTAGGGAAAAGAAGTAATAGGCCTTACATGTATCTTTCTTATTTATGATAAATTAGAAAGATACAACACCTTCGAAAAATTGAGCTTCATACATCCATGCACTCTATTAATATCCAATAATCCTTATACTAATAATTTTTAAAGTAAGCCAATAATAAAGTAAGTCTAGAGAATAGAGACTCTTATACTCCTAAAAGTGTGTGAGAATTGCATAATCATGTCCGTTGACATATGCAATATTCAAAAGCTATACTTTAAAAACTAAGACTTGAATGAATTTTATAAACTTAAACTTCTCACTAAACAACCATCCCAATAACAGCTCAGAATTACTAACTCCGGAGGAGGTATCCCCTTGTTTTCATAGTAAAAACAGGTGACCCAAGGGAACACCCTCCCCCCCCCCCCCCTTTTTCTTGCCCTGGGTCAAATAGCCCAGAGCGAAGAGGGCAGCCGAACGGAGACACTGCCGAAACAGACAGCCTACCTAGCTATAGTAGCAACTGTTAAGTGAATGACATTCTGAGCAGTAGATAATAGACCTAACAATAGAGGCCTCCAGAAATGGACTCGATATTTCTGAGATAAAATTCATGAATGGATGGCTGAGCGCAATGAGCAGCCTTCAAAAATCTATAATAGCAACACTATTAATGTAAGCCCAAGAAGTAGAAGAACTCTTACTTCATGAGCCGAAATCTTAAGCACAACTGCTAAGCCAATGATATACCATAAGCAGTGCGCTAGTTAATAGAATCCATTAACAATAAAATGGAGCGTAACGTCCTTCTACTAGACATCAAAGACAGAAGAAGCTTACGCCCTTGTAATAAACAGATATCTGTTTATAATTACATAAACTGTACCCGGAAAGAGTAAAGGCCTATGCCCATACGAAGACGGAAGGACCTTAAAATAATAGGTTCCGGATAATAGGAGCCTAACTCTTATGCAACAATCCAACCTAAATAGTAACGGAAGTATTGATTCCGAAACTATGAAAGTGAAAATCATCCATCGATAGTGCATGAAACTCACTGACTCTACAGTAAAAGAGAAACCAACAGAATTACTGTCTAAAAGGTCAGAATTTGAAAACTACTGTTTCCAGAGGCTCAAATGATTACTTAGCTAAATAAGAACCTGAAGTTAAAATCCGTATAGGAATTTAATCTAAAGATTCTAAGTCTATTTATCAAAAAGTTACTAACTGACTTAGATAAAGAGACAAAAGACTCAATTGTAAACTATCGTAGAGTGCATAGGTATGAGGTAACATAAACCTATAACCTAAATAACAACAGGCTGCAGTAGATCTTGTGAAACAAGTATACTAAAAAATAGCAATGAGTAGTATGGAGGGATCAACCATATGAACATAATGATCCCTACACCACGACGGAAGAGCCTCCACTTTAGTCGCATAGATAGCGAAGAAGAGGATCTCCTATAGTAAGAAATCGCGTCCAAAGCTCATCCAGTACAGTGCTTACAATGCAATACGGACCACACAACGGAATACATGAAGGTTGCGACCTTGCTGGTTGTGATAAAGATGACACGATTTACCCAGTGAAAAAAGATCCTCACATAGAGGAAGATTTCACGTTAAGATCCACAGTAGACAAGAGAGTAAATTACTCATGATCTCTGTGAAGATAGAGATGCTATCAACAGAAATGTATTGCGGTTGTTTATCTTAGCAATACCTGCTAAAACAACAGCGCCGGAGGATACGCGTATCCTATCATTCCGTCCTATAGATCAATAGAGCGTTAACAGTATTAGCTCAGAGATCTGGACAAGCCAACACATACGTCTGCAATTGATTAGCAAGCTGTGTCATAAATAAAACATCATTGGGCGCTCCCGTAGATAGCAAATCTGATTGAATACTTGTTTGTTGAGAGTCCATTCTGACAGCAACAAGCGACCCGTAAGAGAACGGGAGTGCGATAAAACAATCAGACGACCCAGAATATGACGGACCAAAACTGAACTTGGTGTACTATAACCAACAGACGGATTCTTTCCATTAAATTGAATAACGGAAAACGAAAGAGTGCCTCCCTGGTTCCGGAGATACGCCACTACTGTCGAATTAAAGGACAGGAATTTGGGCATGCGTTTCTGAATAATGTTCATGCAATGACATAAAGCAAGCCTAAAAAACATTATTCCGCGGAAGTTAAACTGATAGCTAAAAGACTGCGGAACCCAAAGACCCTGGCACTTCAAATCCGTAGGGATCAGTATATATCCCAATCTGTTTGACTGGCAACCGTCATAACAGCCACACTCGGGTCCGGCAACTGCGGCGGCACTCTCTGAGTCAACCACCGAATGTTTGCCCCAGTCTGAATCTCTTGTAACACTAGATAGACAAGAGAATGTATAAATCAAGCAATTCATGGATTGCCGGAAAGTTGCCGTCGAAGAGAAGCTCCTCCGAGAACGAAGCGACTCTGAGAGAGTTCTTAACCTACTATCCACGCGTGGATGTAGCTAGGGCTGCATCACGTCTAACCAACTCCAATCAGCCACTGAAGGGCGGAGTTATACGTGAACAAACTACTGCCCTCAAAAGAAATTACATTGAGAATAATATCCCGTAAATCTTTTCTTGAAGACGTAATGATAACACCTCAGTAAGGCGGATTACGTATAATAAAGCGTCTAAGTTAAGTCTACTATACATAATGTCGTTCCCAACATTGAAATTGGAAAAGACATAAACGGCGAAAAAGAATATATGCAGTCTTTAATCAGACCGTCTAGACACATATGAACTCTCGGTATGCCCTGCTCTGCCAAAATAAACTATATGTAAAAATGATAAAATGGCAGAAATGAGCCACGCGGACAAGAAACTAAACTATCAAGCTTAGTAGCAGGCTTGTATATATATATAAATATATAGCGTCGAAAAATAAAACACATGTTGTAATGACAATATTGGACTGCGTCGGTAAGTCAGGGACAAAGTCCCTGTACCGATCGAAAAATCCGAGTCCAATGACGCTATAAGTCTCTTATCCAAGATCGCAGCAATGAAGTCCGAAAAATAATCACTGGAAGAAATGCCAGAAGATATGAAAGGCATCTTCCGATACTACTAAAGGGAAAACTCGAAATCTTTCGAATCCCTTTCGCCATCCTGTCGGACCCTATAAAGCGTTCGGTCGTCCGTAGCTTGATGCAACCGCGGACCGCACCGACCCAGCGCCGTCGGATAATTCCTGATTCGACCGAGAAACCGTCAATTGCTGGGATGCTGCGAAACAACTGTGCTAACTCGGATAGCACGTCCGTCACTGAGGCCTGAGGAGCAGCGGTCTTACGATGCATTGCCGCAGGAAGCTCCGAGATCGTTACCCCGTGCATACTTCCAATATGCGAGCGAACGGAGTGTATAAGCCTCGTGTCCCTTGGCTACCGGATGGCGCGACCTATTCGCTGTGGAATCACTGAATGCCGAAACTGATCGGATACTCGAGGTCACGTAGCCAATGTGCGGTCGTGTGCCCTGCTGTGAGGATGAGGAAGCATTAAAGACAGTCTCTCGGACTGTCAATATAACGGAGCGTCCCGAGCAACGGACATATGCTCCGAATGTAAAATATCTGAACCACAACATGCGGTCCCCTATGTTGTCGGCTTCCTCCGATCTGTCCTCAATCTGCCGTCACTGGGTGAGTACTAAAGTAATTAAAGTGCTCACATCACCCAAATCTCCTTCCTAGACCGCAACGGACGAACCCGGCAGCCGAACCATTCGATGAATGTACGCTACACCGGGTGAGCTAGCGAATGTCACTCCGTAAGCGATAGACATATTCCATGAGCACTTATTGCCGCTAACTCTTCATTAACTATGACGACAGAGGCACACTTTTGAAAGACATCTCCATAACTCTTCGAACAAGAAACCAGAAATGCTTGGATAGCAAGCATAAAATAATAATATATATAGCGTCGTTCAATAATTCGAAAGTTTCTGTGACATTATTGGACTATGTCGGAACTGAGGGACGATGTCCCTGAACCGAACCAAAAATTTCTAAGTCCACCGACGCTATCAGTTTCTTATCCGGCATCGCAGCATATGTTGTTCCGAAAGGGAAAGCTTGAAATCCACCGAATCCCTTTCGGTATCCCATCGGACCGGATGAAACTTTCGGACGTCCGTACCCGCTTCCGCGGAGCGTCCCGACCCAGCATCGTCGGATAAAATATATGCGACAGATTCAGTTGATGCTGGGATGCTGCGATAAACTGTGCTATTAAGGAAAGCACATCCGTTCCCGAGGCCTGTGCAGTAGCGGACTTACGATGCATTGCCGCTGGAAGCTCCGTGTACGTTGACTCCCGCACACTTCCTATGCGAACGTCCGGAGTCTGCAGGCCTCGAGTCCCCGGCTACCGACCCAGCGCTGTCGGATAATTCTCGATTCGACACCGTTTCTGTCGGCTGCTGGGATGCTGCGATAAGCTGTGCTATGTGCACAAGAATGTCCGGCGTCGAGACCTGCGGAGGCGCAGTCTATCGCTGCTTCGCCGAGGGCAGCTCCGCATCAGATGGCTCCCGCATACTTTTCCTATGCGAACGTCCGGAGTCCATCGGTCTCGAATCCCTGGCTGCTGGATGGTGTGACCTGGTCGCCGAAGAATCCTTGATCGGCGAAGCTGGTAATATATCGGCGGTCACGCAGCCAAGGTGCGGTCGTGTGCGCTGACGAGAAGAGGAAGCCTTAGCAGTCTCAGCGGACTGCCTATACAACGGAGCGTCCCGAGCGACGGACGTATGCTCCGCTAACTACACATTTGTACCACAACATCTGGGGCCAGATGTTGTTGAACGAGAGAGGGGCCTCTCTCGCTTGCCGTCCGGATGGACCGGAACGAGCTATGAACCGGACTAAAAGGCTTCCTCCGTTCTCCCTCCGATCCGCCGTCACTGGGTGTGCATTAAGTTAATTTTATAGTGCTCGCATCACCCCAAAATTCCTTCTAGACCGCAACGGACGAACCCGGCTGCCGAACCATTCGGTGAATGGACGCTACACCGGGCGAGCTAGCGGACGTCAAAGGCCGTCGAACCTACTAGGGTCCTCTTAGGCAATTGGCGTATTACATGAGCACTTTTCCGCTAGCCCTTCATTAATTGTGACGACGGAGGCACACTGTTGGAAGACATCACAGATACATCACCCTAATCTTGATCGTCTGAAATAGAAATTGATAAAGTAGAGTGACCCTGCGGGGAAAGGACCGGAGTGTCCAAATCCCCAACAACATACCGTGACATACACTTCCCATATTGTCATCGAAATCATACGATACAGAACAGGAGTTAATGCGAGTACACTGACCACATATAGAATGATAATAAGGTCAGAGGAAGACTTCCTCTAAAGCAATTGATCAATATCCTTTCAATGTGAAAAGAAAACAAGTCCTGGTACTCGCACTAACCCCTGGCAATCAAAATACATAATAATAATATGATCCATTAATATAGAAAAAATAATTGAAATCAAAATATTTTGAAAAAATATTTTTTCAGAACAGCCCAAGTTTCTGAAAAGTAACGTTGAGCCCCAATGGATCCCAAGCCTAAGTGTGGACAAAAATTTTAAAAATATTTTAAACAATTTTTTCAACACTTACGAACAATAATAATGTATCTAGTTATGATTAAAATAACATAAAGATATTATTATTTAGAATCCCCCCCCACACAGAGGGCTGTTGTAAATGTAAACAATGAGTGTAAAAACACTAAACTAAGACTCCAGGCACCCAGGCCCGAAATCAGTTACCAAAAATACACCATCTGATGCAAAACAGAGACTTCCAGGGAAGAAACTGCAGAACATCAGATGGTAGATGCAGAACACAATGCCTAACCACCCATAGGTGAAGACGTAAATATGGGGAAAGAACAGAATTCATTCTGTTATACAGCTAAAACTCCCAAGAAATTTTAGTAATAATAATTACAGAAACTATGCCAAAAGCATGGGAGAATAGCAAGGGGGAACTTAAAGGACAGGGAGAGAGGAAAAACACTTGAAAAAACAGTGTAACTAAATAATCAGAATGACAACAAAATGGCTGCTGCCTTGAAAATAGGTAACTTAACATAATTTCATTAAAAAATTTTAAGTTACAGCCCTGATAAAATTCTGTCAAGCATTCTTTTCCTCTCCTCCTTTTCTATCCTCCTTAGAATCACCATTTCACTAATATTTATGTGTCTGGCATCATTTAAACTGAGATTTAAAAGCACAAAGATCAGTCAGATGTTAACTGATGAAGGGCCAAACTTAGAAATGATAAATGGCGCCAATTTCGGAACGTCCTTGACACTGCGCATGCGCAGTAGGGGCGAAGTGTGGAGGGCCTCTCAGGACATGTTTTCTTTAGTTTTAGATGCAAATTTTGGGGATTGGGGGGCAAAATTTGTGTTTGGCCCTATATTTTAAGAGTTAGCACCAGCTATGTCTGGGTCATTGGTACAGTATAAAAATATATTTTTTCAGAAAAGCCCAAGTTTCTGAAAAGTAACGTTGAGCCATGATGGATCCCAAGAAGCCTAAGTGTGGACAAAAATTTTAAAAATATTTTAAAATATTAATGCAACACTTACATATAATAATAATGTACCTTGTTATCTTGTTATGATTAAGCTAATACAAAGACAAGAAATCCCCCTCCACAGAGACTGTTGTCAATGTAAACAAGAAGTGTATAAACACCAGAAACATGACTCCAGGCACTGATAACCATGGCCCGAAATCAGTTACCAATAACACACTATCTGATGCAAAACAGAGACTTCCAGGGAAGAAACTGCAGAACATCAGATGGTAGATGCACAACACTACGCCTAAACACCCATGGGTGAGGACGTAAACATGGGGAAAAGAACAGAATTCATTCTGTTACCCAGCTAAAACTCCCAAGAAATTTTAGTAATAATATTACAGAAAATATGCCAAAAGCATGGGAGAATAGCAAGGGGGGACTTAAAGGAAAGGGAGAGAGGAAACACTGAACAAGCAGTGTAACTTTATAGCAAGAATGACAACAACAGGCCCATGCCTCGAAATTAGGCAACATAACATAATTTCGTAAAAAAAATTTAAGTTACAGCCCTGATTATTTCCTGCCACTCATTTTTCCTCTCCTCCTCCTATTTCCTCTTTAGATCCACCATTTCTCTAATATTTATGTGTCTGGCATCATTTAAACTTAGATTTACAAGCACAAATATCAGTCAGATGTGAACTGATGAAGGGCCAAACAAAGAATGATAATTGGCGCCAATTTCCAGACCTCCTTGACACTGCGCATGCGCAGTGGAGGGAAAGTATGGAGGATCATTTAGGACATGATTTTTTCAGTTTTAGATGCAAATTTTGAGGATTGGGGGGCAAAATTTGTGTTTGGCCCTAGATTTTTAAGAGTTAGCACCAGCTATGTCTGGGTCATTGGTACAGTAGAAAAATATTCCTTTCCAAATAGACGTTGCATCACAGTACTTAAAAATGAAGTACATAAGACCATGAGTCTAAATTCGCTCAGAATAAGAAATTATCTTCTCAAGTGTGTCCGAGCGAACAGCAAAATGATGAAGGTAAGGCTACCTTCATCATTTTGCCTTACCTTCATCATTTTGCTGTTCGCTCGGACACAATTGAGAAGATACTTTCTTATTCAGAGTGAATTTAGACTCATGGTCTTATGTACTTCATTTTTAAGATCTTAGCCTGCTCAATCAACGCAGAGAAACTCTCAACACATCTTCCCCGGTCGTTTTTTAAATGTATGTGAACAAAAAATGGTAAAACATAAAGATGAGACAGGAAGTTAAATATGGCATCGTCTGCACAATCAAGGACCTGTGACACGCATGTAGACTTAACTGGAAAGAGATCTTATTATCCTGCTCTTTGTCCAGATGAAGTCAGCGTCTAACAACGTTAGCGGTTTCTCACAATTACTCGCAGCATTGTGATTCACTGGAACAAGTTCAAGGAAACGATAATGTATAGTATCCATATCATCCATGAGTTGTTCCAAAAGGGAAAGTTATCCTCCTCTGTATCCCTTTCATCATTCGTCTAAATTAGTTAGAATCATCTGAACAGGTTGATGACTGGATTGATCAAGCACCATTCAACAGCTCAAGTTTTGAGACTGACGTTGAGTGCTTCGCCTTAGCAAGAATACTGCGATGAGCTGCGCAATTTGCGACAGCAAGTCCATTACGGAGGCCTGGGGAGCAGCGGTCATGAATTGCTCGTCCGCCAGCTGCTCCTGGAACAGCGAGTCTGAGATGGCACTTACTGCGGACATCCCTATGAATGAAACCTCATCTCCTTGGCTATTAGATGGTGCCACTTTATTCACAAGAGATGGACCTTTTGACGATGCAGACTAGATATCCTAAGTCACTTAGCCAAGGTGCGGTCGGGAGTGCTTGGTAGACGCTGAAGAAGCCAACCTGTAGCCATCCCCGGCTAAGAATTGAACTAAGCGTACCGGACAATAGCTATGTGCGTAAGCTCCGAGTGAAGCAAATTCCTACCAACAACACCTGGCCCCAGATGTTGTTAAAAGAGAGAGAGGGGTCTCCCTCTAACTCGCAGTCTGGGGAGACCTAACCGAGCGTACCTCAGAACTTGCCGGCTTCTTCCTTCCTTCTTCCTTCCATCAACACAGGGTGAGCATGATTGCATTTAATAGTGCTCGCTACACCCTTATTCTCTATTGACCGCTACGGACATACCCGGCATCACACTATCCATATTCTAAGTAGCGATCCGTCAGTCGAGCTAGCTGGAGACAAGGGGCGTAAACCCTAGTTCAAAGACCTAGCCATTGTTTTATATCATTGAGGACTTATGCCACTAGCTCTGAATACCATGCACATGCGATACATCCAGTGTCATGGTCCTCATATTCAATCTTAACCATTTCAGCAGCGTCAGGGAACTGAAACCACTCATCGCGGTTTATAACCCTGTGTAATATAAAGAATACTTTATCCGTTATGTAGAGGAAGCCGTAAAACTAGCCGACCCCGGCTGTCTATTAGATGCGACGTCCCGGACAGGAGGCATAGAGGTAAGCTCCGACTGATGCAAGTTCCTACCAACAACATATGTCCCCAGATGATGCTGTAAGAGAGAGAGACCTCTCTCTCTTGCTTGCGGTCCTGGCTGACCTGGACGAGCGTACCTCAGAACTTGCAGGCTTCTCCTTCCGTCGTCGCTGGGTGAGCCTGGTTGCTTATTATAGTACTCACTCCACCCTAAATCATCTACTAGCACAGAGCGGATACACCCGGCATCGCAGTTCTCAGAGGCCTGAGTAACTGCTTCATCGGTCGATCTAGCTGGCGCCAACAGACTTTGTACGGTCGTGTGTGCTTTTTGAACGTAGAGGAAGCTATAAGACTAGACTACCCCGGCAGCCTATTTGAAGGAGCGTCCCAGACAGGAAGGAATGGACGTAAGCTCCAACTGACACAAGTTCCTATCAACATCATCCAACCCCAGATGTTGAAATAAGAGAGAGGGGCCTCTCTCTTGCTCGCGATCATGGTAGACCTGGACGAGCATACCTCAGAACTTGTCTGCTTTCTCCTTCCCGTGCTTCCTCCTTTCCGCTGTCGCAGGGTGAGTATGTTTGTATTTTTATAGTGCTCGCTACACCCTTATTCCTCTTCTCAACTGCTACGGACATACCCGGCGTCACAACACATTCAACGTGATAGATCTGCTGGTTGAGGTAGCTGGAGACAAGAGACATAAACCTTAGTTCAAAAGCCTAGCCCTTGTCTCATATCATTGAGCCCTTTTCCGCTAGCTCTAAAACTATAATGTGACGAGGGAAGCACACTCCCTGACGGCGTCACGAAACCACACCATATTCTTGTTCCTCTGTAAATAGAAACTAAAAAACTATAGTGACATATTTGGCTAGAGGACTAGCAGTGTCCCCTTGCCGCGATAGGACCGATAGTGTCCACTCAACTAACACAAACCATGACACCCGTCATCAACATTGTCAAAACCTGGAACATGGAGCAAGAATTAGCGGTAGTGAATCGAGTATACGCAAGACAATGACCATGTAAATAGAGGAAAGGCTTCCTCTATTTGCCCTATTATTCGATAAATATTATATCTAAAATCTAACAAAGGTCAATTGTACTACCACCAAATCTACATAAATATAAGATAACATTAAAGTACAATCGATGAAATAAATACATCCAAAAGAAAAAATTCCTTAAAACAATGAAGAAAAATTTTGAAAAAATGTTTCTTATATAAGAGCCCAAGTTCCCAAAGGGAATGATAAGCCCAAAAAAGCATAAGTGTGGACAAAATTATAATAATATGTCATAAAATTAACTACCACACTATCAGGATATTAAAAGTTACTTACAGCTGTCGTTCCTTAAAAATAATAGGAAACTACCAAGAGCAGTGTCAATGTAAACAACTTCAAAACCGTAAACAAGACCCCAGGCAACACGGCCCAAAGTCAGTAACAGAAACAAGACTATCCGATGTAAAGCAAGATCTTCATCAGAAGAAAAAACGATACATCGGATAAATGATGCATGACCAAAATGCATAAAAACCCTAAGGGTGAGGATGTAACCCTGGGGATGTACAGAATATTTTCTGTATAATACTTTAAAGTCCCAAGAAATTTTATAAAAAAAATTCAATAAAACAAGCCAAAAAGCTTGGAAGCTTAACTGGGGGGTGGGGGTGGGAAGGAAAGGAAGGAATACTAAACAAACAGTGGACAAATCATTATCAATGAATGATTACGTCAGGCCCGTGTCCCGAAATTGGGGAACATGAACTAATTTTTATAAATATTATAAAATTACAGCCCTGAACGTTACAAACCACCATTTCTTCCTTCCTTCATCCAGTTGTGTCCTTGGATCCACCAATTTAACCATTGATTTGTGTCTGGCATAATTATTAATTGGGATTTAAAAAGCACAAATGTCAGTTTGTTTTTATCAGACAAGGGCCAAACAAAGAATAATGTTGATGCCAGATTCAGTGACTACCTGGTGTCTGCACATGCGCGAAGGGTAAATGTATGGAGGGCCAGATAGGACTTCTAATTTTCAGTTTTGCATGCAAATTTTGGGGATTGGGGTGGCAAAATTTGTGTTTGGCCCCAAATATTTTTGAGTTAGCACCAGCAGCTAGTCTGGGCCATTGGTATACAGTATAAAAATATGACCTGTAGAGTGTGTTCAAGGGTTTTAGGCTTTGGGCCCCTGTAGCCGTTACAGTTGACCAATCATGACCAAAAGGGTTTGTCATCATCAAGGCATTATATCAAGTCAACCTACCAAGTTACAATGAAATCCTTACATAAATATAACTATAGACTATGCTAAAGGTTTTTGGGCTTGGGCAGACATCAAGGCTGAATGATCGCGACCAATAGGGGACGTTCTCATCTTGACATTATTTGGAGTCATCCTACCAAGCTACAATGAAATCCCTTCATAAATATGACCTGTAGACTTTGCTTAAGGTTTCCAGGCTTTGGGCCCCTGTAGCCGTCACAGTTGCCCAATCACGTGATCTAGACATTATATGAAGTCAACCTACTAGGTTACAATGAAATTTCATAAATATGACCTGTAGACTGTGCTAAAGGTTTTCAGGCTTCAGGCTCAGGCAACCATCATGGTCGAATGGTCACAACCAAAAGGGAAATTCTCATCTGGGCATCATCTGGAGTGATCCTACGAAGTTACAATGAACTCCCTTCATAAATATGATCTGTAGACTGTGTCAAGGTTTTCGGACTTCGGGCCCCTGTAGCCGTCACAGTTGACCAATCACGACCAAAAGGGGATGTCATCATCTAGTCATTATATCGAGTCAACCTAACTAGTTACAATGAAATTATTCCATAAATACGACCTACAGACTATGCTAAAGGTTTTTGGGCTCCGGCAGCCATAAAGGCTGAATGATAGCGACCAAAGGGGACATTCTCATTTAGACACTGCTTGGAGTCACCATACCAATCTGCTATGAAATCCCTTCATAAATATGACCTGTAGACTATGCTAAAGGTTTTCCGGCTTCAGGCCCCCGTAGCCATCACAGTTGCACAATCATGTCCAAAAGGGGACATTCTCATCTAGACATCATATGAAGTCAACCTACCGAGTTACAATGAAATCCCTTCATAAATATGAGCTGTGAACTGTGCTAAAGGTTTTCGGGCATCGGGCTCGGCAGCCATCATGGCTGAATGATCGCAACCAAAAGGGGAATTCTCATCTGGGCATCATCTGGAGTGATCCTACAGAGTTACAATTCCCTTCATAAATATGACCTGTAGACTGTGCTCAAGGTTTTCGGGCTTCAGGCTCCTGTAGTCGTCACAGTTGAACAATCACGACCAAAAGGGAATGTCATCATCTAGGCATTATATGGAGTCAACCTAACAAGTTACAACTAGAACTATCACTGAAGGTGATTAATACCCCCGCTTTGGGTTTTTAGAGGAATGCACTTCTGATCATGTAGGCGAAGGCCATAAGGAAATGTATACATAAAAGATCATTTTTTGTTGTTGAAATTTGTATTTGCATGTGGCCTTCCAGAGAACAGCACTGAATACTTAAAGAGCCCACACATATATGGTTTACATTTGGAAAAACACATTTACAATGTGCAACATGTATTCAAAATCGGTTCATTAATGTAGGAGGAGTTGCACACACAAGAATCCCATTTGAAAACCCATAATAAATTCAAGTTAAAGGGAGATAACCTGGTTAAAATTGTCGCAGATCAAAAATTTGGGAATATGCGTATGTTCACTTAGTTGTGATAATGTTTGAAAAGGTTTCGTCAAAATTGATTGATAAATGTAGGAGGAGTTGCACGCACAAGAATTTCATGTAGAAACCCATAATAAATCTAAGTTAAAGGGAGATAACCTAGTTAAAATTGCCACAGCTCAAAAATTTTGGAATATGCGCATGTTCACTTAGTAGTGATGATGTCTGTAAACTTTCGTCCAAATTGATTGATAAATGTAGGAGGAGTTGCGCACACAAGAATTTCATGCAGAAACCCATATTAAATCAAAGTTCAAGAGAGATAACCTGGTTAAAATTGTCGCAGATCAAAAAGTTTGGAATATGCACATGTGCACTTAGTAGAGATGACGTTTGAAAGGTTTCATCAAAATCGGTTCATTAATGTAGGAGGAGTTGCGCACACAAGAATTTGTTCGAACGGAAAGACATAATAAATCTAAGTCAAAGGGAGATAACCTGGCTAAAACTGTCGCAGATCAAAAATCTTGGAATATGCGCATGTTCACTTAGTAGTGATGATGTCTGAAAAGTTTTGTCCAAATTGATTGATAAATGTAGGAGGAGTTGCACGCACAAGAATTTCATGTAGAAACCCATAATAAATCTAAGTTAAAGGGAGATAACCTAGTTAAAATTGCCACAGCTCAAAAATTTTGGAATATGCGCATGTTCACTTAGTAGTGATGATGTCTGTAAACTTTCGTCCAAATTGATTGATAAATGTAGGAGGAGTTGCGCACACAAGAATTTCATGCAGAAACCCATATTAAATCAAAGTTCAAGAGAGATAACCTGGTTAAAATTGTCGCAGGTCAAAAAGTTTGGAATATGCACATGTTCACTTAGTAGAGATGATGTTTGAAAGGTTTCATCAAAATCGGTTCATTAATGTAGGAGAAGTTGCGCACACAAGAATTTGTTCGAACGGAAAGACATAATAAATCTAAGTCAAAGGGAGATAACCTGGTTAAAATTGTCGCAGATCAAAAATCTTGGAATATGCGCATGTTCACTTAGTAGTGATGATGTCTGAAAAGTTTTGTCCAAATTGATTGATAAATGTAGGAGGAGTTGCGCACACAAGAATTTCATGTAGAAACCCATATTAAATCAAAGTTCAAGAGAGATAACCTGGTTAAAATTGTCGCAGATTAAAAAGTTTGGAATATGCACATGTTCACTTAGTAGAGATGACGTTTGAAAGGTTTCATCAAAATCGGTTCATTAATGTAGGAGGAGTTGCGCACACAAGAATTTGTTCGGATGGAAAGACACAATAAATCTAAGTCAAAGGGAGATAACCTGGTTAAAATTGTCGCAGATCAAAAATCTTGGAATATGCGCATGTTCATTTAGTAGTGATGATGTCTGAAAAGTTTTGTCCAAATTGATTGATAAATGTAGGAGGAGTTGCGCACAAAGAATTTCATGTCCGGAAAGACGTACGGATGGACGTACGGATGGACGGACAGACGGACGGACGGACGGACGTACGGATGTACAGGGCGATTCCTATATAGCCCCCACTTCTTCGAAGCGGGGGTATAATAAAATCCTTACATAAATACGACCTATGGACTATGCTGAAGGTTTTTGGGCTCGGGCAGCCATCAAGGCTGAATGATTGCGACCAAAAGGGGACATTCTCATCTAGACATTATTTGGAGTCATCCTACCAAGTTACAATGAAATCCCTTCATAAATATGACATGCAGACTACTGTGCTCAAGGTTTTCGGGCTTCGGGCCCCTGCAGCCGTCACAGTTGCTCAATCACGTCCGAAAGGGGACTTTCTCATCTAGACATTATATGAAGTCAACCTACCAAGTTACAATGAAATCCCTCCATAAATATGACCTGTAGACTGTGCTAAAAGTTTTAGGGTTTTGGGCTGGGGCAGTCATCACGGTTGACAGATCATGACCAAATGGGGAAGTTCTCACCTAGACATCAATCGGGAGTCATCCTACCAAATTACAATGAAATCTCTCCATATTAAATATGGCCTGCAGACTGTGCTGAAAAAAATTGGTGTTTCGGACTTCGGCAGCCATCGGGTTGACAGATCATGACTAAAAGGGGACGCTCTCATCTAGGCATTATACAGAGGCATCCTACCAAGTTACAATGAAATCCCTTCATAAATACGACCTGTAGACTGTGCTAATGGTTTTCGGGTTTTGGGCTCGGGCAGCCATACCGGTTGACCAATCGCGACCAAAAGGGGACGTTCTCATCCAGACACGACCCCAAACCTGCATATGAAATTTTGTGACAATCAGACAAGAACTGCAGAGTGTAACTTGTGCTAAAGGAAAATGTGAACAGACTCACACAGACTAACAGACTTCCGCACATGTGATGGCAATAGCTTATCTTGACTTTGACAAGTTAAGCTAAACAAGAGGCCCCAAAGAGCCTTAATCGCTCTCCGGCCAAAGTGGTTCAAAGAAGTATTTGTTGTCACATTCAGTTAGACATGGTTCATCAACACTACAAAGGAATGAAATCATGAGAGACAAATTTTATGGAACTGGGGACATGGCTTGAACAAACTTGAATCTTACCCCCCTTAGCTGCATACCAAATAGCAAGAACATTCATCTGCTGGATCTGAAGAAGAAGATTTTTAAAGAAAATTCCTCATTTTGAACTAAGTTATCATTCAGGCTTCCACAGGGAGCCCAAATATGAACCCAGGGACTTGGCTTGAACAAACTTGAATTTCATCCCCTATGGATGGTGCATGCTAAATGTCAAAACATTTTGACTGCTAAATCTGAAGAAGATTTTTAAAGAAAAATTCCTCATATTGTCTAAGTTATAATTTGAGCTCCCACAGGGAGCCCAAATATGGACTCAGGGACTTGGCTTTAACAAATTTGAATCTCACCCCCTAAGGATGCTACACACCACATATCAAAACATTCCGACTGCTGGATCTGAAGAAGAAGACTTTTTAAGAAAATTCATCATTTCGAACTAAGTTACAATTCAAGCTCCCACAGAAAGCCCCCCTAAGGATGCTGCACACCAAATATTAAAACATTCTGACTGCTTGATCTGCAAAAGAAGATTTTTAAAGAAAATTCCTCATTCTGAACTAAGTTATCATTCGGGCTCCCACAATGAGCCGAAATAAGGACCTAGGGACATGGCTTGAACAAACTTGCATATCACCCCCCTAAGGATGCTACATACCAAATATCAAAACATTCCAACTGCTGGATCTGAAGCAGAAGATTTTTAAAGAAAATTCCTCATTTTGAACTAAGTTATAATTTGGGCTACCACTGCGAGCCCAGATATGAACCCAGGTACTTGGCTTGAACAAATTTTAATCTCACCCCCTTAAGCATGCTGCATACCCAATATCAAAAGATTCTGCCTGCTGGATTTTGAGAAGAAGATTTTTAAAGAAATTTGCCTGAAATGCACTAAGTTCAAATTTGGGCTCCTATACTGACCCCAAATATGAACCCAGCGAGCCGATTTGAACAAACTTGAATCCGATACACCGCACAATGTTGCATACCAAATATTAAAAGATTCTGCCTGCTGGATCTGGAGAAGAAGATTTTTTAAGAAATTTGCCTGAAATGCACTAAGTTCGAATTTGAGCTTCTATAGTGAGCCCAAATATGAATCCAAGGGGCCGATTTGAACAAACTTGAATCAGATCCACCCCACAATGTTGCATACCAAATATCAAAAAATTCGGCCTGCTGGATCTGGAGGAGAAGATTTTTTAAGAAATTTGACTGAAATGCACTAAACTAAGTTCGAATTCAAGCTTCTATAGTGAGCCCAAATATGAATCCAGGGGCCGATTTGAACAAACTTATATCAGATCCACCCCACAATGTTGCATACCAAATATCAAAAGATTCTGCCTGCTACATCTTGAGAAGATTTTTAAAGAAATTTGCCTGAAATGCACTAAGTTTGAATTCAGGCTCCTATACTGAGCCCAAATATGAACCCAGGGGGCCGATTTGTACAAACTTGAATCAGATCCACCCCACAATGTTGCATACCAAATATCAAAACATTCCGACTGCTGGATCTTGAGAAGAAGATTTTTAAAGAAATTTGCCTGAAATGCACTAAGTTCAATTCAGGCTCTTATACTGAGCCCAAATATGAACCCAGGGAGCCAATTTGTACAAACTTAAATCAGATCCACCCCACAATGTTGCATACCAAATATCAAAAGGTTCTGCCTGCTGGATCTGGAGAAGAAGATTTTTTAAGAAATTTGCCTGAAATGCAC
This sequence comes from Pictodentalium vernedei, assembly GCA_031216915.1. Classification (NCBI taxonomy): domain Eukaryota; kingdom Metazoa; phylum Mollusca; class Scaphopoda; order Dentaliida; family Dentaliidae; genus Pictodentalium; species Pictodentalium vernedei. The sequence continues at coordinate 470,265,606 of CM062293.1, forward strand.
TAAGTTCAAATTTGGGCTTCTATAGTGAGCCCAAATATGAATCCAGGGGGCCGATTTTAACAAACTTGAATCTGACTCCCCTAGAGATGATGTATACCAAATAGTAAAGAATTCTGCCTGGTGCATCTGAAGAAGAAGATTTTTTTGAATTTTGGAAAGAAATTCATGGGTGCTATCAGAGTTATGCCCCTTTTGGTGCCCTCTGTGGGTACGGCAAGTTTCTTTGTACAAGTTTGAAATGACATTTGATGGGGAACATGCACCAAATTTGGTTCAATTTGATCCAGTAGTTTGTGAGGAGTAGTCGTTAATGTAAAGTTCACGACGGACGACGGACGGCAAGTGATAAGTTAAGCTCCCTTCGGTGAGCTAAAAACCTATTGATTATTAAATACATTTTGTAATTAAATTCTGACGACTTAAATTAATGTAGCTCCAAACAAGTCAGACATTAGAGAATGGCTGACTGATGTTTCCATCTGAGTTGGGCCTGTTGGTTCAATCAGTGAAAGCATTCAAGATTAGACTTTCCTTTGCCATGCAACACTGATCATTCATATTTGTAATAAAAAACATTCAATATTTAACCAATCAAACTTTAAGAAAACTGAGAGCAAAAAATGGATCTTGTTTGCAACATGTTTTGTAGTTTCCTACATCACAGGCCTGTGGAAACTGCACGAATGTTCCTTTGGATGGTGCAAAGTATACATTTTTGACATAAATCACCATTTAAGCAAGTTTTGAGACATTAACTGAATTACAAGGCGCATAGTCTCACAAACGGTGTACATCTGTGCATACCCCCACTTGCTGGTCAAGTAAAAATATAAGGAACCAACAAGGAAATTTCATGCTGATGGATGAAAGGTCATCATACTACATGTGGGGTCATAAAGTTCTTACAGACAGGGTTCACATGCTTCTGGAGGAAAAAAATCCTGGACTTTCAAGGACATGTACTCATAATTCTCAAGCACTTTCCCACTTTTGTCCAAAAGTATTTTCGTTATCTACAGTGATTGTATACAAGCCTGTTAACCATTCTAACCCAGACTATTAACACCTGCACCTGACCCTTGTTAAGCTCTCGGAGAGAGCTTCCCAGGGATCAGAGTCAGGAGTAGTATGTCTCATATGTTTCATCCCACATCTGCTGGATCTCGTGTTTCATCATAGTCACATGACCCAGTTGTCATGGTAACCTGTGTGAGTGGCCATGTTGTGATGTCATCCCCATAGTGATACGTGGCATAAGTTTGCACGTAGTTAGGGTGAAACCGCACACAACCCAACTGTGCTGGAACCATGGACACAAGAGGAGTTCCCAAGGCCTATAAAACCATAGCATCACAAACATTAGTAAAAGACAATCAGATATGAGGCATATGGCTCTGTGTGACACACAGACAAAAAGGACAGTAACCAAGCACATGGCTGGAACTGACCTTGTAGGAAGTCTAATGGCTAGGGTAGACAACAGACTGAGGAGAAGAAAGTGGGCCCAAGGAAGAAAGGTTCTCAGACTGCTCTTGCAACTGACACAGAGACAAGGTGGAGAAAGTAGAAGCATTTCTCCAATAGGCTGCCTGCATAGCATCCAACAACTTGACAGAATTAGCATAAGCCCAGGAGGTAGACAAGGCACATACCTCGTGGGCAAAAATACAATTGGTAATACAATTGTCAGTCTCTAGACAGGTGCAGGATTCGCAAATAGCAAAACAAATCCATTGAGAAATGGAGTGAGGAGAGAAGGAAGAGCCCTGATACAGATAGGAGGTGGAGTAGTTTCCGGCATTTGATTCATGACCAGAAAGGAGCAATCAGTTGTAAAAGTTACACTGTTGGCAGAGATCCTGAAAAAGACCAGATCAACCGAGAGGGCGTCAAGCTCACTAACCCTTCTGGCTGAGGCAAATACCATCAGAGAAGCCATCTTGTATATATGTGAGAAAACACATATGGACCTGAGATAAAGGTTTGAATGGCACATCTCCCTCCCTGCCACCAAGCAGCAAAGCAGCACCCAAGAAAGATTCTATCTTGGGTAAGCTGCAAAATCCTAGGCCTTTCCAAAGAAAAGTGCCGACTAAGCTTGGAGAGGTATGGATTGGCATCGATATGACGCTTTCCCACATACGAAAAGGTCTCCAAAAGCATGGACCTGTACCCTTTGGTTGGAGACTCCGAGAATCAAACAGATATACCAGAAAATCTCCAATCTGTGCTGTCAAAGGATCAGCATAATCAACAGCACACCATTGACAGAAGACCTTCCACCTAGTCACATAGGCTAAACCAGTGGAATGCCGCATTGAAGAAGAAATGTGCTCCACTGCTCGTCTCGAAAAACCTCTATGAAGAGAGACAGGAAACAACAAAGATATGCGTGAAGGCACAATGAAGTCAGGTCGACATGAAACCTCCTCCTGTGACCTTGACAAAAAAAGGCCGCAATGAAGAGGGAGACGTGTCAGAACAGCTGCCAACAGACAGCGGAGGTGATTGATTCACACCCGCTGAGGCGACAGGGGAGTGAACAGAATGATTCGACAACTGCAGGTTTGTACCTTGGCAAGAACCTGAGGCAGAATTGGCCCTGGCGAGAAGGCGTAGCCGACAAGACTGTACCAATCGATTGACAGAGTGTCCATGGCAAAAGCCAGAGGATCTGGATACTGTGACACGAAAGTGTCCACTTGATGGTTCCAATGGGTTGCAAAAAGATCGATGTGGGGACGACCCCAGAGATCGCAAAGCGACTGGAACACTGCCCTGTCAAGCATCCACTCAGTGGAAACTACCCTGTCACATTGGGACAGAGAGTCGGCTAGGACATTCAAATGACCGGGAATGTGTCGAACCACCACCCCGGCGTTGACATCCTGAGCTAGCAGTTGAAGATCCCGAGCCAATTCGTACATGAGAACCGTGTGCGTGCCTCCCTGGTTCTGAATGTAAGCGACCATTGTCGAATTGTCAAACAACAAAAGGACCTGATGATTCGAAAGGTGGGGGATCCACTGCCGGAAGCTCTGAAGAAAAGCAAGAAGCTCCTTCTGGTTGATGTGAAGAGCTGCTTGATTCTGGTCCAATACACCACGAAGGGAAAGACCAAGAGAATCCAACGTCGTGCCCCATCCGAGATCACAGACATCTGCCAACAGAACACAATCGGATATGGGCAAGTCCAACAGAATTCCCTGCATAATCCAGTGAACACCTGTCCAGGGAAGAAGGGGACGATGAAGAGATGCTAGTAATTGAAGCACCAGATCTAGAGGATTGACAATCAGCCTCCATCGACTGAGCAGAAAGTGTTGGTTGGAGTTATGACATGCAGCCGACCTAGAGGAATGAGATCTGTCACCGAACCGCAGAGACCTAGCAGCCGGAGAATACTCCGAGTTGTCGCAGTCGTGGACTGTGTCAGAGTCAGAGAGAAAGCCAGGGGAATCACAGTCCTCGCACGGGGAATCGCCACCATATTCAGCTGTGTGCAGAAATCCATCCTCAGATGACAAAATGACTGAGTAGGGACCAAGTCCGACTTCTCCTCGTTGACTCGGAACCCCAGCGACATGAGCAGGCTCAACAGTGTGTTGACATCTGACTCCAAAAGAGCAGTAGTGAAGTGGCTCTGGAGGATATCGTCCAGATACAGAGAAGTAGTTACCTTGGACTGTGTGCAATGGAAGGCTATCACATGCAACATCAGTCAGGTTATGGCCCAAGGAGCCAGGATGTGGCTGAAAGGGATGATCTTGAACTGGTAAACTCGCCTCAGAAAAGCCAACCTGAGATACTTCCGAGATGTCCGATGATCAGAACGTGAAAGTAAGCAACTCACAGATCGATGCTGGAAGCGAAATATCCCTGGAAAATGGAACTGACCTGAAAATCTCCATGCTGAACTTGGGAGCAATGATAAACTGGTTCAGGATACTCAGATAGATAACCAGTCGGAATCTGCCATCCTTCTTTGCCACCAAGTACAGGTGGGAATAAAATCCCACTGAATGAATGTTCTTGAAGACCTCGATCTTCCCTTTGACAGGAGATTGTCTATCTCCGTGACCAAAAGTTCCCGACGTGATACGTTTGAAGGAACTTGGGTTGGAAGTGGCACTCTCGATAGAGTGGGTGCCTCCAAAAGGATATCCACAGACGGAGACAAACATCTAACACCCAAGGATTGGATGTGATCGTGGCCCAATGGTCTGCAAACTCTAATATCCTTCCTCCAACCCAGGACGAATCGAGGTGAAGACCATTTCGAGCCCCAGTGAGACCTGTGAGAGGAGAAACCATCTCCTCTGCTAGAGGAAGGATCCCGAGACATCTCTCTGGTCTGCCGATGCTTACCCGTACCATGTGAGTAAGAAGAAGCGGCGACAGGAGGATCAGCCTGTGGCTTCACAATGGAAGCCGAAGGGCATTTGTTAGGCTTGGAACGGCCACAGCCTCCAACAGAAGGCGGATCAAGCAGGCAAAGCAGCAGCTGATCTTTGGAATGACACAGGATATCATTGCGGACTATTGACACAGAATCATGGAATAGTCACTTACCCACTAAAGAAACAGATCGAAGAGCAGTGTGCTGCCCTTCAGGAAGGGAACGCCTAGTGTCCAACACAGCGTTCCTCCAAACTACTTCCAAATTAGCAGTGTTACAGGCATGCGTATGAGTAAGATGCATGAGCACCTTAGAGATCACATGCAAAGGAGCCTGTATGTTGTCAAACTTATCTGGAGGCAGATAAGCAGCCACGGCAGAGCCGATTTGATTGAAGAGAGAAAGCATACCTAGCATCCCTCTGGATAAGCCCAACATGGACTCCAATGTCGCCATTGGAATAATGGCCGATGCTTGGAAAGCCTGAGGGAGGAGGAGTCCTGATCCAAGACCGTCAGACTTTGTCAGTCTGACAGATTGGCGGAATCGGAAGAACGATAAAGCACAGGAGGCAAAAAGGTATCAGCCTAGCAGAGAATGAAGTCTTTGTAGCCTTGGAACTCAGCTTTGAGTCGCATGTTGCAAAAGCTTCGATCACTTGTACCAACAGGTACGGTCGAAGGCACCCAGAAGTATCCTGAACCAGTCTATCATTGCTCCAAGGTTCAGCATGAAGACTTTCAGGTCAGTTGCATTTCCTAGGGAGATTTCGCTTCCAGCATCAACATGCGAGTCACTTACTTTCACGTTCCGATTCATCAGACATCTCGAAAGTATCACAGGTTCGCTTTTCTGGGGAGAGTTTACCAGTTCAAGGTCATGCCTCCCGGCCACAACTTGGCTCCTTGGGCCTTCACCTGAATGATGTCGCATGTTATAGCCTTCCATTTCACACTACTTCGGCGTATCTGGACGATATCCTCAATGCTGCTCTTCTGGAGTCAGATGTCAACACACTGTTGAACCTGCTCATGCCACTGGTGTTCCGAGTCAACAAGGAGAAGTCGGACCTGGTCCCTTCTCAGTCATTTGTCATCTAGGGATGGATTTCCACACTCAGCTGAGTATGGTGGCGATTCCCCAGCTGAGGCATGTGATTCCCTCGGCTTGTGCCCTGACTCTGACCCAGTCCACACCACATCCACGACAGCTCGGAGTATTTTCCCGCTGCTCGGTCTCTGCGGTTCGGTGACAGATCTCATTCATCTAGGTTGGCTGCATGTCATACCTCTCCAACACTTTCTGCTCAGTCATTGGAGGCCGAATGTAGATCCTCTGCATCTGGGTCTTCAGTTACCAGCATCTCTTCATCGTCACCTTCTTGACTGGACAAATGTTCAGTGGAAAACGCAGGGAGTTCCATTGGGCTTGCCCATATCCGATCATGTTCTGATGGTAGATGTCAGCGATCTTGGATGGGGCGGGATGTTGGATCCTCTAGGTCAAGGATCAAGCAGCTCTTCACATCAACCAAAAGGAGCTTCTGTCTCTTCTTCTGAGTTTCCCCCACATTTCAAATTGTTGGGTCGTTCTGTTGTTCGACAATTCGACAATGGTCTCTTACATTCGGAACCAGGGTGGCACGCACTCGGTTCTCATGTACAAATTAGCTCAGGATCTTCTATTGCTAGCTGAGGATGTCAATGCCGGTGTGGTGATTCGTCACACACCCGGTCATCTGTATGTCCTGGCCGACTTCCTGAACCGACAGGGCAGGGTCATTTCCACTGAGTGGATGCTTCACAGGGCAGAGTTCCAGTTGCTTTGCGATCTCTGGGGTCATCCCAATATAGATCTTTTTGCAACCCATTGGAATGATCAGGTGGACACTTTCGTGTCCCAGTGTCCAGATCCTCTGGCTTTCGCCGTGGATGCTCTGTCACTCGATTGGACGAGTACGATTCTCCCTCTGGTTCTAGCCAAGATACGAACCTGCAGTTGTTGAATCCTTCTGATCACTCCCCCGTCGCCTCAGCGGGTGTGGATCAATCAGCTCCCCCTCTGTTGGCAGCGGTTCTGACATGTCTCCCACTACATCGTGACCTTCCTTGTCAAAGTCACCCGAGGACGTTTAATGTCGACCCGACTTCATTGAGTTCATGCATATCTTTGTCAGGTCCTGTCTCCTCGTAGAGGTTTTTCAAGATGAGCAGTGGAGTGCATTTCTTCATCAAGGTGGCACTCAACTGGTTTAGCCTATGTGACTAAGTGGAAGGTCTTTTGTTGATGGTGTGCTGATCACTCTGTTGATTATGCTGATCCTTCGATAACACAGATTGGAGAGTTTCTGGTATATCTGTTTGATTCTTGGGGTCTCCAACCTGTTACTGTCAAAGGGTACAGGTCCATGCTTTTGGAGACCTTTTGGTATGTGAGAAAGCATCGTATCGACACTAATCCATACCTGTCCAAGCTTATTCGGCACTTTTCTTTGAAAAGGCCTAGGATTTTGCAGCCTACCCCAAGATGGAATCTTTCTTGGGTGCTGCTTTGCTTGGGGGCAAGGAGAGAGGAGGGGGAAATTAGTGCATGTTTGTCTGAACTGGTGATTCAAATCCAAACCTGAATGCAACTGATAAGTTTCATGAAAAGGGACATAACTCTGTGAACAATTGTATGTGCATTTCATTCAGAGGCATTATGTTTTCTTAATCTTGATTTATTGTGTTACAGTTAGTTGTCTATGGGTCTATGGGTCCTCACCAATCAGTTTTTCAAATGAAAGTGTCAATGACACTAGCTTAACTTGTGTGTTGTGTTTGATGAAAAGGATAATGTTCAATGTTTATGAAAGGATTATGAAATAAGACAGGAATTGTGATAATTGGGGATATGTTCATTTCTGTTCCCTGTATGATATGTTGTTGATAAAAATAATATGAGGTGTACACTGTACTAAAGAGCTGAGGGGTGGGTTAACATGACCTCACAGTTAATATATGTGGCCTTCATGGTTAACGTATATCAACGAAAGTTACCAAGTTACAATGAAATTATTCCAAAATGAGTCATCCTATCAAGTTACATTGAAAACCCTTCATAAATATGGCCTGTAGACTGTGCTAAAGGTTTTCGGGCTTCAGGTCCCTGTAGCCGTCAGTTTCCCAATTGCGTCCAAAAGGGTACGTTCTCATCTAGACATTATATAAAGTCAACCTACCAAGTTACAATGAAATCCCCTCATAAATATGACCTGTAGACTGTGCTAAAGGTTTTTGGGCTCAGGTAGCCATCATGGTTAAATGAGCACAACCAAAAGGGGACATTCTCATCTAGGCATCATTTGGAGTGACCCTACGAAGTTACAATGAAATACCTTCATAAATATGACCTATAGACTGTGCTCAAGTTTTTCGGGCTTCAGGTCCCTGAAGCCGTCAGAGTTGACCAATCACGACCAAAAGGGGATGTCATCATCTAGGCATTATATGGAGTCACACTAACAGGTTACAATGAAATCCTTCCATAAATATGACCTATAGACTATGCTAAAGGTTTTGGGCCCGGGCAGTCATCAAGGCTGAATGATCGCGACATTATTTGGAGTCATCCTACCAAGTTACAATGAAACTATGACCTGTAGACTGTGCTAAAGGTTTTCGGGCTTCGGGCCCCTGTAGCCATCACAGTTGCCCAATCACGTCCAAAAGGGGACATTCTCATCTAGACATTATATGAAGTCAACCTGCCAAGTTACAATGAAATCACTTCATAAATGTGACCTGCAGATTGTGCTAAAGGTTTTCAGGCTTTGGGCTCGGGCAGCCATCATGGCTGATGATCACAACCAAAAGGGGATATTCTCATCTGGGCATCATCTGTAGTGATCCCACAAATTTACAATGAAATCCCTTCGTAAATGTGAAAAAATTTAAAGTAATTTATATATTTTTTATACTTACTGATGGCCCAGACTAGCTGCTGGTGCTAACTCAAAAATATTTTGCCCCCCCCCCCCCCCATCCCCCAAATTTGCATGCAAAACTGAAAATTAGAAGTCCTATCTGGCCCTCCATATATTTACCTTCCGTGCACGCGCAGATGCCAGCAAGTCACCGAATCTGGCGCCAACATCATTCTTTGTAAAAAGATTATAATATAATAATTCAGCAGGAAGGTATGAGTGCCCAATACTGCCTGCTCATGGGAGGGGCATTCCCATCTGGGCCATTGGTAAGTATAAAAAATATATAAATTACTTTAATTTTTTTTATTTTTTTATACTGTATACCAATGGCCAAGACTAGCTGAATCGTAAAAAGGTGGAGGGCCTAGAACTTCTGAAATAGTAGATCAACATTGATCAAATCTTTCAATCCATGATGAAGAATATTAGAATAATTAGAATTTACATGTATGTCTCTTTATACCATAACAGATGCAACATATCCTTATATGGATCCCAATTATGTAAATCCTAAATCTGAGCATGAAATCATGCTAAATAGGATGTAACGAGTTCACAAATTTTTAAGGCTAGTCTGGACTAAGCCCTAAAAATTAGGATGGCATATTTGAGAATGAGAGAAAATTGCCCATAAACCTACATACTGCCATACAATACCATTACAGCTGAACACCGAAAATAGTACGGACAAAAACAGCTTCATAGTTACATACCCAATAAGCCAGAGAAGTGGACAAAATGCCCCCCTTTTTTTTTTTAACATATCTTCAAAAGAAAGAGGAGAGAGCTCTGGAATCAATAAGCGGTACCCAGAAACAATATAAATAATTATTGATCAGCCACTCAAAAATTAATTCATGAATAATAAATGGTGCTTAATGCCACTTCACAAGCCAAGGCTATACCGACAATTTGGTGAATAATATTATTCGCTACAAAAAATGCACTGCAGACGGCGTATACAGGTACGGCGAAATCAGAGAAATAATAATATAACATACACATACAAAAGCGAGATACGATGAACAATCTCTGCAGAGAAAACACGCTTGAAAGATCATTCACAGGAGGCCTCTGTACAATTAAATCCTGTAAGCACACTCTCCAATGTGTACTATTTGGTATCTACAATTATAAACACTTGAGAATATGCAATTTGAGAAACGACAAAATAGTGACCAGGATCTAGAAATGGAGGTAGGTATGATTATCCGGCTCCAACACAGACCGCCCTCGAAATATATAATAATTTCTAGGTCCATCAAAGTGATAGCGTAATAAAATATTGCGCGAGTGCATTAAAATCCAGTCTGTACTCATTCAAAAACCACTAAATGGTTATGCAGTCACCTATGAACTCAAATAGTAGCAAATATGATGATTAAATAAGTTCTTGTATATTAGAAATCAGAAAACAAACACCAGAAACTAATGCACCAGAACTGTGCATATGCCTATGAGGGCACCATGCAACACGACCCAAACACATAGTATGCATGTATTAAGATATATATACACGACAGTGTGTGAGTGTGTGTGTGTGTGGGGGGGGGGGGGGGGGGGAGGTGGGGGGGGGGGGAGGGGGAGGGGGAATTTGACTCCATGTCGAAATCTCCTCACCCACATTACTTAATCATTGCTGGTCCAAACAGCAATAATATAGTAACCACAAAGCTCACTCACGTCTGACATCCTCCATTATGCCACTGAGAGCGGAGAATGATGTGAAGAAGAAAACTTCTCTTGAAGAAGAAAATCCTCTCGTGGGGGAAGCTTCTGGCGAATGTTCAATAACAGACACTTAACGTCAATGTAATCAATAGAAACAAATGAATAGAAGGATACACATATCCTACCATTCATTCCCATGAAAAACGGCTGAGCGTAAAATGTATGCGTTCAAAAGCCTAATACTGGCGACACAAATAATGGAAACTATTATTACTGTGCGCTACAAACTTAACTATCCTGAAGTGAACCTACATAAGATCATGTAATAGCCATTCAGACAGAATAAGCTCAAGATGCTGCCAGCACTTTACTTCAAGCACTGAAGTCTTAAGCACTGACTGCTGATTGGAAGATAAATTTTCCTAAGCAGTATGAAAAGCTAACTGACTCCATCTAGCAATAGAATGAACCGAAAAGTCCCTTCCCTTCTATTGGAAATTAATGACAAAAGCTTTTCTTCTCTACTGATAAACTCTAATCTGCATCTATAAATACATGAACAGTAATAATATGTGGTCTCCAAGAACCGAGGGTCGCAAGATCCCTGCATAGAGACACCATCGGACTCAGTATTGTAACCCAATATATGAACTCACATCCGTCATAATTGAGAAAATCGATAAATATAAGCCCAAACTTGACCTTATGTTAAAAGATTCTCTGAAACAAAACAGGTCTAGAGCGAAAAACCTCCACCACTCCAGTTAAGAATAACTGGAGGGAACGTGCGCGCAAGAGACCATTCATAGCCGCTCCGCACAACCCCATCCGATGCATAAAATTTCCACTGTTAATGCGTCAGATAAAAGATAAAAGTGAGCCAAATAACTGGCTAATTCGCTCTGTGAAACAACAGACGAACCAGCCTGTTGAAAATGAATTGTAGGATATGTGTATCTTACCATTCATCCCATGAGACATTATCTAGTTCATAATTCAAGTGATCTAAAGAACTATATAGGCTATATCGCTGAACGCTTGCTTTTAGACTGAAAGATTATCATAAATAACCTAATTATCCAGTTCCAGTCAAAATCAGTCGGACCGAGCTCTATAAGAGCCTCGAACCACCAGCTCAGGGGTGTCTGATCAGTAAACTCAAACAGACCTAAACCCCCTATCCAAGTGGCTGTATAGACAATCCCTAAAGTAATATATAGGAGGGATACCTATACCTTCGCTATGCGTCCTAATAGACGATTGAAGTCTTGGACAACCTCTCCTACTCTTTCTGCTGGCGTTGGTCGAATAGACTCCAACTTAAAGAGTCAAGTAACTTGAAGAGTCGAGTATTAATGCTTTCTATTAAAGACCTGTGTCTGGAAAACTAAAGCGACCTGTAGCAAGTTTTCCACCTAATCAAATGTTAAAGATGACGACACAAGGCTTTGACGCATCAGAATAGCTACCACTTAACATTTGTTAAGACTGAGATATATATTATAATATGTCTGGAAAGAATTTTTAAAAGGTTCAAACTACCACAAAATTCCTTTCCATATAGACGTTGCGTCACGGTACTTAAAAATGAAGTACATAAGACCATGAGTCTAAATTTGCTCTGAATAAGAAATTATCTTCTCAATTGTGTCCGAGCAAACAGCGAAAAGATGAAGGTAAGGCTACCACTAAGATCTTAGCCTGCTCAATCGACGCAGAGAAACTCTCAACACATCTTCCCCGGTCGTTTTTTAAATGTATGTGAACAAAAAATGGTAAAACATAAAGAAGATGATGATAAGAAACTGTATTACTTCTTCCCACAGGAAGTTAAATATGGTGTCGTCTAGACAATCGAAGACCTGTGACACCCATGTAGACTTAACTGGAAAGAGATCTTATTATCCTGCTCTTTGTCCAGATGAAGTCAGCGTCTAACAACGCTAGCGGTTTCTCACAATTACTTGTAGCACTGTGATTCATTGGAACAAGTTCTAGGAAACGATAATGTATAGTATCCGTATCATCCATGAGTTGTTCCGAAAGGGAAAGTTATCCTCCTCCGTATCCCTTTCATCATTTGTCTAAATTAGTTAGAATCACAGACACCGCTAAGCAATTCATGACCGCTGCTCCTGGAACAGCGAGTCTGAGATGGCTCTTACTGTGGATGTCCCGATGAATGAAACCTCATCTCCTTGGCTATTAGATGGTGCGACTTTATTCACAAAAGATGGACCTTTTGACGATGCAGACTAGATATCCTAAGTCACTTAGCCTATGTGCGGTCGGGAGTGCTTGGCAGATGCTGAAGAAGCCAAACTGTAGCCGTTCCCGGCTAAGAATTGAACTAAGCGTACCGGACAATAGCTATGTACGTAAGCTCTGACTGAAGCAAATTCCTACCAACAACACCTGGCCCCAGATGTTGTTAAAAGAGAGAGAGGGGTCTCCCTCTAACTCGCAGTCCGGGGAGACCTAACCGAGCGTACCTCAGAACTTGACGGCTTCTTCCTTCCATCAACGCAGGGTGAGGATGATTGGATTTAATAGTGCATGATACACCCTTATTCTCTCTCGACTACTACGGACATACCCGGCATCACACTATCCATATTCTAAACAGACATACCCGGCGTCACACTATCCATATTCTTAAGTAACGATCCGCCGGTCGAGCTAGCTGGAGACAAGGGGCGTAAACCCTAGTTCAAAGGCCTAACCCTTGTCTTATATCATTGAGCACTTATGTCACTAGCTCTGAATACCATGCACATGCGACACACATCTGGTGTCACGGTCCTCATATTCAATCTTAACCGTTTCACTGGCGTCAGGGAACTGAAACCACTCATCGCAGTTTATAGCCCTGTGTAATATAAAGAATACTTTATCCGTTATGTAGAGGACTAAGATGACCCCGGCTGTCTATTAGACGGGACGTCCTGGACAGGAGGCATGGACGTAAACTCCGACTGACGCAAGTTCCTACCAACAACATCTGTCCCCAGATGATGCTGTAAGGGAGAGACCTCTCTCTTGTTCGCGGTCCTGGCTGACTTGGACGAGCGTACCTCAGAACTTACAGGCTTCCTCCTTCAGTTGTCGCTTGGTGAGCCTGGTTGCATATTATAGTGCTCGCTCCACCCGAGATCATCTACTAGCACGGAGTGGACACATCCAGCGTCGCAGTTCTCAGAGGCCTGAGTAACTGCTTCATCGGTCGAGCTAGCAGGCGACAACGGACTTTGTGTGGTCGTGTGTGCTTTTTGAACATATAGGAAGCTATAAGACTAGACTACCACGGCAGCCTATTAGAAGGAGCGTCCCGGACAGGAAGGCATGGACGTAAGCTCCAACTGACATAACTTCCTACCAACAACAGATGTTGAAATAAGAGAGAGGGGCCTCTCTCTTGCTCGCGATCATGGTATACCTGGGCGAGCATACCTCAGAACTTGTCTGCTTCCTCCTTCCTGTGCTCCCTTCTTTCCGCCGTCGCAGGGTGAGCATGTTCATATTTTTATAATGCTCGCTACACCCTTATTCCTCTTCGCGACCGCTACGGACATACCCGGCATCCCACCACATTCAGCGTGATAGATCTGCCGGTTGAGGTAGCTGGAGATAAGGGACATAAACCTTAGTTCAAAAGCCTAGCCGTCGTCTTATATCACTGAGCACTTTTCCTCTAGCTCTAATAGTATAATGCGACAACGGAAGCACACTCCCTGACGGCATCACGAAACCCCACCATATTCTTGTTCCTCTGTAAATAGACACTAAAAATCTATAGTGACATTTTTGGCAAGAGGACCAGCAGTGTCCCCTCACCATGATATGACCGATAGTGTCCACTCACCTAACACAAACCATGACACCCGTCATCAACATTGTCAAAACCTGGAACATGGAGAAAGAATTAGTGAGAGTACATCGAGTATACGCAAGACAACGACCATGTAAATAGAAGAAAGGCTTCCTCTATTTGCCCTACTATTAGATAAATATTTTATCTAAAATCTAACAAAGGTCAATTGTACTACCACCAAATCTACATAAATATAAGATAACATTAAAGTACAATCGATGAAATAAATACATCCAAAAGAAAAAATTCCTTCAAAAAATAAAAAAAAATTTTGAAATTTTTTTTCTTATATAAGAGCCCAAGTTCCCAAAGGGAACGATGAGCCCAAAAAAGCCTAAGCATGGACAAAATTATAATAATATGTCATAAAATTAACTACCACACTATCAGGATATTTAAAGTTACTTACAGCTGGCATTCCTTAAAAATAAAAGGAAACTACCAAGAGCAGTGTCAATGTAAACAACTTCAAAACCGTAAACAAGACCCCAGGCAACATGGCCCGAAGTCAGTAACAGAAACAAGACTATCCGATGTAAAGCAAGATCTTCATCAGAAGAAAAAACGATAAATCGAATAAATGATGCATGACCAAAATGCCTAAACACCCTGAGGGTGAGGACGTAACCCTGGGGATGTACAGAATATTTTCTGTATAATACGTTAAGTCCCAAGAAATTTAAAAAAAAAACTTCAATAAAACAGGCAAAAAGCTTGGAAGATTAACTGGGGGGGGGGGGGGGGGGGGGGGGGGGGGGGGGGGGGGGGGGGATCAAGGGAAGGAAAGGAAGGAATACTAAACAAACAGTGGACAAATCATTATCAATGAATGATGACATCAGGCCCATGTCCCGAAATTGGGGAACATGAACTAATTTTTATAAATATTATAAAATTACAGCTCTGAACGTTTCAAACCACCGTTTTATCCCGCCTTCATCCAGTTGTGTCCTTGGATCCACCAATTTAACCACTGATTTGTCTCGTATCATTATTAATTGGGATTTAAAAAGCACGAATGTCAGTTTGTCATCATCAGACAAGGGCCAAACAAAAAATAATGTTGGCGCCAGATTCGGTGACTTCCTGGCGTCTGCGCCTGCGTGGAGGGCAAATGTATGGAGGGCCCGATAGGCCTTCTAATTTTCAGTTTTGCATGCAAATTTTGGGGATTGGGGTGGCAAAATTTGTGTTTGGCCCCAAATAGTCTGGGCCATTGGTATACAGTATAAAAATATGACCTGTAGAGTGTGCTCAAGGTTTTTAGGCTTCGGGCCCCTGTAGCCATTACAGTTGACCAATCATGACCAAAAGGGGCTGTCATCATCAAGGCATTATATCGAGTCAACCTTAACAGGGTTCATACAAAAATTTGCTCACAAAGTTCAAGGGTTTTTCAAGGGCTTCTTTTTCATTCATGATTCATGTGACACGGATCTGACTTTGGAAGTCAGGAAGTACTGGTACCCAAATTGTGATCTGTTTTACAGTAATCTTGGTAAAACGTTCCATACTTTTTTATGTTTTTTTTTAACTGAGCGACACGAGCGCAACAAACAAGTAAAAGGCGAGTACACATATATTTACAATGCCCAGGAAATAGCTTGGTATTCAAGGGTTTTTCAAGGGATTTCTGAAAGTTCAAGGGTTTCTCAAGGGATAATTTCAAATTCCAGGGTTTTTCAAGAAAAAACTCATTTTCAAGGGTTTTCAAGAGCTGTATGAACCCTGACCTAACAAGTTACAATGAAATCCTTACATAAATATAACTATAGACTATGCTAAAGGTTTTTGGGCTCGGGCAGCCATCAAGGCTGAATGATCGCGACCAATAGGGGACGTTCTCATCTAGACATTATTTGGAGTCATCCTACCAAGCTACAATGAAATCCCTTCATAAATATGACCTGTAGACATTGCTAAAGGTTTCCGGGCTTCGGGCCCCTGTAGTCGTCACAGATGCCCAATCACACCCAAAAGGGGACGTTCTCATCTAGACATTATATGAAGTCAACCTACCAGGTTACAATGAAATCCCTTCATAAATATGACCTGTAGACTGTGCTAAAGGTTTTCAGGCTTCAGGCTCGGGAAACCATCATGGCTGAATGGTCATTACCAAAAGGGGAATTCTCAGCTGGGCATCATCTGGAGTGATCCTTCGAAGTTACAATGAAATCCCTTAAAAAATATGACCTGTAGACTGTGTCAAGGTTTTTGGCCTTCGGGCCCCTGTAGCCGTCACAGTTGACTAATCACAACCAAAAGGGGATGTCATCATCTAGGCATTATATTGAGTCAATCTAATGAAATTCTTCCATAAATATGACCTACAGACTATGCTAAAGGTTTCTGGGCTCGGGCAGCCATAAAGGCTAAATGATAACGACCAAAGGGGACGTTCTCATCTAGACACTGCTTGGAGTCATCCTACCAAGCTACTATGAAATCCCTTCATAAATATGACCTGTAGACTGTGCTAAAGGTTTTCAGGTTTCGGGCCCCTGTAGCCATCACAGTTGCCCAATCATATCCAAAAGGGGACGTTCTCATCTAGACATTATATGAAGTCAAACTACCAAGTTACAATGAAATCCTTTCATAAATATGACCTGTAAGCTGTGCTAAAGGTTTTCAGGATTCGGGCTCGGCAGCCATTATGGCTGAATGATCGCAACCAAAAGGGGAATTCTCATCTGGGCATCATCTGGAGTGATCCTACAAAGTTACAATGAAATCCCTTCATAAATATAACCTGTAGACTGTCCTCAAGGTTTTCGGGCTTCAGGCACCTGTAGCCGTCACAGCTGACCAATCACAACCAAAAGGATATGTCATCATCTAGGCATTACATGGAGTCAACCTAACAAGTTACAATGAAATCCTTATGTAAATACGACCTATGGACTATGCTAAAGGTTTTTGGACTCACGCAGCCATCAAGGCTGAATGATCGCGACGAAAAGGGGACGTTCTTATCTAGACATTATTTGGAGTCATCCTTCCAAGTTACAATGAAATCCCTTCATAAATATGACATGTAGACTGTGCTAAAAGTTTTTGATCTTCGGCCCCCTGCAGCGGTCACAGTCACCCAATCATGTCCAAAAGGGGACTTTCTCATCTAGACATTATATGAAGTCAACCTACCAAGTTACAATGAAATCCCTCCATAAATATGACCTGTAGGCTGTGCTAAAGGTTTTGGGGTTTTGGGCTCGGGCAGTCGTCATGGTTGACAGATCACGACCAAATGGGGAAGTTCTCATCTAGACATCATCCGGAGTCATCCTACCAAATTACAATGAAATCCCTCGATATTAAATATGACCTGCAGACTGTGCTAAAAAAATTTGGGTTTCGGGCTTGGGCAGCCATCACGGTTGACAGATCATGACCAAAAGGGGGCGTTCTCATCTAGGCATTATACAGAGGCATCCTACTGTACCAAGTTACAATGAAATCCCTTCATAAATACGACCTGTAGCCTGTGCTAAAGGTTTTCAGGTTTTGGGCTCGGGCAGCCATACCGGTTGACCGATCGCAAACAAAAGGGGACCTTCTCATCTAGACATGACTGCAAACCTGCATATGAAATTTCATGACGATCAGACAAGAACTGCGGAGTGTAACCTGTGCTAAAGGAAAATGTGAACAGACTCACACAGATTAACATTCTTCTGCACACGTGATGACAATCGCTTATCTTGACTTTGTCAAGTTAAGCTAAAAAACCTATTGATAAATACATTTTGTAATTAAATTCTGATGACTTAAATTAATGTAGCTCCAAACAAGTCAGACATTAGAGAATGACTGATTGATGTTTCCATCTGAGTTGGGCCTGTTGGTTCAATCAGTGAAACCATTCAAGATTAGACTTTCCTTTGCCATGCAACACTGATCATTCATATTTGTAACAAAAAACATTCAATATTTAAGCATTCAATATTTAAGAAAACTGATAGCAAAAAATGGATCTTGTTTGCAGCATGTTTTGTAGTTTCCTGCATCACAGGCCTGTGGAAACTGCATGAATGTTCCTTTGGATGGTGCAAAGTATACATTTTTTCAAGTAAATCACCATTTAAGAATGTTTTGTGTCATTAACTGAATTACAAGGTGCATAGTCTCACAAAGGGTGTACATCTGTGCATACCCCCACTTGCTGGTCAAGTAAAAATATAAGGAATCAACAAGGAAATTTCATGCTGATGGATGACAGGTCATCATACTACATGTGGGGTCATAAAGTTCCTACAGAAGAAAATCCTGGACTTTCAAGGACATGTACTGATAATTCTCAAGCACTTTCCCACTTTTGTTCAAAAGTAATTTTGTTATCTACAGTGATTGTGCACAAGCCTGTTAACCATTCTAACCCAGACTATTAACACCTGCACCTGACCCTTGTTAAGCTCTCTGAGAGAGCTTCCCACGGATCAGAGTCAGGAGTAGTGTGTCTCATATGTTTCATCCCACATCTGCCGGATCTTGTGTTTCATCATAGTCACATGACCCAGTTGCATCATATTGTGTTGTCATGGTAACCCGTGTGAGAGGCCATGTTGTGACGTCATCCCCATAGTGATATGCGGCATATGTGTGCATAGGCAACACATGTTGTTAGGGTGAAACCGCACACAACCTACCTGTGCTGGAACCATGGACACAAGAGGAGTTCCCAAGGCCTATAAAACCATAGGATCACAAACATTAGTAAAAGACAATCAGATATGAGGCATATGGCTCTGTGTGACAAACAGACAGAAAGGACAGTAACCAAGCACATGGCAGGAAGTGATGTTGTAAGAATACTAATGGCTAGGAAGAAAGGTCCTCAGACTGCTCTTGCAACTGACACAGATACAAGGTGGAGAAAGTAGAAGCATTTCTCCAATAGGCTGCCTGCATAGCATCCAACAACTTGACAAAATTAGCATAAGCCCAGGAGGTAGACAAGGCACATACCTCGTGGGCAAAAATACAATGCGTGCAGGATGCACGAATAGAAAAACAAATCCATCGAGAAATGGACTGAGGAGAGAAGGAAGAGCCCTGATACAGATAGGAGGTGTAGTTTCCGGCATCTGATTCTTGACCAGAAAGGAGCAATCAGTGGTAAAAGTGACACTGTTGGCGGAGCTTCTGAAAAAAGCCAGATCAACCGAGAGGGCGTGAAGCTCACTAACCCTTCTGGCTGTGGCAAACACCATCAGAGAAGCCATCTTGTATGTATATGAGAAAACACATATGGACCTGAGAAAAAGGTTTGAATGCCACATCACCCTCCCTACCACGAAGCAAAGCAGCACCCAAGAAAGATTCCATCTTGGGGTAAGCTGCAAAATCATAGGCCTTTCCAAAGAAACGTGCCGACTAAGCTTGGAGAGGTATGGATTAGTGCCGATATGACGCTTTCCCACATACGAAAAGGTCTCCAAAAGCATGGACCTGTGCCCTTTGGTTGGAGACTCCGAGAATCAAACAGATATACCAGAAACTCTCCAATCTGTGCTATCAAAGGATCAGCATAATCAACAGCACACCATTGACAGAAGACCTTCCATCTAGTCACATACGCTAAACCAATGGAGTGCCGCCTTGTATTTATTCATTTATTGGTGTTTAAGGTCACATACTTATGCACAATGGCTAATCGTGACCGTGACAGTTTTACGGGTGGAGGAAGCCGGAGTACCCAGAGAGAACCACCGAGCAACGATGAGCAGCTGTCAGCTCCCCAACATCGTAACTCTGAACTCTGCACCACAGCACAGGCAGGGTTAGATTGGTTGAAGACATGCGCACCATCGACGTGCAGTACGCCTCAGTACACAGCGTCATCGTGCCCCCATGTAGGCAATCGGGGTGAAGTGTCTTGCCCAAGGACACAACGCAGTTGCCGCAGGTGGGATTCGAACAGAGGACCTCTCGGCTTGCAGCCTGCACCTCTACCAACTGAGCCACCGCGCCTCCAGTGCCGCCTTGAAGAAGAAATTCGCACCACTGCTCATCACGAAAAACCTCTATGAAGAGAGACAGAACCCAACAAAGATATGCATGAAGGCACAATGAAGTCAGGTCGACATGAAACCTCCTCGTGTGACCTTGACAAAAAAGATTGCGCTGTAGAGGGAGACGTGCCAGAACTGCCGGCAACAGAGAGCGGAGGTGATTGATTCACACCCGTGGAGGCAACAGTTGAGCGAACAGAATGATTTGACAACTGTAGGTTCGTATCTTGGCAACAACCTGAGGGCAGAATCGGCCCTGGCGAGAAGGAATAGCCGACAAGACTGTTCCAATCGATTGACAGAGTGTCTACAGCAAAAGCCAGAGGATCTGGACACAGTGACTCAAAAGTGTTCACTAGATGGTTCCAATGGGTTGCAAAAAGACTGATGTGGGGACGACCCCAGAGATCGCAAAGTGACTGGAACACTGCCCTGTAAAGCATCCACTCAGTGGAAATGACCCTGTCACGTTGGGACAGGGAGTTGGCTAGGACATTCAGACGATCGGAAATGTGTCAAACCACCACCCCAGCGTTGACATCCTGAGCTAGCAGTTGAAGATCCAGAGCCAATTAGTACATGAGAACCGTGTGCGTGCCTCCCTGGTTCCGAATGTAAGCGACAATTGTCGATTTGTCGAACAACAAGGACCTGATGATTCGAAAGGTGGGGGATCCACTGCCGGAAGCTCTGAAGAAAAGCAAGAAGCTCCTTCTGGTTGATGTGAAGAGCTGCTTGATTCTGGTCCCATACACCACGAAGGGAAAGACCTAGAGAATGCAACGTTGTGCCCCATCCGAGATCACTGACATCTGCCGACAGAACACGATCGGATATGGGCAAGTCCAACAGAATTCTCTGCATAATCCACTGAACACCTGTCCAGGGAAGAAGGGGACGATGAAGAGATGCTAGTAATTGAAGCACCAGATCTAGAGGATCGACAATCGGCCTCCAACGACTGAGCAGAAAGTGTTGGAGAGTTATGACATGCAGCCGACCTAGAGGAATGAGATCGGTCACCGAACCGCAGAGACCGAGCAGCCGGAGAATACTCCTAGTTGTTGCAGTCGTGGACTGGGTCAGAGTCAGGGCGAAAACCGGGGGAATGACAGCCCTCGCCCGGGGAATCGCCACCATATTCAGCTGTGTGCAGAAGTCCATCCTCAGGTGACAAAATGACTGAGAAGGGACCAAGTCTGACTTCTCGTTGACTCGGAACCCCAGCGACATGAGCAGGCTCAACAGTGTGTTGACATCTGACTCCAAAAGAGCAGCAGTGAAGTGGCTCTGGAGGATATTGTCCAGATACAGTGAAGAAGTTACCTTGGACTGTGTGCAATGGAAGGCTATCACATACGACATCAGTCTGGTTAAGGCCCAAGGAGCCAGGATGTGGTTGAAAGGCATATCTTGAAATGGAAAACTTGCCTCAGAAAGCCAACCCGAGATACTTTCGAGATGTCCGATGAATCAGAACGTGAAAGTAAGCAACTCGCAGGTCGATGCTGGAAGCGAAATCTCCCTGGGAAATGGAACTGACCTGAAAATCTCCATCCTGATCTTGGGAGCAATGATAAACTGGTTCAGGATACTCAGATAGATAACCGGTCGGCGTCGGCCATCCTTCTTCACCACCAAGTACAGGTGGGAATAAAATCCCACTGAATGAATGTTCTTGATGACCTCAATCTTCCATTTGACAGGAGATTGTCTATCTCCATGATCAAAAGTTCCCAACGTGAAACGTTTGAAGGAACTACGGTTGGAAGAGGCACTCTCCACAGAGTGGGGTGCCTCCGAAAGGGTATCCACAGACCGGACCAAACAATATCTAACACCCAAGGATGTGATGTGATCATGGCCCAACGGTCTGCAAACTCTGATATCCTTCTCCAACTCGAGACAAATCGAGGTGAAGACCATTTCGAGCCCCAGCGAGGCCTGTGAGAGGAGAAACCATCTCCTCTGCTAGAGGAAGGATCCTGAGAGATTTCTCTGGTCTGCCGATGCTTACCCTTACCACGTGAGTAAGAAAAAGCGGCGACAGAAGGATCAGCCCGTGGCTTCACAATGGAAGCCGAAGGGAGTTTGTTAGGTTTGGAACGGCCACAGCCTCCAACAGAAGGTGGATCAAGATGGCAAAGCAGCAGCTGATCTTTGAAATGACACAGGACGTCATCGCGGACCACTGCCACGGAATCATGGGATAGTTGTGCAACCACCACAGAAGCGGATCGAAGAGCAGTGAGTTGCCCTTCAGGAAGAGAACGGCTTGTGTCCAACACAGCGTTCCTCCAAACTAATTCCAAATTAGCAGTGTTACAGGCATGCGTGTGAGTAAGATGCATGAGCACCTTAGAGATCACATGCAAAGGAGCCTGTATGTTGTCAAATTTATCTGGAGGCAAATAAGCAGCCAAGGCAGAGATGGTTTGATCTGAGAGAGAAAGCATACCTTGCATCTCTCTGAATAAACCCAACATGGACTCCAATGTCACCAATGGAATAATGGCCGATGCTTGGAAAGCCCGAGGGAGGAGTTCTGATTCAAGACCGTCAAACTCTGTCAGGCTGACAGATTGGCGGAATCGGAAGAACGATAACACACAGGAGGCAAAAACATATCGGCCTAGCGAAAAATGAAGTCTTCGTAGCCTTGGAACTCAGCTTTGAGTCGCATGTTGCAAAAGCTTCGACCACTTGTACCGACTGGTAAGGTCGAAGGCACCCAGAAGTATACTGAACCAGTCTATTGTTGCTCCCAGGTTCAGCATGGAGACTTTCAGGTCAGTTGCATTTCCCAGGGAGATTTCGCTTCCAGCATCGACCCTAGAGTCGCTTACTTTCACATTCCGATTCATCGGACATCTCGAAAGTATCACAGGTTCGCTTTTCTGCGGCGAGTTTACCAGTTCAAGGTCATGCCTCTCGGCCACAACAAGGCTCCTTGGGCCTTCACCCGAATGATGTTGCATGTTATAGCCCTCCATTTCACACAGTCCAAGGTGACTACTTTGGCTTATCTGGACAATATCCTCAATGCTGCTCTTCTGGAGTCAGATGTCAACACACTGTTGAACCTTCTCACATCACTGGTGTTCCAAGTCAACGAGGAGAAGTCGGACCTGGTCCCTTCTCAGTCGTTTTGTCATCTAGGGATGGATTTCCACACTCAGCTGAATATGATAGTGATTCCCTCGCTGAGGGATGTGATTCCCTCGGCTTTTGCCCCGACTCTGACCCAATCCATGTCCACGACAGCTCGGAGTATTTTCCCGCTGCTCGGTCTCTGCGGTTCGGTAACAGATCTCATTCATCTAGGTCGGCTGCATGTCATACCTCTCCAACACTTTCTGCTCAGTTATTGGAGACCGAATGTAGATCCTCTGCATCTGGGTCTTCAGTTACCAGCATCTCTTCATCGTCACCTTCTTGACTGGACAAATGCTCAGTGGAAAACGCAGGGAGTTCCATTGGACTTGCCCATATCCGATCGTGTTCTGACAGCAGATGCCAGCAATCTCGGATGGGGGGGGGGGGGGGGGGGGGGGGGGGGGGGGGGGACATTGGATCCTCTAGGTCTTTCCCTTCATGGTGTATGGGACCAGGATCAAGCAGCTCTACACATCAACCAAAAGAAGCTTCTGGCTCTTCTTCTGAGTTTCCGGCAGTGGATCCCCCACATTTTGAATCGTAGGGTCATTCTGTTGTTCGACAATTCGACAATGGTCTCTTACATTCGGAACCAGGATGGCACGCATTCGGTTCTCATGTATGAATTGGCTTGGGATCTTCTATTGCTAGCTCAGGATGTCAATGCCGGTGTGGTGGTTCATCTGTATGTCCTAGTCGTCTCTCTGAACCGACAGGGCACAGTCATTTCTTCTGAGTGGATGCTTGACAGGGCAGTGTTCCAGTCGCTTTGCG
Source organism: Pictodentalium vernedei (assembly GCA_031216915.1). Lineage (NCBI taxonomy): Eukaryota > Metazoa > Mollusca > Scaphopoda > Dentaliida > Dentaliidae > Pictodentalium > Pictodentalium vernedei. The sequence goes on from CM062293.1 coordinate 470,289,461, forward strand.
ATCTCTGGGATCATCCCCATATAGATCTTTTTGCAACCCACTGGAATGATCAGGTGGACACTTTCATGTCCCTGTGTCCAGATCCTCTGGCTTTCGCCGTGGATGCTCTGACACTCGATTGGAATGGGCTGGTCAGCTACACCTTCCGGACGGGTCCAATTCTCCACAGGTTCTAGCTGAGATACGAACCTGCAGTTGTTGAATCATTCTGATCACTCCTCCGTCGCCTCAGCAGGTGTGGATCAATCAGCTCCCCCCTCTGTTGGCAGTGGTTCTGACATGTCTCCCACAACATCACAACCTTCCTTGTCAAAGTCACCCGAGGAGGTTTCATGTCGACCCGACTTCATTGTGAGTTTACGCATATCTTTGTCGGGTCCTGTCTCCTCGTAGAGGTTTTTCGAGATGAGCAGTGGAGTGCATTTCTTCATCAAGGTGGCACTCCACTGGTTTAGCCTATGCGACTAAGTGGAAGGTCTTCAGTCGATGGTGTGCTGATCACTCTTGATTATGATGATCCTTTGTTAACACAGATTGGAGAATTTCTGGTATATCTGTTTGATTCTTGGGGTCTCCAACCTGTTATCGTCAAAGGGTACAGGTCCATGCTTTTGGAGACCTTTTCGTATGTGAGAAAGCATTGTATCGGCACAAACGGCACAAATCCATACCTGTCAAAGCTTATTTGGCACTTTTCGTTGAAAAGGCCTAGGATTTTGCAGCCTACCCCAAGATGGAATCTTTCTTGGGTGCTGCTTTGCTTGGGGGTAGGGAGAGGGGAGGGGGAAATTAGTGCATAATTAGCCTGAATTGGTGATTCAAATCAAAACCTGAATGCAATTGATAAGTTTCAAGGAAAGGGACATAACTCTGTGAACAATTGTAAGTGCATTTCATTCAGAGGCATTGTTTTCTTAATCTTGATTTCTTCTGTTACAGTTAGTTGTCTATGGGTCTATGGGTCCTCACCAATCAGTTTTTCAAATGAAAGTGTCAATGACACTGTAGCTTAACTTGTGTGTTGTGTTTGATGAAAAGGATAATGTTCAATGTTTATGAAAGGATTATGAAATGAGACAAGCATTGCGGTAATTTGGAATATGTTCATTTCTGTTCCCTGTATGATATGTTGTTGATAAAAATAATATGAGGTGTACACTGTACTAAAGAGCTGAGGGGTGGGTTAACATGACCTCTCAGTTAATGTATGGGGCCCTCACAGTTAACGTATATCAACGAAAGTTACCAAGTTACAGTGAAATTATTCCAAAACGAGTCATCCTATCAAGTTACATTGAAAACCCTTCATAAATATGGCCTGTAGACCGAGCTAAAGGTTTTCGGGCTTCGGGCCCCTGTAGCCGTCAGTTTCCCAATTGCGTCCAAAAGGGGACGTTCTCATCTAGACATTACATAAAGTCAACCTACCAAGTTACAATGAAATCCCTTCATAAATATGACCTGTAGACTGTGCTAAAGGTTTTTGGGCTTTGGGCTGAGGCAGCCATCATGATTGAATGTGCGCAACCAAAAGGGGACATTCTCATCTGGGCATTGTTTGGAGTGATCCTACGAAGCTACAATGAAATATCTTCATAAATATGACCTGTAGACTGTGCTCAAGGTTTTTGGGGCTTCAGGTCCCTGAAGCTGTCACAGTTCACCAATCACGACCAAAAGGGGATGTCATCATCTAGGCATTATGTGGAGACAAAGTAACAGGTTACAATGAAATCCTTCCATAAATATGACCTATAGACTATGCTAAAGATTTGGGGGTTTTGGGCTTGGGCAGTCATCAAGACTGAATGATCGCAACAAAAGGGGTCGTTCTCATCTAGACATTATTTGGAGTCATCCTACCAAGTTACAATGAAATCCCTTCATAAATATTACCTGTAGACTGTGCTAAATGTTTTCGGGCTTCGGGCTCGGCAGCCATCATGGCTTAATGATCGCAACCAAAAGGGGAATTCTCATCTGGGCATCAACTGGAGTGATCCTACAAAGTTACAATTCCCTTCATAAATATGACCTGTATACTGTGCTCAAGGTTTTTGGGCTTCGGGCACCTGTAGCCGTCACAGCTGACCAATCACGACCAAAAGGGGATGTCATCATCTAGGCATTATATGGAGTCAACCTAACAAGTTACAATGAAATCCTTACATAAATACAACCTATGGACTATGCTGAAGGTTTTTGGGCTTGGGCAGCCATCATGGCTGAATGATCACGACCAAAAGGGGACATTCTCATCTAGACATTATTTGGAGTCACCCTACCAAGTTACAATGAAATCCCTTCATAAATATGACATGTGGACTGTGCTCAAGGATTTTGGGCCTCAGGCCCCTGCAGCCGTCACAGTTGCCCAATCATGTCCGAAAGGGGACTTTCTCATCTAGATATTATATGAAGTCAACCTACCAAGTTACAATGAAATCCCTCCATAAATATGACCTGTAGACTGTGCTAAAGGTTTTCTGGTTTTGGGCTCGGGCAGTCGTCACGGTTGACAGATCATGACCAAATGAGGAAGTTCTCATTTAGACATAATTCAGAGTCATCCTACCAAATTACAATGAAATCCCTCCATATTAAATATGACCTGCAGACTGTGCTAAAAAAAATTTGGGTTTTGGGCTTGGGCAGCCATCGCAGTTGACAGATCATGACCAAAAGGGGACATTCTCATCTGGGCATTTTTCAGAGGCATCCTACCAAGTTACAATGAAATCCCGTCATAAATACGACCTGTAGACTGTGCTAATGGTTTTCGGGTTTTGGGCTCGGGCAGCCATACTGGTTGACCGATCACGACCAAAAAGGGACGTTATCATCTAGACATGACCTCAAACCTGCATATGAAATTTCGTGACGATCAGACAAGAATTGCGGAGTGTAAGCTGTGCTAAAGGAAAAGGTGAACAGACTCACACAGACGAACAGACTTCCGCACACGTGATGGCAATAGCTTATCTTGACTTTGTCAAGTTAAGCTAAAAAACCTATTTTGTAATTAAATTCTGATGACTTAAATTTATGTTGCTCCAAACAAGTCAGACATTAGAGAATGACTGATTGATGTTTCCATCTGAGTTGGGCCTGTTGGTTCAATCAGTGAAACCATTCAAGATTAGACTTTCCTTTGCCATGCTACACTGATCATTCATATTTGTAATAAAAAACATTCAATATTTAAGCATTCAATTTTTAAGAAAACTGATAGCAAAAAATGGATCTTGTCTGCAACATGTTTTGTAGTTTCCTACATCACAGGCCTGTGGAAACTGCATGAATGTTCCTTTGGATGGTGCAAAGTATACGTTTTTGACGTAAATCACCATTTAAGCAAGTTTTGTGACATTAACTAATTACAAGGTGCATAGTCTCACAAAGGGTGTACATCTGTGCATACCCCCACTTGCTGGTCAAGTAAAAATGTAAGTAACCAACAAGGAAATTTCATGCTGATGGATGACAGGTCATCATACTACATGTGGGGTCATAAAGTTCCTACAGACAGGGTTCACATGCTTCTGGAGGAAAAAAATCCTGGACTTTCAAGGACTTGTAGTGATAATTCTCAAGCACTTTCCCACTTTTGTCCAAAAGTATTTTCGTTATCTACAGTGATTTTGTACAAGCCTGTCAACCATTCTAATCCAGACTATTATCACCTCCACCTGACCCTTGTTAAGCTCTCTGAGAGAGCTTCCCAAGAATCAGAGTCAGGAGTAGTAATTGTCTCATATGTTTCATCCCATATCTGCCGGATCTTATGTTTCATCATAGTTACATGACCCAGTTGCATCATATTGTGTTGTCATGGTAACCCGTTGAGTGGCCATGTTGTGACGTCATCCCCATAGTGATATGTGGCATAAGTGCACATACGCAACACACGTTGTTAGGGTGAAACCGCACACAACCCACCTGTGCTGGAACCATGGACACAAGAGGAGTTCCCAAGGCCTATAAAACCAAAGCATCACAAACATTAGTAAAAGACAATCAGATATGAGGCATATGGCTCTGTGTGACAGACAGAAAGGACAGTAACCAAGCACATGGCTGGAACTGACTTTGTAGGAAGTCTAATGGCTAGGGTAGACAACAAACTGAGCAGAAGAAAGAGGGCCCAAGGAAAAAAGGTCCTCAGACTGCTCTTGCAACTGACACAGATACAAGGTGGAGAAAGTAGAAGCATTTCTCCAATAGGCTGCCTGCATAGCATCCAACAACTTGACAGAATTAGCATAAGCCCAGGAGGTAGACAAGGCACATACCTCGTGGGCAAAAATACGATTGGTAATACAATTGTCAGCCTCTAGATAGGTGCAGGATTCGCGAATAGCAAAACAAATCCAACGAGAAATGGAGTGAGGAGAGAAGGAAGAGCCCTGATACAGATAGGAGGTGGAGTAGTTTCCGGCATCTGATTCTTGACCAGAAAGGAGCAATCAGTGGTAAAAGTAACACTGTTGGCAGAGCTCCTGAAAAAGGCCAGATCAACCGAGAGGGCGTGAAGCTCACTAACCCTTCTGGCTGAGGCAAACACCATCAGAGAAGCCATCTTGTATATATGTGAGAAAACACATATGGACCTGAGATAAAGGTTTGAATGGCACATCCCCCTCCCTGCCACCAAGCAAAGCAGCACCCAAGAAAGATTCCATCTTGGGGTAAGCTACAAAATCCTAGGCCTTTCCAAAGAAAAGTGCCGACTAAGCTTGGAAAGGTATGGATTAGCATCAATATGATGCTTTCCCACATACGAAAAGGTCTCCAAAAGCATAGAACTGTACCCTTTGGTTGGAGACTCCGAGAATCAAACAGACATACCAGAAACTCTCCAATCTGTGCTATCAAAGGATCAGCATAATCAACAGCACACATTAGATAGAAGACCTGCCACCTAGGCTAAACCAGTGGAGCGCCGCCTTGAAGAAGAAATGCCCTCCACTGCACGTCTCAAAAAACCTCTATGAAGAGAGACAGGACCCAACAAAGATATGCGTGAAGGCACAATGAAGTCAGGTCGACATGAAACCTCCTCATGTGACCTTGACAAAAAAGGTTGTGATGTAGAGAGAGACGTGTCAGAACCGCCGCCAACAGAGAGCGGAGGTGATGAAGTCAGGTCGACATGAAACCTCCTCATGTGACCTTGACAAAAAAGGTTGCGATGTTGAGGGAGACGTGTCAGAACCGCCGCTAACAGAGAGCAGAGGTGATTGATTTATACAGATACAGATAAGGGGAGGAGTAGTTTCTGGCATCAGATTCTTAACCAGAAAGGAGCAATCAGTGGTAAAAGTAACAATGTCGGCGGAGCTCCAGAAAAAGGCCAGATCAACCGAGAGGGCGTGAAGCTCACTTACCCTTCTGCCTAAGGCAAACGCCATCAAAAAAGACGTTTTGCATGTGAGAAAACACATATCCACGAGGGATAAAGGTTTGAACGGAACATCCCCATCCCTGCCACCAAGCAAAGAAGCACCCAAGAAGGATTCCATCTGGGGAAAGCTGCAAAATCCTAGGCCTTTCCAAAGAAACCTGCAGACTAAGCTTGGAGAGGTATGGATTAGTGCCGATATAACGCTTTCCAACATATAAAAAGGTCTCCAAAAGCATGGACCTGTACCCTTTGACGGTAACAGGTTAGAGACTCTGAGAATCAAACAGATATACCAGAAACTCTCCAATCTGTGTTATCAAAGGATCAGCATAATCAACAAAGTGATTAGCACACCTCATCTCGAAAAACTTCTACGAAGAGAGACAGGACCCAACAAAGATATGCGTCAAGGCACAATGAAGTCAGGTCAACATGAGACATCCACGTGTGACTTTGACAAAGAAGATCGAAACATAGAGGGAGATGTGTCAGAACCGCTGCCAACAGAGAGCAGAAGTGATTGATCCACACCCACTGAGGCGACAGGGGAGTGAACAGAATGATTCGACAACTGTAGGTTCGTACCTTGGCGAGAACCTGAGGCAGAATCGGCCCTTGCGAGAAGGTGTAGCCGACAAGACTGTTCCAATCGATTGACAGAGTGTCTACAGCAAAAGCCAGAGATTCTGGACACAGTGACACGAAAGTGTCCCCTTGATGGTTCCAATGGGTTGCAAACAGATCGATGTGGGGACGACCCCCGAGATCGCAAAGTGACTGGAACACTGCCCTGTAAAGCATCCACTCAGTGGAAATGACCCTGTCACATTGGGACAGGGAGTCGGCTAGGACATTCAAGAGACCGGGAATGTGTTGAACCACCACCCTGCATTGACAACCTGAGCTAGCAGTTGAAGATTCAGAGCCAATTCGTACATGAGAACCGTGTGCGTGCCTCCCTGGTTCCGAATGTAAGCGACCATTGTCGAATTGTCGAACAACAAAAGGACCTGATCATTCGAAAGGTGGTGGATCCACTGCCGGAAGCTCAGAAGAAAAGCAAGAAGCAGCTTTTGGTTGATGTGAAGAGCTGCTTGATTCTGGTCCAATACACCACGAAGGGAAAGACCTAGAGAATCAACGTCATGCCCCATTCGAGATCACTGACATCTGCCAACAGAACACGATCAGATATGGGCAAGTCCAACAGAATTCCCTGCATAATCCACTGAACACCTGTCCAGGGAAGAAGGGGACGATGAAGAGATGCTAGTAATTGAAGCACCAGATCTAGAGGATTGACAATCGGCCTCCAATGACTGAGCAGAAAGTGTTGCAGAGTTATGACATGCAGCCGACCTAGAGGAATGAGATCGGTCACCGAACCGCAGAGACTGAGCAGCCGGAGAATACTCCTAGTTGTCGCAGTCGTGGACTGGGTCAGAGTCAGGGCGAAAACCGGGGGAATGACAGCCCTCGCCCGGGGAATCGCCACCATATTCAGCTGTGTGCAGAAGTCCATCCTCAGATGACAAAATGACTGAGAAGGGACCAAGTCCGACTTCTCCTCATTGACTCGGAACCCCAACGACATGAGCAGGCTCAACAGTGTGTTGACATCTGACTCCAGAAGAGCAGCAGTGAAGTGGCTCTGGAGAATATTGTCCAGATACAGTGAAGCAGTTACCTTGGACTGTGTGCAATGGAAAGCTATCACATGCGACATCAGTCAGGTTAAGGCCCAAGGAGCCTGGATGTGGCTGAAAGGCATGATCTTGAACTGGTAAACTCACCTCAGAAAAGCCAACCTGAGATACTTTTGAGATGTCCGATGAATCAGAACGTGAAAGTAAGCAACTCGCAGGTCGATGCTGGAAGCGAAATCTCCTTGGGAAATGGAACTGACCTGAAAATCTCCATGCTGAACTTGGGAGCAATGATAAACTGGTTCAGGATACTCAGATAGATAACCGGTCGGAGTTGGCCATCCTTCTTTGCCACCAAGTACAGGTGGGAATAAAATCCCACTGAATGAATGTTCTCGATGACCTCTATCTTCCCTTTGAAAGGAGATTGTCTATCTCCGTGATCAAAAGTTCCCGACGTGATACGTTTGAAGGAACTTGGGTTGGAAGAGGCACTCTTGACAGAGTGGGGTGCCTCCAAAAGGATATCCACAGACCGGACCAAACAACATCTAACACCCGAGGATTGGATGTGATCATGGCCCAACGGTCTGCAAACTCTGATATCCTTCCTTCAACCCGGGACGAATCGAGGTGAAGACCATTTCGAGACCCACTGAGACCTGTGAGAGGAGAAACCATCTCCTCTGCTAGAGGAAGGATCCCGAGACATCTCTCTGGTCTGCCGATGCTTACCCTTACCACGTGAGTAAGAAGAAGAGGCGACAGGAGGATCAGCCCGTGGCTTCACAATGGAAGCCCAAGGGCGTTTGTTAGGCTTGGAATGGCCACAGCCTCCAACAGAAGGTGGATCAAGCTGGCAAAGCAGCAGCTGAACTTTGGAATGACACAGGACGTCATTGCGGACCATTGCCACGGAATCATGGAATAGTCGCGCACCCACCAAAGAAGCAGATCGAAGAGCAGTGCACTGCCCTTCAGGAAGGGAATGGCTAGTGTCCAAACTAATTCTAAATTAGCAGTGTTACAGGCATGCATGTGAGTAAGATGCATGAGCACCTTGGAGATCACATGCAAAGGAGCCTGTATGTTGTAAAACTTATCTGGAGGCAGATAAGCAGCCAAGGCAGAGACGATTTGATCTGAGAGAGAAAGCATACCTAGCATCTCTCTGGAAAAGCCCAACATGGACTCCAATGTCACCATTGGAATAATGGCCGACGCCTGGAAAGCCCAAGGGAGGAGGAGTCCTGATCCAAGACCATCAAACTATGTCAGTCCAACAGATAGGCACAATCAGAAGAACGATAACGCACAGGAGGCAAAAAGGTATCAGCCTAGCGAAGAATGAAGTCTTCGTAGCCTTGGAACTCAGCTTTGAGTCGCATGTTGCAAAAGCTTCGACCACTTGTACCAACTAGTACGGTCGAAGGCACCCAGAAGTATCCTGAACCAGTCTATCGTTGCTCCCAGGTTCAGCATGGAGACTTTCAGGTCAGTTGCATTTCCCAGGGAGATTTCGCTTCCAGCACTGGCCTGCGAGTCGCTTACTTTCACGTTCCGATTCATCGGACATCTCGAAACTATCACAGGTTCGCTTTTCTGGGGGGAGTTCACCAGTTCAAGGTCATGCCTCTCGGCCACAACCTGGCTCCTTGGGCCTTCACCCGAATGATGTCGCATGTTATAGCCCTCCATTTCACACAGTCCACGGTGACTACTTCGGTGTATCTGGATGATATCCTCAATGCTGCTCTTCTGGAGTCAGATGTCAACACACTGTTGAACCTGCTCAAGTCGCTGGTGTTCCGAGGCAACAAGAAGTCAGACCTGGTCCCTTCTCAGTTGTTTTATCATCTAGGGATGGATTTCCACACTCAGCTGAATATGATGGGGATTCCCTGGCTGAGGGATGAGATTCCCTCGGCTTGTGCCCAGACTCTGACCCAGTCCACATCCACGACAGCTCAGAGTATCTTCCGACTGATCGGTCTCTGCGGTTCGGTGACAGATCTCATTCATCTAGGTCGGCTGCATGTCATACTTCTCCCAACACTTTCTGCTCAGTCATTGGAGGCTGAATGTAGATCCTCTGCATCTGGGTCTTCAGTTACCAGCATCTCTTCATCGTCACCTTCTTGACTGGACAACTGTTCAGTGGAAAACGCAGGGAGTTCCATTGGACTTGCCCATATCCGATCGTGTTCTGATGGCAGATGCCAGCGATCTCGGATGGGGTGGGACATTGGATCCTCTTGGTCTTTCCCTTCATGGTGCACAAGACCAGGATCAAGCAGCTCTTCACATCAACCAAAAGGAGCTTCTGGCTCTTCTTCTGAGTTTCCCCCAAATTTCGAATCGTCGGGTTGTTCAGTTGTTCGACAATTCGACAATGGTCTCTTACATTCAGAACCAGGGTGGCACGCACTCGGTTCTCATGTACGAATTAGCTCGGGATCTTCTATTGCTAGCTGAGGATGTCAATGCCGGTGTAGTGGTTCGTCACATACCTGGTCGTCTGTATGTCCTAGTTGACTCCCTGAACCGACAGGGCAGGGTCATTTCCACTGAGTGGATGCTTCACAGGGCAGTGTTCCAGTTGCTTTGCAATCTCTGGAGTCATCCCTACATAGATCTTTTTGCAACCCATTGGAATGATCAGGTGGACACTTTTGTGTCCCTGTGTCCTGATCCTCTGGCTTTCGTCGTGGATGCTCTAGAATGGAATGGGCTTGTCGGCTACACCTTCCGGACGGGTCCGATTCTTCCTCAGGTTCTAGCCAAGATACGAACCTGCAGTTGTTGAATCATTCTGATCACTCCCCCGTTGCCTCAGCGGGTGTGGATCAATCAGCTCCCCCCTCTGTTGGCAGCGGTTCTGACATGTCTCCCACTACATCGCGACCTTCCTTGTCAAAGTCACCGGATCAGGTTTCATGTCGACCCGACTTCGTTGTGAGTTCACGCATATCTTTGTTGGGTCCTGTCTCCTCATAGAGGTTTTTCGAGATGAGCAGTGGAGTGCATTTCTTCATCAAGGTGGCACTCAACTGGTTTAGCCTATGTGACTAAGTGGAAGGTCTTTTGTCGATGGTGTGCTGATCACTCTGTTGATTATGCTGATCCTTCGATAACACAGATTGGAGAGTTTCTGGTATATCTGTTTGATTCTTGGGATCTCCAACCTGTTATCGTCAAAGGGTACAGGTCCATGCTTTTGGAGACCTTTTTGTATGAGAGAAAGCATCGTATCGGCACTAATCCATACCTGTCAAAGCTTATTCGGCACTTTTCTTTGAAAAGGCCTAGGATTTTGCAGCCTACCCCAAGATGAAATCTTTCTTCGGTGCTGCTTTGCTTGGGGGCAGGGAGAGGAGGGGGAAATTTGTGCATGTTTAGTCTGAACTGGTGATTCAAATCCAAACCTGAATGCAATTGATAAGTTTCATGAAAAGAGGCATAACTCTGTGAACAACTGTATGCGCATTTCATACAGAGGCATTATGTTTTCTTAATCTTGATTTCTTCTGTTACAGTTAGTTGTCTATGGGTCCTCTCCAATCAGTTTTTCAAATGAAAGTGTCAATGACACTGTAGCTTAACTTGTGTGTTGTGTTTGATGAAAAGGATAATGTTCAATGTTTATGAAAGGATTATGAAATAAGACAAGAATTGTGATAATTGGGAATATGTTCATTTCTGTTCCCTGTATGATAGGTTGTTGATAAAAATAATATGAGGTGTACACTGTACTAAAGAGCTGAGGGGTGGGTTAACATGACCTCACAGTTAATGTATGTGGCCCTCATAGTTAACGTATATCAACGAAAAGTAACCAAGTTACAATGAAATTATTCCAAAGTGAGTCATCCTATCAAGTTACATTAAAAACCCTTCATAAATATGGACTGTAGACTGTGCTAAAGGTTTTCGGGCTTCAGGTCCCTGTAGCCGTCAGTTTCCCAATTGCATCCCAAAGGGTACATTCTCATCTAGACATTATATGAAGTCAACCTACCAAGTTACAATGAATCCCTTCATAAATATGACCTGTAGACTGTGCTAAAGGTTTTTGGGCTCAGGCAGCCATCATGGCTGAATGAGCGCAACCAAAAGGGGACATTCTCATCTGGGCATCATTTGGAGTGACCCTACGAAGTTACAATGAAATACCTTCATAAATATGACCTGTAGACTGTGCACAGTTGACCAATCACGACCAAAAGGGGATGTCATCATCTAGGCATTATATGGAGTCAAACTAACAGGTTACAATGAAATCCTTCCATAAATATGACCTATAGACTATGATAAATGTTTTGGGGTTTTGGGCTTGGGCAGCCATCAAGGCTGAATGAGTGCGACGAAAAGGGGATGTTCTCATCTAGACATTATTTGGAGTCAGCCTACCAAGTTACAATGAAATCCCTTCATAAATGTGACCTGTAGACTGTGCTAAAGGTTTTCGGGCTTCGGGCCCCTGTAGCAGAGTTGCCCAATCGCATCCATAAGGGGACATTCTCATCTAGACATTATATGAAGTCAACCTACCACATTACAATGAAATCACTTCATAAATATGACCTGTAGATTGTGCTAAAGGTTTTCAGGCTTTGGGCTCGGGCAGCCATCACGGTTGATGATCACAATCAAAAGGGGATATTCTCATCTGGGCATCATCTGTAGTGATCCCACAAATTTACAATGAAATCCCTTCATAAATATGAAAAAATTAATTTAGATATTTTTTATACTTACCAATGCCCCAGACTAGCTGCTGGTGCTAACTGAAAAATGTTTAGGGCCAAACACAAATTTTGCCCCCCCCAATCCCCAAAATTTGCATGCAAAACTGAAAAATTAGAAGTCCTATCTGGCCCTCCAAAAATTTACCTTCAGTGCATGCGCAGACGCCCGGAAGTCACCGAATCTGGCACCAACATCATTCTTTGTAAAAAGATTATAATATAATAATTCAGCGGGAAGGTATGAGTGCCCAGTACTGCCTGCTCATGGGAGGGGCATTCCCGTCTGGGCCATTTGTAAGTATAAAAAATATATAAATTACTTTAATTTTTTTCATTTTTTTATCCTGTGTACCAATGGCCCAGACTAGCTGAATCGTAAAAAGGTGGAGGGCCTAGAACTTCTGAAATAGTAATCAACATAGATCAAATCTTTCAATCCATGAAGAATATTAGAATAATTAGAATTTACATGTATGTCTCTTTATACCATAATAGAAGAGACATTTCCTAATATGGATCCCAATTATGTAAATCCTAAATCTGAACAAGAAATCATGCTAAATAGGATGTAATGAGTTCACAAATTTTTAAGGCCAGTCTGGACTAAGCCTTAAAAATTAGGATGGCATATTTGAGAATGAGAGAAAATTGCCCATAAACCTACGCCATACAATAACACTACAGCTGAATGCCGAAAATAGTACGGACAAAAACAGCTTCATAGTTACATACCCAATAAGCCAGAGAAGTCGACAAAATGACCCCCCCCCCCTCCCTTTTTTTTAACATATTTTCAAAAGAAAGTGGAGAGAGCTCTGGAATCAAAAAGCGGTACCCGGAAACGATATAACTATCGATCAGGCACTCAAAAATTAATTCATGAATAATAAATGGTGCTTAATGCCACTTCACAAGCCAAGGCTATACCGACAATTTGGTGAATAACATTCTTCGCTACAAAAAATGCACTGCAGACGGCGTATACAGGTACGGCGAAATCAGTGAAATAATAATATAACATACACATACAAAAGCGAGATATGAGTAACAATCTTTGCAGAGAAAACACGCTTCAAAGATCATTCACTGGAGGCCTCTGTACAATTAAATCCTGTAAGAACACTCGCCAATGTGTACTATTTGGTATCTACAATTATAAACATGTGAGAATATGCAATTTGAGAAACGACAAAATAGAGACTAGGATCTAGAAATGGAGGTAGGTATGATTATCCGGCTCCAGCACTGACCGCACCCGAAATAAATAATAATTTCTAGGTCCATCAAAGTGATAGCGTAATAAAATATTGCGCAATTGCATTAAAATCCAGCCTGTAATCATCCAAAAACCACTAAATATAGTTAGGCAGTCACCTATGAACTCAAAAAGCAGCAAATATGATGATTAAATAAGTTCTTGTATATTAGAAATCAGAAAATAAACACCAGAAACTAATACACCAGAACTGTGTATATGCCTATGAGGATGCCATGCAACATGACCCAAACACATAGTATGTATGTATTAAGATATATAAATGTGACAGTGTGTGAGTGTGGGGAGGAATTCGACTTCATGTCGAAATCTCCTCACCCACATTACTTAATCATTGCTGGTCCAAACAGCAATAATATAGTAACTACAAAGCTCCCTCACATCTGACATACTCCATTATGCCACTGAGAGCGGAGAATAATGTGAAGAAGAAAATTTCCCTTGAAGAAGAAAATCCTTTCATGGGGGAAGCTTCTGGCGAATGTTCAATAACAGACACTTAACGTCAATGTAATCAATAGAAACAAATGATTAGAAGGATACACATATCCTATCATTCATTCCAATGAAAAATGGCTGAGCGTCAAATGTATGCGTTCTAAAGCCTAATACTGGCGACACAAATAATGGAAACTATTATTACCATGCGTCACAAACTTAACTATTCTGAAGTGATCCTACATAAGATCATGTAATAGCCATTCAGTTAGAATAAGCTCAAGATGCTGCCAGCGCTTTACTTCATGTGCTGAAGTCTTAAGCACTGACTGCTGATTGGAAGATAAATTTTCCTAAGCAGTACGAATAGCTAACTGACTCCATATCTCTAGCAATAGAATGTCCCTTCTATTGGAAATTAATGACAAAAGTAGCGTTTCTTCTCTACTGATAAACTCTGATCTGCGTCTATAAATACATGAATGGTAATAATATGTGGTCTCCAAAAACCGAGGGTCGCAAGATCCCTGCATAGAGACACCATCGGACTCAGTACTGTAACCCAATATATGAACTCACATCCATCATAATTGAGAAAACCGATAAATAGAAGCCCAAACTTGACCTTATGTTAAAAGATTCTCCGAAACAAAACAGGTCGAGAGCTAAAAACGTCTACCACTCCAGTTATTCTTAACTGGAGGGAACGTGTGCGTAAGAGACCCATCGAAATAACATTCATAGCCGCTCCGCACAACCCCATCCGACGCATAAAATTTCCACTGTTAATGTGTCAGATAAAAGATAAAAGTGAGCCAAACAACTGGCTAATTCGCTCTGTGAAACAACAGACGAACCACCCTGTCGAAAATGAATTGTAGGATACATGTATCTTACCATTCATCCCATGAGACGTTATCTAGTTCATAATTCAAGTGATCAAAAGAACTATACACGCAATATCGCTGAACGCTCGCTTTTAGACTGAAAGATTATCATAAATAACCTAATTATCCAGTCCCAGTCAAAATCGTTCGGACAGAGCTCTATAAGAGCCTCGAACCACCGGCTCAGGGGTGTCTGATCAGTAAACTCAAACAGACCTAAACCCCCATCCAAGTGGCTGTATAGACAATCCCTTAAGTAATATATTGGAGGGATACCTATACCTTCGCAATGAGTCCTAATATATGATCTAAGTCTAGGACAACCTCTCCTACTCTTTCTGCTGGCATTGGTCGAATAGACCCCAACTTAAAGAGTCGAGTAACTTAAAGAGTCAAGTATTAATGCTTTCTATGAAAGACTAGTGTCTGGAAAACTAAAGCGACCTGTAGCAAGTTTTCCACCTAATCAAATGTTAAAGATGCCGACACAAGGCTTCGTCACATCTGAATAGCTCCCACTTAACATTTGTTAAGACAGAGATATATATTATAATTGGTCTGGAAAGAATTTTTAAAAGGTACAAATGTCCACAAAATTCCTTTCCAAATAGACGTTGCATCACAGTACTTAAAAACGAAGTACATAAGACCATGGGTCTAAATTCGCTCTGAATAAGAAATTATCTTCTCCATTGTGTCCGCGGGAACAGCGAAATGATGAAGGTAAGGCTACCACTAAGATCTTAGCCTGCTCAATCAACGCAGAGAAACTCTCAACACATCTTCCCCGGTCATTTTTTAAATGTATGTGAACAAAAAATGGTAAAACATAAAGAAGATGATAAGAAACTGTATTACTTCTTCCCACAGGAAGTTAAATATGGCATCGTCTACACAATCGAAGACCTGTGACACCCATGTAGACTTAACTGGAAAGAGATCTTATTATCCTGCTCTTTGTCCAGATGAAGTCAGCGTCTAACAACGCTAGCGGTTTCTCACAATTACTTGCAGCACTGTGATGCACTGGAACAAGTTCAAGGAAACGATAATACATAGTATCCATACCATCCATGAGTTGTTCTGAAAGGAAAAGTTATCCTCCTCCATATCCCTTTCATCATTCGTCTAAATTAGTTAGAATCACAGTCACCGGCAAGCAATTCATGACCGCTGCTCCTGGAACAGCGAGTCTGAGATGGCTCTTACTGCGGACGTCCCGATGAATGAAACCTTATCTCCTTGGCTATTAGATGGTGCGACTTTATTCACAAAAGATGGGCTTTTTGAGGATGCAGACTCGATATCCTAAGTCACTTAGCCAAGGTGTGGTCAGGAGTGCTTAGTAGATGCTGAAGAAGCCAACCTGTAGCCGTCCCCGGCTAAGAATTGAACTAAGCGTACCGGACAATAGCTATGTACGTAAGCTCTGACTGAAGCAAATTCCTACCAACAACACCTAGCCCCAGGTGTTGTTAAAAGAGAGAGAGGGGTCTCTCTCTAACTCGCAGTCTGGGGAGACCTAATCGATTGTACCTCAGAACTTGCTGGCTTCTTCATTCCATTAAAACAGGGTGAGCATGATTGGATTTAATAGTGCACAATACACCCTTATTCTCTCTCGACCACTACAGAAACACCCGGCATCACACTATCCATATCGATCCGCCGGTCGAGCTAGCTGGAGACAAGGGGTGTAAACCCTAGTTCAAAGGCCTAGCCCTTGTCTTATGTCATTGAGCACTTATGCCACTAGCTCTGAATACCATGCACCTGCGACACATTCGGAGTCACAGTCCTCATTTTCAATCTTAACCGTTTCACCAGCGCCAGGGAACTGAAAACATTCATCGCAGTTTATAGCCCTGTGTAATATAAAGAATACTTTATCCGTTATGTAGAGGACTAAGATGACCCCGGCTGTCTATTAGACGGGACATCCTGGACAGGAGGCATGGACGTAAACTCCGACTGACGCAAGTTCCTACCAACAACATCTGTCCCCAGATGATGCTGTAAGGAGAGAGACCTCTCTCTTGCTCATGGTCCTGGCTGACTTAGACGAGCGTACCTCAGAACTTGCAGGCTTCTTCCTTCAGTCGTTGCTGGGTGAGTCTGGTTACATATTATAGTGCTCGCTCCACCCTAGATCATCTACTAGCACGGAGCGGACACACCCAGAGTCGCAGCTCTCAGAGGCCTGATTGACTGCTTCACTAATCGAGCTAGCAGGCGACAATGGACTTTGTGCGGTCGTGTGTGCTTTTTGAACGTAGAGGAAGTTATAAGACATTATTAATTGAGATTTAAAAAGCACAAATGTCAGTTTGTTGTTATCAAAAGCCAAACAAAGAATAATGTTGGCGCCAGATTCGGTGACTTCCTGGAGTCTGCGCATGCGTGGAGGGTAAATGTATGGAGGGCCAGATAGGACTTCTAATTTTCAGTTTTGCATGCAAATTTTGGGGATTGGAGAGGCAAAATTTGTGTTTCGTCCAAACTATATTTGAGTTATCACCAGCAGCTAGTCTGGGCCATTGGTATACAGTATAAAAATATGGCATATAGACTGTGCTCAAGGTTTTTGGGCTTCGGGTGCCTGTAGCCATCTCAGCTGACCAATTATGACCAAAAGGGGTTGTCCTCTTCAAGGCATTATATTGAGACAACCTAACAACTTACAATGAAATCCTTACATAAATATAACTATAGACTATGCTAAAGGTTTTTTGGTTCGGGCAGCCATCAAGGCTGAATGATCGCGACCAACAGGGGACGTTCTCATCTAGACATTATTTGGAGTCATCCTACCAAGCTGCAATGAAATCCCTTCATAAATATGACCTGCAGACTTTGCTAAAGGTTTTCGGGCTTCAGGCCCCTGTAGCCATCACAGCTGCCCAATCACGTCCAAAAGGGGGATGTTCTCATCTAGACATTATATGAAGTCAACCTACCAGGTTACAATGAAATCCCTTTAAAAATATGACCTGCAGACTGTGCTAAAGGTTTTTGGGCTTCAGGCTCGGGCAGCCATCATGGTTGAATGGTCACAACCAAAATGGGACATTCTCATCTGGGCATCATCTGGAGTGATCCTACGAAGTTACAATGAAATCCCTTCATAAATATGACCTGTAGACTGTGTCAAGGTTTTTGGGCTTCGGGCCCCTGTAGCCGTCACAGTTGACCAATCAGCACCAAAATGGGATGTCATCATCTAGGCATTACATGGAGTCAAACTAACAGGTTACAATGAAATCCTTCCATAAATATGACCTACAGACTATGCTAAAGGTTTTGGGATTTTGGGCTTGGGCAGCCATCAGTTGACCAATCACAACCAAAAGGGGATGTCATCATCTATGCATTATATTGAGTCGACCTAACAAGTTACAATGAAATTCTTCCATAAATATGACCTATAGACTATGCTAAAGGTTTCTGGGCTCGGGCAGCCATAAAGGCTGAATGATAGCGACCAAAGGGGACGTTCTCATCTAGACACTGCATGGAGTCATCCTTCCAAGCTACTATGAAATCCCTTCATAAATATGACCTGTAGACTGTGCTAAAGGTTTTCAGGCTCCAGGCCCCTGTAGCATCACAGTTGCCCAATCATGTCC
This sequence comes from Pictodentalium vernedei, assembly GCA_031216915.1. NCBI lineage: Eukaryota > Metazoa > Mollusca > Scaphopoda > Dentaliida > Dentaliidae > Pictodentalium > Pictodentalium vernedei. The sequence continues at coordinate 470,307,486 of CM062293.1, forward strand.
AAAAGGGGACGTTCTCATCTAGACATTATATGAAGTCAACCTACTAAGTTACAATGAAATCCCTTCATAAATATGACCTGTAGTCTGTGCTAAAGGTTTTCGGGCTTCGGGCTCGGGCAGCCATCATGGCTGAATGATCGCAACCAAAAGGGGAATTCTCATCTGGGCATCATCTGGAGTGATCCTACAAAGTTACAATTCCCTTCATAAATATGACATGCGGATTGTGCTCAAGTTTTTCGGGTTTCGGCACCTGTAGCCGTCACAGTTGACCAATCATGACCAAAAGGGGATATCATCATCTGGGCATTATATGGAGTCAACCTAACAAGTTACAATGAAATCCTTACATAAATACGACCTATGGACTATGCTAAAGGTTTTTGGGCTTGGACAGCCATCAAGGCGGAATGATCGCGACCAAAAGGGGACGTTCTCATCTAGACATGATATGAAGTCAACCTATCAAGTTACAATGAAATCCCTCCATAAATATGACCTGTAGACTGTGGTAAAGGTTTTCGGGTTTTGGGCTCGGGCAGTCATCACGGTTGACAGATCACGACCAAATGGGGAAATTCTCATCTAGACATCACACGGAGTCATCTTACCAAGTTACAATGAAATCCCTCCATATTAAACATGACCTGCAGACTGTGCTAAAAGTTTTTGGGCTTTGGCAGCCATCACAATTGACAGATCATGCCCAAAAGGGGATGTTCTCATCTAGGCATTATACAGAGGCATCCTACCAAGCTACAATGAAATCCCTTTCATAAATACAACCTGTAGACTGTGCTGATGGTTTTCAGGTTTTTGGCTCGGGCAGCCATTCCGGTTGACTGATCGCGACCAAAAGGGGACGTTCTCATCTAGACATGACCCCAAACCTGCATATGACGATCAGACAAGAACTGTGGGGTGTAGCCTGTGCTAAAGGAAAATGTGAACAGACTCAAACAGACTCACAGACTAACAGACTTCCGCACACGTGATGGCAATAGCTTATCTTGACTTTGTCAAGTTAAGCTAAAAGACCTATTGATAAATACATTTTGAAATTAAATTCTGACGACTTAAATTAATGTAGCTCCAAACAAGTCAGACATTAGAGAATGACTGATTGATGTTTCCATCTGAGTTGGGCCTGTTGGTTCAATCAGTGAAAGCATTCAAGATTAGACTTTCCTTTGCCATGCAACACTGATCATTCATATTTGTAATAAAAAACATTCAATATTTAAGCATTCAATATTTAAGAAAACTGATAGCAAAAAATGGATCTTGTTTGCAACATGTTTTGTAGTTTCCTGCATCACAGGCCTGTGGAAACTGCATGAATGTTCCTTTGGATGGTGCAAAGTATACATTTTGACATTTTTGATGTAAATCGCCATTTAAGCAAGTTTTGTGACATTAACTGAATTACAAGGTGCATAGTCTCACAAAGGGTGAACATCTGTGCATACCCCCACTTGCTAGTCAAGTAAAAATATGAGGAACCAACAAGGAAATTTCATGCTGATGGATGACAGGTCATCATACTACATGTGGAGTCCTAAAGTTCCTACCAACAGGGTTCATGTACCTCTGGAGGAAAAAAATCCTGGACTTTCAAGGACCTGTACTGAGAATTCTCAAGCACTTTCCCACTTTTGTCCAAAACTATTTTCGTTATCTACGGTGATTGTATACAAGCCTGTTAACCATTCTAACCCAGACCATTAACACCTGCATCTGACCCTTGTTAAGCTCTCTTGAGTGAGCTTCCTAAGGATCAGTCAGGAGTAATATGTCTCATATGTTTCACCCCACTTTTGCCGGATCTCATATGACATCATAGTCACATGACCCAGTTGCATCATGTTGTGTTGTCATGGTAACCCGTGGGAATGGCCTTGTTGTAGTTCATGGAGGGTTTTTTCTCCCGGCTCGCATTCGTTTTTATTTTTTTTAAAACCTCGGTTTCAGTTCAGTTTTTTCAGTATTATTTCCAGGCCCTTCAATTAATCTAAATCACAATCGCCTTACTAGAAAAGGCCATAGAAATGTCACATGAGAGCTATTTAAAGTATGCTATGTCCTACTGGCAGTACTGAGACATAGCACACTTCACTAGCACTCAGTCAGTTGATGAAGGGTTAATATGAATTTGGGGTAGATTGTATGTCATTTCATTATTTACGTGTTGTATATGTTCTATTTGGTAAATGCTATACATCAGCGGCAGCACCATAGTGTGTGTGTGTGTGAGTGTGTGTGTGAGTGTGTGTGTGTGTGTGGGGGGGGGGGGGGGGGGGGGGATAGCACCCCCCCCCCCCCCCATCCCCTTAAAAAACAAAAACAAAACAAAAAACTTCAAATTGCTGACCCAACCTGGGCACCTTTGAAGACCATGTTAGGCGTTGTAGAAATGCTCTGATATATCTCCGATGGCGTCCAAATTATTCAAATGTGATTTTTTTTCTGGGGCACAGCCCAAAGATCCCAAACCACTCTCTCATGCCCACACCCCTGGCTCAGGCCTACAACCTTCGGGAGATGCCGTAAGCATCTCGACTTTGGACCGCCACATCTTACTTGGAACCCCTCGCCTCCCCCCCCCCTACCCCCTGCTGATCGAAATCCTGGTGCCGCCACTGCTATACATTATATACCTGCTTTGTTATTTTGTGTTCAGTTTTAATTTCGATAAAATAAATAATTTTCACATGTAACTTTTCTGTTATGTTTAACATCGCCATAAAACAGGGACTCCATTCACTGTCCTGTTCCTCGAACCATCACTGGACATCTCGCCTCCTTTCAAAGTACAGAGTATGAACTCTCCCTCATGTTGTTATGTGCAAAATAAAATGGATTTATGACATCAACGAGTATCACATGGGGAATAAATGGTAAAAGTAAATAACCCTATATAATTTTGATTATTATTTTATTTCAGGCATTTAATGGGAGATAAATATGACCGGAATGAAACAAAAACTAATAAAAAAACAAAACGTTCATGTGTTCTGACACTCACCTAATTTCGTGCAGTAAAAGCCCACACTCACTGGCCATTTTCGTTCTTGTGTAGGCCCCACCAGCTATTCTCGCAGTCGGGGTGTGACTTATACAAAGGTACATGTAATAGTCGCAGGGGAGGTATTTTTGCGGAAAATATTGGGTGCGACTTATACGTGGGAGCGACTAAAACATGGAGATAATTATACAGAAATAATCGCTTTTGGATTTGCTCATTCTGCTTACATTCGTTATCATTTTTAAAATGAGGGGGGGGGGGGGGGTCATTGTAAATTCGAAGTTTAACATCAAAGTATGCAAAAAACGTATGGACGGTTGTTTTGGCCCCTGTCGGTCAGCGGCAAAAACCAAAACCGAACCAAAAAAACAAAAAAAACCTCCATGCTCTACCATGTTGTGACATCATACCCATCGTGATGCGTAGCGTAAGTGCACGTCCACAAAACATGTTGTTAGGGTGATATGTGTTTCCGTAGTCCATTTTGTATACTGGAGGCTGCCATCTTGGTTTCAATGGTTGCATGTGGTTGCTATGATACCCAAAGACTTCTAAAAGTATAGGGGTATGTTCGGAGGATATGTTCCTTTGTAAAAGAGTAGTCCCGGATTCATAGAATTACCCAAAATAGACCCAACAATTCCTCCAAACCACCAAAATCCTTTTTAAGACCGTCATAACGTGGTGTTGCCTGGGGTAAGTTCGATTGAACTAGAGTAGTTTTTCTGGTTCAGATTTCCACAGAATCCGTATTTACTTCGTAGAATTACCACAAAAAACCCATACCCATAATTGTTTACTTGGCTCTGATTTCCCAGTAAATTCTCAGTTTCTACCTATGTTTCTACAAGCTGTTATGACTTCTTTTTTCTATTTATTCTGATTTCCCTAGTTGTGTTTATCTTCTATTGTGCACATTACATGCAGCACAAAAGCACATGCTGGATGTGCCAATACATGCTTATGTGAAAAGGCACGATGTGGCACACTGTGCACTAGCATATCGACACATGCTGGATGTGCTGATATGTGCTTATGTGAAAAGGCACAATGTGATACATTGTGCACTAGCATTTAGGCACATGCTAGCACTACAGTGGAAGTCCGAAACTTGGAAAAATACTCTCTATTTTCTTCTTTCTCAAGCGATTTGGGAAAGAAAAGTGATGTAAAGTACCAAGAAAAAATAAGCCAAAACTGGGTCGTGTGTGACCGGTGCAACCCAGTAGAGGACACTCTTCTCCTTGTACTAATCCACGGCGTCTGGAACCAGTGCACAGACACATAACCGATGTGTCATTCTATTTGAATCCGCCAACATTGCAGTTATGTGATCAGCGATGAGGTAGGATTCTTACCCGAATAACAAGACGGAGGGTCTCCACGTAAACAATTGTGGTAGGTATAATAAAAAAGGAAATTTACTATAAAACTTAAATTTCTTATCAACCTACCTTACAAATGTTTACAACAGGCTGAATAGACAATAGGAGGAGGGAATCACATATCCAAACCCCACACAACCCACCTGTACTGGAACCGTGGTCAGAAGAGGAGTTCCCTAGTCCTAAAAAAACACAGCATCACAAACATTAGTAAAATACAATCAGATATGAGGCATATGGCCCGGAAAGACAATAACCAAGCACGTGGCTGGAACTGACCCTATAAGAAGTTTAATGGCTAGGGTAGACAACAGACTGAGCAGAAGAAAGAGGGCCCAAGGAAAAAAGGTCTTCAGACTGCTCCTGCAACTGACACAGATAGAAGGTGGAGAAAGTAGAAGCATTTCTCCAATAGGCTGCCTGCACAGCATCCAACAACTTGACAGAGTTAGCATAAGACCAGAAGGTAGACAAGGCACAAACCTCATGGGCAAAAATATGATTGGTAATACAACTGTCAGCCGCTAGACGGGTGCAGGATGCGCGAATAGCATGACAAATCCATCGAGAAAGGGACTGAGGAGAGATCTTCTGTCGACCAGGAATAAGAGACGGAAAAAATCGTTTCCTGCCTTTCCTAATGAACTGCATCTGGTTGAGATAAATATGATTTCGCACAAACCAGACAGAGCAAAGGGCAATTACCTTCAGCAGAAGGAAGAGCCCTGATACAGATAGAGGGTGGAGTAGTTTCTGGCATCCGATTCTGGACCAGAAAGGAGAAATCAGTGCTAAAAGTAACACTGTTGGCGGAGCTCTCGAGAAAGGCCGGATCAACCGAGAGGGCGTGAAGCTCACTAACCCTTCTGGCAGAGGCAAATGCCATCAAAAAAGCCGTCTTGTATGTGAGAAATCACATATCCACCAGGGATAAAGGTTTGAACGGCACATCCCTGCCACCAAGCAAAGCAGTACCCACGAAAGATTCCATCTTGGGGTAAGCTGCAAAATCCTAGGCCTTTCCAAAGAAAACTGCTTGGAGAGGTATGGATTAGTGCTGATACGGCGCTTTCCAACAAAAGAAAAGGTCTCCAAAAGCATGGACCTGTACCCTTTGACGGTAACAGGTTGAAGACTCTGAGAATCAAACAGATATACCAGAAACTCTCCAGTCTGTGTTATCAAAATATCAGCATAATCAACAAAGTGATCAGCACACCATCGACCGAAGACCTTCCACCTAACCACATAGACTAAACCAGCAGAGTGCCGCCTTGAAGAAGAAATGCGCTCCACTGCTCGTCTCGAAAAACCTCTTTCTTAATCTTGATTTCTTCTGTTACAGTTAGTTGTCTATGGGTCCTCACCAATCAGTTTTTCAAAACAAGAGGCCCCAAGGGGCCTTAATCACTCACCGGCCAAAGTGGTTCTAAGAAGTATTTGGGGCAATAATCAGTTAGACATGGTTCATCAACACTACAAAGGAATGAAGTCATGAGAGGCAAATTTTATGAAAAAACACTAAGGAATAGATTTGAATAAACCTGAACATAACATGCCACCCCCCCCCCCCACCCCCTGCCCATAGAGCCCAAATATTAAACCAAGGACTCAAATTGAACAAACTTGAATCTGATCCCCCTTGAGATGTCATGTAGCAAATAGGAAAGAATTCTGACTGGTGGATATGAAGAAGGTTTTTAAAGAAATCACCTCACATTGCACTAAGTTAAACTTTGGGCTCAAAAAGGGAGCCAAAATATTATCCCAGGGTCCCGATTTATACAAACTTGAATCTGACCCACCTAGAGATGTTGTATACCAAATATAACAAAATGCATAAAAAATCCAAAACAAATTTTTTTCTCTCAAATTTTGGTCGAAAATTTCTAGGTCTGAACCAGACTCAAAATTTTCAACCCAGGGACCCAATTTGAACAAACTTGAATCTGACCCCTAGAGATGATGCATACCAAATGTTAAAGGATTCTGACTGGTGGATCTGAAGAAAAAGATTATTAAAGAAATTTTCTCATATTGCACTAAGCTGAAATTCATGCTCCCATAGGGAACCCAAATATTAACCGAGAAACTTGATTTGAACAAACTTGAATCTGGCCCACCAAGAGATGATGTATACCAAATATGAGAGGATTCTGACTGGTGAATCTGAAGATGGAGATTTTAAAAAATATTCCATGCATTGCACAAAGTTAAAATTTGGGCTCCCATAGGCAACCCAAATATTAACCCAGCGACTCAATTTGAACAAACTTGAATCTGACCCGCCTATAGATGTTGTATACCAAACCTGAAAAGATTCTGAGTGGCCGATCAGAAGAAGAAGATTTTTAAAGAAATTTCCTCAAATTGCACCAAGTTTAACTTTGGGCTCCAATAGAGAGCCCAAATACTAACTCAGGGACCCAATTTGAACAAACTTGAATCTGACCCCCCTAGAGATGTTGTATACCAAATATGAAAGCATTCTGACTGGTGGATATGAAGAAGATTTTTAAAGAAATTTCCTCATATTTCAGTAAGTTAAAATTTGGGCTCCTATAGGGAGCCCAATTATTAACCCAGGGACAGCATTTGAACAAACTTGAATCTGACCCCCCCTACAGATGTTGTATACCAAACATGAAAGGATTCTGACTGGTGGATCTGAAGAAGAAGATTTTTAAAGAAATTTCCTCAAATTGAACCAAGTGAAACTTTAGGCTCCAATAGAGAGTCCAAATCTTAACCCAGGGACTCGATTTGAACAAACTTGAATCTGATCCCCATAGAGATGGTGTATAACAAATACAAAAAGATTCTGACTGATGGATCTGAAGAAGAAGATTTTTTTGAATTTTTGAAAACATTTATGGGTGCCATCAGAGTTATGCCCCTTCTGGTGCCCCCTGTGGGCGCGGCAAGTTTATTTGTACAAACTTGAATTGACACACAAAATTTGGTTCAATTTGGTCGAGTAGTTTGTGAGAAGTTGATAATGTAAAGTTCACGACAGACGACGATGACAACGGATGGCAAGTGATAAGTTAAGCTCCCTTCGGTGAACAAAAAACCTCTTGATAGATACATTTTGTAACTAAATTCTGATGACTTAAATTAATGTAGCTGAAAACAAGTCGAATATTAGAGAATGACTGATTGATGTTTCCATCTGAGTTGGGCCTGTTGGTTCAATCAGTGAAAGCATTCAAGATAGAAAACTGCCGACTAAGCTTGGAGAGGTTTGGATTAGTGCCGATATGACACTTTCCAACATACGAAAAGGTCTCCAAAAGCATGGACCTGTGTCCTTTGATGGTAACAGGTTGGAGACTCTGAGAATCAAACAGATATACCAGAAACTCTCCAGTCTGTGTTATCAAAGGATCAGCATAATCAACAAAGTGATCAGCACACCATCGACAGAAGAACTCCCACTTAGCCACATAGGCTAAACGAGCAGAGTGCCGCCTTGAAGAAGAAATGCGCTCCACTTCTCATCTCGAAAAACCTCTACAAAGAGAGACAGGACCCAACAAAGATTTGCGTGAAGGCACAATGAAGTCAGGTCAACATGAAACATCCTCGTGTGACTTTGACAAAGAAGATCGCAACATAGAGGGAGAGGTGTCAGAACCACTGCCAACAGAGAGCGGAAGTGATTGATCCACACCCGCTGAGGCGACAGGGGAGCGAACAGAATGATTCGACAACTGCAGGTTCGTATCTTGGCGAGAACCTGAGGTAGAATCGGCCCAGACTAGAAGGCATAGCCGACAAGACTGTTCCAATCGATTGACAGAGTGTCTACAGCAAAAGCCAAGGGATCTGGACACAGGGACACAAAAGTGTCCATTTGATGGTTCCAATGGGTCACAAAAAGATTGATGTGGGGACGACCCCAGAGATCGCAAATCGAATGGAACACTGCCCTGTAAAGCATCCACTAGGTGGAAAAGACCCTGTCACATCGGGACAGGGAGTCGGCTAGGACATTCAGACGACCAGGAATGTGTCAAACCACCACTCCGGCGTTGACATCCTGAGCTAGCAGTGGAAGACCCCGAGCTGAGAACTGTGTGTGTGCCGCCCTGGTTCCGAATGTAAGCGACCATTGTTGAATTGCTGAACAACAGAATGACCTGACGATTCGAAAGGTGGGGGATCCACTGCCGGAAACTCTGAAGAAGAGAAAGAAGCTCCTTCTGGTTGATTCTGGTCCCATACACCATCAAGGGAAAGACCTATTAATCCAACGTCGTACCCCATCCAAGATCGCTGGCATCTGCAGACAGAATACAATCGGATAGGGGCAAGTCCAACAGAACTTCTTGCATAATCCACTGAACATCTGTCCAGGGAAGGTGACGATGAAGAGATGCTAGTAATTGAAGCACCAGATCTAGAGGATCAACAATCGGCCTCCAACGACTGTTCAGAAAGTGTGCCCCATATGAGATCGCAGGCATCTGCTGACAGAACATGATCGGATATGGGCAAGACCAACAGAACTCCCTGCAGAATCCACTGAACATCTGTCAAGGGAAGAAGGTGACGATGAAGAGATGCTAGTAATTGAAGAACCAGATCTAGAGGATCGACAATCGGCCTCCAACGACTGTGCAGAAAGTGTTGGAGAGTTATGACATGCAGCCGACCTAGAGGAATGAGATCTGTCACCTAACTGCAGAGACCGAGCAGCCGGAAAATACTCTGAGTTGTCGTGGTTGTGGACTGGGTCAGAGTCAGGGAGAAAGCTGGGGGAATCACAACTATATTCAGCTGTGTGAAGAAGTCCATCCTCAGATCACAAAACGACTGAGAAGGGACCAGGTCCGTCTTCTCTCCTCGTTGACTCGGAATCCCAGCGACATGAGCAGGCTCAACAGTGTGTTGACATCTGACTCCAGAAGTGAAGCAATGAAGTGTCTCTGGAGGATATCTTCCAGATACGGTGAAGTAGTCACCTTGGACTGTCTGCAATGGAAGGCTATCACATGCAACATCAGTCGGGTGAAGGCCCAAGCAGCCAGGATGTGGCTGAAAGGCATGATCTTGAACTGGTAAACTCGCCGCAGAAAAGCGAACCTGAGATACTTTTGAGATGTCCAATGAATCGGAACATGAAAGTAAGCAACTCGCAGGTCGATGCTGGGAGTGACATCTCCCTGGGAAATGCAACCAACCTGAAAGTCTCCATGCTGAAACTAGGAGCAATGATAGACTGGTTCAGGATACTTCTGGGTGCCTTCGACCATACCAGTCGGTACAAATGGTCGAAGCTTTTGCAGCATGCGACATTGCAATGTTCAATGCAATATGCAGGGAGTTCCATTGGACTTGCCCATATCCGATTGTATTCTGATGGCAGATGCCAGCGATCTACGATGGGGTGCGACGTTGGATACTCTAGGTCTTTCCCTTGATGGTGTACGGGACCAGGATCAAGCCGCTCTTCACATCAACCAGAAGGAGCTTCAGGCTCTTCTTCTGAGTTTCTGGCAGTGGATCCCCCACATTTCGAATCGTCAGGTCCTTCTGTTGTTCAACAATGGACTCCTACATTTGGAACCAGGGTGGAATGCACTCGGTTCTCATGTATGAATTGGCTCGGGATCTTCTACTGCTAGCTCAGGATGTCAATGCCGGTGTGGTGGTTCGTCACATACCCGGTTGTCTGAATGTCCTAGCCAACTCCCTGAACCGATGGGGCAGGGTCCTTTCCATTGAGTGGATACTTCACAGGGCAGAGTTCCAGTTGCTTTGCGACCTCTGTGGTCATCCCCACACAGATCTTTTTGAGACCCATTGGAATGATCAGGTGGACACTTTCGTGTTCCTGTGTCCAGATCCTCTGGCTTTCACCGTGGATGCTCTGTCACTCAATTGGAATGGGCTTGTCGGCTACACCTTCTGACAGGTCCGATTCTGCCTCAGGTTCTAGCAAAGATACGAACCTGCAGTTGTTGAATCATTCTGATCACTCCTCTGTCGCTTCAGCGGGTGTGGATCAATCAGCTCCGCTCTCTGTTGGCGGTGGTCCTGACATGTCTCATACTATATCGCGACCTTCCTTGTCAAAATCACCTGAGGAGGTTTCATGTCGACCCGACTTCATTGTGCCTTCACGCATATCTTTGTCGGGTCCTGTCTCCTCAAAGCGGTTTTTCGAGGCGAGCAGTGGAGTGCATTTCTTCAACAAGGTGGCACTCCACTGGTTTAGCCTATGCGGCTAAGTGGAAGGTCTTCTGTCGAAGGTGTGCTGATCATTCTCTTGATTATGCCGATCCTTCATTAACACAGATTGGAGAGCTTCTGGTATATCTGTTTGATTGTTGGGGTCTCCAGTCTGTTATCGTAAAGGGTACAGGTCCATGCTTTTGGAAACTTTCATTTGCGGGAAAGCATCGTATCGGCACTAATCTGTACCTGTCCAAGCGTATTCGGCACTTTTCTTTGAAAAGGCCTAGGATTTTGCAGCCTACCCCAAGATAGAATCTTTCTTGGGTGCTGCTTTGCTTGGGGGCAGGGATTGGGGAGGGGGAAATTAGTGCATGTTTAGTCTGAACTGGTGATTCAAATCCAAACCTGAATGCAATTGGTAAGTTTCATGAAAAGGGACATAACTCTTGTGAACAATTGCATGTGCTTTTCATTCAGAGGCATTATGTTTTCTTAATCTTGATTTCTTGTTACAGTTAGTTGTCTATGGGTCCTCACCAATCAGTTTTTCAAAACAAGAAGCCCCAGGGGGCCTTAATCGCTCACCAGCCAAAGTGGTTCAAAGAAGTATTTGGGGTCACAAACAGTAAGACATGGTTCATCAACATTACAAAGGAATCAAGTCATGAGAGGCAAATTTTATGGAAAAACACTAAGGAATGGATTTGAACAAACCTCAATGTAACATGCCCCACCACCCCACCCCACCCCACCCCACCCCTGCCCATAGAGCCCAAATATTAAGCCAAGGACTCAAACTGAACAGACTTGAATCTGATCCCCCTTGAGATGTCATATAGCAAATAAGAAAGAATTCTGACTGGTGGATATGAAGAAGGTTTTTAAAGAAATCACCTCATATTGCACAAAGTTAAACTTTGGTCTCAAATAAGGAGCCAAAATATTAATCCAGGGTCCCGATTTAAACAAACTTGAATCTGACCCACCTGGAGATGTAGTATACCAAATATAACAAAACGCATAAAAATCCTAAAGTTCTTACCGACAGGGTTCATGTACCTCTGGAGGAAAAAAAATCATGGGCTTTCAAGGGCATGTACTGAGAATTCTCAAGCACTTTCCCACTTTTGTCAAAAACTATTTTCGTTATCTATGGTGATTGCATACAAGCCTGTTAACCATTCTAACCCAGACCATTACCACCTGCACCTGACCTTTGTTAAGCTCTTTTGAGAGAGCTTCCCAAGGATCAGTCAGGAGTAATATGTCTCATATGTTTCACCCGACATTTGCCGGATCTCATGTGACATCATAGTCACATGACCCAGTTGCATCATGTTGTGTTGTCATGGTAACCTGTGGGAGTGGCCATGTTGTAGTGCATGGAGGGTTTTTTTCCCTGGTTCGGTTTTATTTTTTTTTAAACCTCGGTTTTGGTTTGGTTTTTCGATATTATTTCCAAGCCCTTCAATTAATCTAAATCACTATCGTCTTACTAGAAAAGGCCATAGAAATGTCACAAGAGAGCTATTTATAGCATGCGACATCCTACTGGCAGTACTGAGACATAGCATAGACATGACGAAGGGAGGGTTCATATGAATTTGGGGTAGATTGTATGTCATTTGATTATTTTCCTGTTGTATATGTTGTATTTGGTAAATGCTCTACATCAGTGGCAGCGGCATAGTGGGTGGGAGGGGGGGGGAGGGGGAGCGTGGGGGCATAGCACCCCCCCCTCCCCCAAAAAACAAAAAAAACCTTCAAATTGCTATCTAACACAACCTGGGTGCCTTTGAAGACCACGTCAGGCATTGTAGAAACACTCCAATATCTCTCCGATAGCGTCCAAATTATTCAAATGTGATTTTTTTTCTGGGGCACGGCCCACAGATTCCAACCACTCTCCCATGCCCACACCCCTGGCTCAGGCCTACGACCTTCGAGATATGCCGTAAGTATCTCAACTTTGGACCCCCACATCTTACTTAGCACCCCCCCCCCACCCCCGATCGAAATCCTGGTGCCGCCACTGCTATACATTATATACCTGCTTTGATATAATTTTGATTATTATTTTATTTCATGCATTTAATGTGAGATAAATATGAATGGAATGAAAAAAAAAACAACAAAAAAAAACGTTCATGTGTTCCGACACTCACCTAATTTCGTACAGTAAAAGCCCACACTCACTGGCCATTTTCATTCTTGTGTAGGCCCCACAGGTTATTCTCACAGTCAGGGTGCGACTTATACAAAGGTACATGTAATAGTCGCAGGAGAGGTATTTTGGCTGAAAATATTGGGTGCGACTTATACGGGGGAGCGACTAAAACATGGACATAATTAATAAGCATAAATAATCGCTTTTGGATTTGCCCGTTCTGCTTACGTTCGTTGTCATTTTCAAAATGAGATTATGAGGGGGTTGTTGTAAATTCGAAGTTAACGTCAAAGTATGCAAAAACCGTATGGACAGTTGTTTTGGTCCCTGTCGGTTTGGTTTTTCAGTTCGTGACAATAACCATAACTGAACCTCCATGTTCTACCATGTTGTGACATCATCCCCATAGTGATAGGTAGCGTAAATGCGCGTACGCAACACATGTTGTTAGGGTGATATGTGTTTCCGTAGTCCATTTTGTATACTGGAGGCAGCCATCTTGGTTTCTATGGTTGCTATGTTACCCAAAGACTTTTTATAGTATAGAGGTATGTTCGGAGGATATGTTCCTTTGTAAAAGAGAAGTCCCCGATACATAGAATTACCTAAATAGACCCGACAATCCCTCCAAACCACCAAAATCCATTTTAGGACTGCCATACCGCTGTGTGGCCTGGGGTAAGTTCGATTGAGCTAGAGTAGTTTTTCTGGTTCAGATTTCCATAGAATTCATATTTACCTCATTGAATTACCACAAAAAAAGCCATACCCATAATTGTTTACTTGGCTCTGATTTCCCAGTGAATTCTCGGTTTCTACCTATGTATCACAAGCTGTTATGACTTCTTTGTTCTATTTATTCTGACTTCCCCAGTCGTGTTTATCTTCTATTGTACACATTACATGCAGCACCAAAGCACATCCTGGATGTGCCAATATGTGCTTATGTGAAAAGGCACAATGTGACACATTGGGCACTAGCACATCGACACATGCTGGATGTGCTGATATATGCTTATGTGAAAAGGCACAATGTGACACTTGTGCACTATCATTTAGGCACATGCTTGCACTATAGTGGAAGTCCAAAACTCAGAAAAATACTCTCTATTTTCATCTCTCCCAAGTGATTTGGGAAAGAAAAGTGGTATAAAAGGACCAAGAAAAAATTAGGCAAAACTGGGTCATGTGCGATCGGCGCAACCCAGTAGAGGACACTCTTATCCTTGTACTAATCCACGGCTTCTGGAACCAGTGCAGACACATAACCAATGTGTCATTCTATTTGAATCTGCCAACATTGCAGTTATGTGATCAGCGATGAGGTAGGATTCTTATCCGAATAAGAAGACAGAGGGTCTCCATGTAATCAATTGTGGTAGGTTTTATAAGAAAGGAAATTTACTATAAAATTTAAATTTCTTACCACTTTACCTTACAACTGTTTACAACAGGCTGAAGAGACAATAGGAGGAGGGAATCACATAACCAAACGCCATACAACCCACATGTGCTGGAACCATGGACAGAAGAGGAGTTCCCAAGGCCTATAAAACCATAGCATCACAAACATTAGTAAAAGACAATCAGATATGAGGCATATGGCTCTGAGTGACATATAGACGGAAAGGCCAATAACCAAGCACATGGCTGGAACTGACCTTGTAAGAAGACTAATGGCAAGGGTAGACAACAGAGTGAGCAGAAGAAAGAGGGACCAAGGAAAAAAGGTCCTCAGACTGCTCCTGCAACTGCCACAGACAGGCGGTGGAGAAAGTAGAAGCATTTCTCCAATAGGCTGCCTGCATAGCATCCAACACCTTGACAAGAGTTAGCATAAGCCCAGGAGGTAGACAAGGCACAAACCTCGTGGGCAAAAATACGATTGGTAATACAATTGTCAGCCCGTTAGACGGGTGCAGGATGCACGAATAGCACGACAAATCCATCGAGAAATGGATTGAGGAGAGATCGTCTGTCGACCAGGAATAAGAGACAGAAAAAATTGTTTCCTGCCTTTCCTAATGAACTGTGTCTGGTTGAGATAAATATGATTTTGGACGAACCGGACAGGGCAAAGGGCAATTACCATCAGCAGAAGAAGTAGTAGTAGGAGAAGGAGTAGTTTCTGGCATCTGATTCTTGACCAGAAAGGAACAATCAGTGATAAAAGTAACAATGTTGGCGGTGCTCCTGAAAAAGGCCAGATCAACCGAGAAGCTCCCTAACCTGTCTGGCTGAGGCAAACGCCATCAAAAAAGCCATCTTGTATGTGAGAAAACACATATCCACCCGGGATAAAGGTTTGAATGGCACACCCCCTCTCCCTGCCACCAAGCAAAGCAGCACCCAAGAAAGATTCCATCTTGGGGTAAGCTGCACAATCCTAGGCCATTCCAAAGAAAACTGCCAACTAAGCTTGGAGAGGTATTGATTAGTGCCGATTTGACGCCTTCCCACACTCGAAAAGGTCCCCAAAAGCATGGACCTGTATCCTTTGACAGTAACAGGTTGGAGACTCTGAGAATCAAACAGATATACCAGAAACTCTCCAATCTGTGTTATCAAAGGATCAGCATAAGCAACAAAGTGATCAGCACACCATCGCCAGAAGACCTTCCACCTTGCCTAAACCAGTGGAGTGCCACCTTGAAGAAGAAATGTGCTCCACTGCTCGTCTCGAAAAACCTCTACAAAGAGAGATAAGACCCAACAAAGATACGCATGAAGGCAAAATGAACATGCAAGAAGGCATAGCTGACAAGACTGTTCCAATCGATTGACAGAGTGTCTACGGCATAAGTCAGAGGATCTGGACACAGGGACACGAAGTGTCCACTTGATGGTTCCAATGGGTCGCATAAAAAAATTGATTTGGGGACAACCCCAGAGATCGCAAAGCAACTGGAACCCTGTAAAGCATCCACTCAGTGAAAATGACCCTGTCACGTCAGAACAGGGAGTCGGCTAGGACATTCAGACAACCAGAAATGTGTCGAACCACCACCCTGGTGTTGACATCCTGAGCTAGCAGTAGAAGATCCTGAGCCAATTCGTACATGAGAACTGTGTGCGTGCCACCCTGGTTCCGAATGTAAGCGACCATTGTCGAATTGTCGAACAACAGAAGGACCTGACGATTCAAAAGGTGGGGGATCCACTGCCGGAAACTCTGAAAAGTTAAAAAATTTATAGTAATTTATATATTTTTTATACTTACCAATGACCCAGACATAGCTGGTGCTAACTCTTAAAATATAGGGCCAAACACAAATTTTGCCCCCCAATCCCCAAAATTTGCATCTAAAACTAAAGAAAACATGTCCTGAAAGGCCCTCCACACTTCGCCCCCACTGCGCATGCGCAGTGTCAAGGACGTTCCGAAATTGGCGCCATTAATCATTCTAATAACCAGTGCCTGGTAAGCGCTATGTACTCAGCGGGGAGGCAAGAGTTCCCAACTCCTGGGAGGGCCATCCCCGTCTGGGTCATTGGTAAGTATAAAAAATATATAAATTACTATAAATTTTTTAACATTTTTATACTGTACCAATGACCCAGACATAGCTGAATAGTAAAAAGGCTGGAGGGCCAAGGACATAGAGCAAAATGGAATACGCTCAATAAAATAAAATAGAGTCATCCCCTGTAGGGAAAAGAAGTAATAGGCCTTACATGTATCTTTCTTATTTATGATAAATTAGAAAGATACAACACCTTCCAAAAATTGAGCTTCATACATCCATGTACTCTATTAATATCCAATAATCCTTATACTAATAATTTTTAAAGTAAGCCAATAATAAAGTAAGTCTAGAGAATAGAGACTCTTATACTCCTAAAAGTGTGTGAGAATTGCATAATCATGTCCGTTGACATATGCAATATTCAAAAGCTATACTTTAAAAACTAAGACTTGAATGAATTTTATAAACTTAAACTTCTCACTAAACAACCATCCCAATAACAGCTCAGAATTACTAACTCCGGAGGAGGTATCCCCTTGTTTTCATAGTAAAAACAGGTGACCCAAGGGAACACCCTCCCCCCCCCCCCCTTTTTCTTGCCCTGGGTCAAATAGCCCAGAGCGAAGAGGGCAGCCGAACGGAGACACTGCCGAAACAGACAGCCTACCTAGCTATAGTAGCAACTGTTAAGTGAATGACATTCTGAGCAGTAGATAATAGACCTAACAATAGAGGCCTCCAGAAATGGACTCGATATTTCTGAGATAAAATTCATGAATGTGGATGGCTGAGCGCAATGAGCAGCCTTCAAAAATCTATAATAGCAACACTATTAATGTAAGCCCAAGAAGTAGAAGAACTCTTACTTCATGAGCCGAAATCTTAAGCACAACTGCTAAGCCAATGATATACCATAAGCAGTACGCTAGTTAATAGAATCCATTAACAATAAAATGGAGCGTAACGTCCTTCTACTAGACATCAAAGACAGAAGAAGCTTACGCCCTTGTAATAAACAGATATCTGTTTATAAATACATAAACTGTACCCGGAAAGAGTAAAGGCCTATGCCCATACGAAGACGGAAGGACCTTAAAATAAAAGGTTCCGGATAATAGGAGCCTAACTCTTATGCAACAATCCAACCTAAATAGTAACGGAAGTATTGATTCCGAAACTATGAAAGTGAAAATCATCCATCGATAGTGCATGAAACTCACTGACTCTACAGTAAAAGAGAAACCAACAGAATTACTGTCTAAAAGGTCAGAATTTGAAAACTACTGTTTCCAGAGGCTCAAATGATTACTTAGCTAAATAAGAACCGAAGTTAAAATCCGTATAGGAATTAATCTAAAGATTCTAAGTCTATTTATCAAAAGTTACTAACTGACTTAGATAAAGAGACAAAAGACTCAATTGTAAACTATCGTAGAGTGCATAGGTATGAGGTAACATAAACCTATAACCTAAATAACAACAGGCTGCAGTAGATCTTGTGAAACAAGTATACTAAAAAATAGCAATGAGTAGTATGGAGGGATCAACAATATGAACATAATGATCCCTACACCACGACGGAAGAGCCTCCACTTTAGTCGCATAGAATAGCGAAGAAGAGGATCTCCTATAGTAAGAAATCGCGTCCAAAGCTCGTCCAGTACAGTGCTTACAATGCAATACGGACCACACAACGGAATACATGAAGGTTGCGACCTTGCTGGTTGTGATAAAGATGACACGATTTACCCAGTGAAAAAAGATCCTCACATAGAGGAAGATTTCACGTAAAGATCCACAGTAGACAAGAGAGTAAATTACTCATGATCTCTGTGAAGATAGAGATGCTATCAACAGAAATGTATTGTGGTTGTTTATCTTGGCAATACCTGCTAAAACAACAGCGCCGGAGGATACGCGTATCCTATCATTCCGTCCTATAGATCAATAGAGCGTTAACAGTATTAGCTCAGAGATCTGGACAAGTCAACACATACGTCTGCAATTGATTAGCAAGCTGTGTCATAAATAAAACATCATTGGGCGCTCCCATAGATAGCAAATCTGATTGAATACTTGTTTGTTGAGAGTCCATTCTGACAGCAACAAGCGACCCGTAAGAGAACGGGAGTGCGATAAAACAATCAGACGACCCAGAATATGACGGACCAAAACTGAACTTGGTGTAGTATAACCAACAGACGGATTCTTTCCATTAAATTGAATAACGGAAACGAAAGAGTGCCTCCCTGGTTCCGGAGATACGCCACTACTGTCGAATTAAAGGACAGGAATTTGGGCATGCGTTTCTGAATAATGTTCATGCAATGACATAAAGCAAGCCTAAAAAACATTATTCCGCGGAAGTTAAACTGATAGCTAAAAGACTGCGGAACCCAAAGACCCTGGCACTTCGAATCCGTAGGGATCAGTATATATCCCAATCTGTTTGACTGGTAACCGTCATAACAGCCACACTCGGGTCCGGCAACTGCGGCGGCACTCTCTGAGTCAACCACCGAATGTTTGCCCCAGTCTGAATCTCTTGTAACACTAGATAGACAAGAGAATGTATAAATCGAGCAATTCATGGATTGCCGGAAAGTTGCCGTCGAAGAGAAGCTCCTCCGAGAACGAAGCGACTCTGGGAGAGTTCTTAACCTACTATCCACGCGTGGATGTAGCTAGGGCTGCGTCACGTCTAACCAACTCCAATCAGCCACTGAAGGGCGGAGTTATACGTGAACAAACTACTGCCCTCAAAAGAAATTACATTGAGAATAATATCCCGTAAATCTTTTCTTGAAGACGTAATGATAACGCCTCAGTAAGGCGGATTACGTATAATAAAGCGTCTAAGTTAAGTCTACAATACATAATGTCATTCCCAACAATTGAAATTGGAAAAGACATAAACGGCGAAAAAGAATATATGCAGTCTTTAATCACACCGTCTAGACGCATATGAACTCTCGGTATGCCCTGCTCTGCCAAAATAAACTATTTGTAAAAAAGATAAAATGGCAGAAATGAGCCACGCGGACAAGAAACTAAACTATCATGCTTAATAGCAGGCTTGTATATATATATAAATATATAGCGTCGAAAAATAAAACACATGTTGTAATGACAATATTGGACTGCGTCGGTAAGTCAGGGACAAAGTCCCTGTACCGATCGAAAAATTCGAGTCCAATGACGCTATAAGTCTCTTATCCAAGATCGCAGCAATGAAGTCCGAAAAATAATCACTGGAAGAAATGCCAGAAGATATGAAAGGCATCTTCCGATACTACTAAAGGGAAAACTCGAAATCTTTCGAATCCCTTTCGCCATCCTGTCGGACCCTATAAAGCGTTCAGTCGTCCGTAGCTTGATGCAACCGCACCGACCCAGCGCCGTCGGATAATTCCTGATTCGACCGAGAAACTGTCAATTGCTGGGATGCTGCGAAACAACTGTGCTAACTCGGATAGCACGTCCGTCACTGAGGCCTGAGGAGCAGCGGTCTTACGATGCATTGCCGCAGGAAGCTCCGAGATCGTTACCCCGTGCATACTTCCAATATGCGAGCGAACGGAGTGTATAGGCCTCGTGTCCCTTGGCTACCGGATGGCGCGACCTATTCGCTGTGGAATCACTGAATGCCGAAACTGATCGGATACTCGAGGTCACGTAGCCAATGTGCGGTCGTGTGCCCTGCTGTGAGGATGAGGAAGCATTAAAGACAGTCTTTAGGACTGTCAATATAACGGAGCGTCCCGAGCAACGGACATATGCTCCGAATGTAAAATATCTGAACCACAACATGCGGTCCCCTATGTTGTTGGCTTCCTCCGATCTGTCCTCAATCTGCCGTCACTGGGTGAGTACTAAAGTAATTAAAGTGCTCGCATCACCCAAATCTCCTTCCTAGACCGCAACGGACGAACCCGGCAGCCGAACCATTCGATGAATGTACGCTACCCCGGGTGAGCTAGCGAATGTCACTCCGTAAGCGATAGACATATTCCATGAGCACTTATTGCCGCTAACTCTTCATTAACTATGACGACAGAGGCACACTTTTGAAAGACATCTCCATAACTCTTCGAACAAGAAACCAGAAATGCTTGGATAGCAAGCATAAAATAATAATATATATAGCGTCGTTCAATAATTCGAAAGTTTGTGTGACATTATTGGACTATGTCGGAACTGAGGGACGATGTCCCTGAACCGAACCAAAAATTTCTAAGTCCACCGACGCTATCAGTTTCTTATCCGGCATCGCAGCATATGTTGTTCCGAAAGGGAAAGCTTGAAATCCTCCGAATCCCTTTCGGTATCCCGTTGGACCGAATGAAACTTTCGGACGTCCGTACCCGCTTCCGCGGAGCGTCCCGATCCAGCATCGTCGGATAAAATATATGCGACAGATTCAGTTGATGCTGGGATGCTGCGATAAACTGTGCTATTAAGGAAAGCACGTCCGTTCCCGAGGCCTGTGCAGTAGCGGACTTACGATGCACTGCCGCTGGAAGCTCTGTGTACGTTGACTCCCGCACACTTCCTATGCGAACGTCCGGAGTCTGCAGGCCTCGAGTCCCCGGCTACCGACCCAGCGCTGTCGGATAATTCTCGATCCGACACCGTTTCTGTCGGCTGCTGGGATGCTGCGATAAGCTGTGCTATGTGCACAAGAATGTCCGGCGTCGAGACCTGCGGAGGCGCAGTCTATCGCTGCTTCGCCAAGGGCAGCTCCGCATCAGATGGCTCCCGCATACTTTTCCTATGCGAACGTCCGGAGTCCATCGGTCTCGAATCCCTGGCTGCCGGATGGTGTGACCTGGTCGCCGAAGAATCCTTGATCGGCGAAGCTGGTAATATCGGCGGTCACTCAGCCAAGGTGCGGTCGTGTGCGCTGACGAGAAGAGGAAGCCTTAGCAGTCTCAGCGGACTGCCTATACAACGGAGCGTCCCGAGCGACGGACGTATGCTCCGCTAGCGACACATTTGTACCACAACATCTGGGGCCAGATGTTGCTGAACGAGAGAGGGCCTCTCTCGCTTGCCGTCCGGATGGACCGGAACGAGCTATAAACCGGACTAAAAGGCTTCCTCCGTTCTCCCTCCGATCCGCCGTCACTGGGTGTGCATTAAGTTAATTTTATAGTGCTCGCATCACCCCAAAATTCCTTCTAGACCGCAACGGACGAACCCGGCTGCCGAACCATTTGGTGAATGGACGCTACACCGGGCGAGCTAGCGGACGTCAAAGGCCGTCGAACCTACTAGGGTCCTCTTAGGCAATTGGCGTATTACATGAGCACTTTTCCGCTAGCCCTTCATTAATTGTGACGACGGAGGCACACTGTTGGAAGACATCACAGATACATCACCCTAATCTTGATCGTCTGAAATAGAAATTGATAAAGTAGAGTGACCCTGCGGGGAAAGGACCGGAGTGTCCAAATCCCCAACAACATACCGTGACATACGCTTCCCATATTGTCATCGAAATCATACGATACAGAACAGGAGTTAATGCGAGTACACTGACCACATATAGAATGATAATAAGGTCAGAGGAAGACTTCCTCTTAAAACAATTGATCAATATCCTTTCAATGTGAAAAGAAAACAAGTCCTGGTACACGCACTAACCCCTGGCAATCAAAATACATAATAATAATATGATCCATTAATATAGAAAAAATAATTGAAATCAAAATATTTTGAAAAAATATTTTTTCAGAACAGCCCAAGTTTCTGAAAAGTAACGTTGAGCCCCAATGGATCCGAAGCCTAAGTGTGGACAAAAATTTTAAAAATATTTTAAACAATTTATTCAACACTTATGAACAATAATAATGTATCTAGTTATGATTAAAATAACCTAAAGATATTATTATTTAGAAATCCCCCCCTCACACAGAGGGCTGTTGTAAATGTAAACAATGAGTGTAAAAACACTAAAATAAGACTCCAGGCACCCAGGCCCGAAATCAGTTACCAAAAATACACCATCTGATGCAAAACAGAGACTTCCAGGGAAGAAACTGCAGAACATCAGATGGTAGATGCAGAACACAACGCCTAACCACCCGTAGGTGAAGACGTAAACATGGGGAAAGAACAGAATTCATTCTGTTATACAGCTAAAACTCCCAAGAAATTTTTAGTAATAATAATTACAGAAACTATGCCAAAAGCATGGGAGAATAGCAAGGGGGAACTTAAAGGACAGGGAGAGAGAAAAACACTTGAAAAAACAGTGTAACTAAATAATCAGAATGACAACAAAATGGCTGCTGCCTTGAAAATAGGTAACTTAACATAATTTCATTAAAAAATTTTAAGTTACAGCCCTGATAATATTCTGTCACACAATCTTTTCCTCTCCTCCTTTTCTATCCTCCTTAGAATCACCATTTCACTAATATTTATGTGTCTGGCATCATTTAAACTGAGATTTAAAAGCACAAAGATCAGTCAGATGTTAACTGATGAAGGGCCAAACTTAGAATGATTAATGGCGCCAATTTCGGAACGTCCTTGACACTGCGCATGCGCAGTGGGGGCGAAGTGTGGAGGGCCTTTCAGGACATGTTTTCTTTAGTTTTAGATGCAAATTTTGGGGATTGGGGGGCAAAATTTGTGTTTGGCCCTATATTTTAAGAGTTAGCACCAGCTATGTCTGGGTCATTGGTACAGTATAAAAATATAGCAAGAAGCTCCTTCTTGTTGATGTGAAGAACTGCTTGATTCTGGTCTCATACACTGTGAAGGGAAAGACCTAGAGAATCCAACGTTGTGCCCCATCCGAGATCACTGGCATCTGCCGACAGAACACGGTCGAATATGGGCAAGTCCAACAGAACTCCCTACAGAATCCACTGAACATCTGTTCAGGGAAAAAGGTGACAATGGAGAGATGCTAGTAATTGAAGCACAAGATCTAGAGGATCGACAATCGGCCTCCAACGACTGTGCAGAAAGTGTTGGAGAGTTATGACATGCAGCCGTCCTAGAGGAATGAGATCCGTCACCTAACCGCAGAGACCGACCAGCCGGAGAATACTCTGAATTGGCGCAGTCATGGACTGGGTCAGAGTCGGGGAGAAAACTGGGGGAATCACAGCCCTCGCCCGGGGAACTGCCACCGTATTCAGCTGTGTGCAGAAGTCCATCCTCAGATGACAAAACGACTGAGAAGAGACCAGGTCCGACTTCTCCTCGTTGACTCAGAACCCCAGCAACATGAGCAGGTTCAACAGTGTGTTGACATCTGACTCCAGAAGAGAAGCATTGAAGTGCCTCTGGAGGATATCGTCTGGATACAGCGAAGTAGTTACCTTGGACTGTGTGCAATGGAAGGCTATCACATGCGACATCAGTCGGGTGAAAGCCCAAGGAGCCAGGATGTGGCTGAAAGGCATGATCTTGAACTGGTAAACTCGCCACAGAAAAGTGAACCTGAGATACTTTCGAGATGTCCGATGAACGTGAAAGTAAGCAACTCGAAGGTCAATGCTGGAAGTGAAATCTCCCTGGGAAATGCAACCAACCTGAAAGTCTCCATGCTGAACCTGGGAGCAATGATAGACTGGTTCAGGATACTTCTGGGTGCCTTCGACCGTACCAGTCGGTACAAGTGGTCGAAGCTTTTGCAGCATGCGACATTGCAAATGTTCAGTGCAATATGCAGGGAGTTCCATTGGACTTGCCCATATCCGATTGTGTTCTGATGGCAGATGCCAGCGATCTTCGATGGGGCGCGACGTTGGATCCTCTAGGTCTTTCCCTTCATGGTGTATGGGACCAGGATCAAGCCGCTCTTCACATCAACCAGAAGGAGCTTCAGGCAGTGGATCCCCCACATTTCAAATCGTCAGGTCCTTCTGTTGTTCAACAATGGTCTCTTACATTTGGAACCAGGGTGGAATGCACTCGGTTCTCATGTACAAATTGGCTCGCGATCTTCTACTGCTAGCTCAGGATGTCAATGCCGGTGTGGTGGTTCGTCACATACCCGGTCATCTGAATGTTCTAGCCAACTCCATGAACCAACGGGGCAGGGTCCTTTCCACTGAGTGGATGCTTCACTGGGCAGAGTTCCAGTCGTTTTGCGATCTCTGGGGTTATCCCCACATAGATCTTTTTGAGACCCATTGGAAGAATCAGGTGGACACTTTCGTGTTCCTGTGTCCAGATCGTCTGGCTTTCACCGTGGATGCTCTGTCACTCAATTGGAATGGGCTTGCCATCTACACCTTCCCGACAGGTCCGATTCTGCCTCAGGTTCTAGCAAAGATACGAACCTGAAGTTGTTGAATCATTCTGATCTCTCCCCTGTCGCTTCAGCGGGTGATGATCAATCAGCTCCGCTCTCTGTTGATGGCAGTTTTGACATGTCTCCCACTATATCGTGATCTTCCTTGTCAAGGTCACCTGAGGAGGTTTCATGTCGACCCAACTTCATTGTGCCTTCACACATATCTTTGTTGGGTCCTGTCTCCTCATAGAGGTTTTTCGAGGTGAGCAGTGGAGTGCATTTCTTCATCAAGGTGGCACTCCACTGGATTAGCCTATGCAGCTAAGTGGAAGGTCTTCTGTCGATGGTGTGGTGATCTGTTGATTATTCTGATCCTTCATTAACACAGATTGGAGAGTTTCTGGTATACCTGTTTGATTCTTGGGGTCTCCAATCTGTTATCGTCAAAGGGTACAGGTCCATGCTTTTGGAAACCTTTTCGTATGCGGGAAAGCATCATATTGGCACTAATCCGTACCTCTCCAAGCTTATTCGGCAAATTTCTTTGAAAAGGCCTAGGATTTTGCAGCCTACCCCAAGATGGAATCTTTCTTGGGCGCTGCTTTGCTTGGGGGCAGGGAGAGGGGAGGGGGAAATTAATGCATGTTTAGTCTGAACTGGTGATTCAAATCCAAACCTGAATGCAATTGATAAGTTTCATGAAAAGGGGCATAACTCTTGTGAACAATTGCATGTGCATTTCATTCAGAGGCATTATGTTTTCTTAATCTTGATTTCTTGTTACAGTTAGTTGTCTATGAGTCCTCACCAATCAGTTTTTCAAAACAAGAGGCCCCAGGGAGCCTTAATCACTCACCGGCCAAAGTGGTTCAAAGAAGTATTTGGGGTCACAATCAGTTAGACATGGTTCATCAACACTACAAAGGAATGAAGTCATGGAAGGCAAATTTAATGGAAAAACATTAAGGAATGGATTTGAACAAACCTGAACACCCCTGCCCATAGAGCCCAAATATTAAGCCAAGGGACTCAAACTGAACAAATTTGAATCTGATCCCCCTTGAGATGTCATATAGCAAATAGGAAAGAATTCTCACTGGTGGATATGAAGAAGGTTTTTAAAGAAATCACCTCACATTGCACAAAGTTAAACTTTGGGCTCAAATAAGGAGCCAAAATATAAACCCTTGGTCCCGATTTAAACAAACTTGAATCTGACCCACCTAGAGATGTTGTATACCAAATATAACAAAACGCCTAAAAAATCCAAAACAAATTTTTTTTCTCAAATTTTGGTCAAAAATTTCTAAGTCTGAACCAGAATCAAAATTTTCAACCCAAGGACCCAATTTGAACAAACTTGAATCTGACCCCCCTAGAGATATTGTATAACAAATATGAAAAGATTCTGACTGGTGGATCTGAAGAAAAAGATTTTTAAAGAAATTTTCTCATATTGCACTAAGTTAAAATTCAGGCTCCCATAGGGAACCCAAATATTAACCGAGAAACTCGATTTGAACAAACTTGAATCGGGCCCCCCTAGTGATGATGTATATGAAATATGAGAGGATTACTGGTGAATCTGAAGAAGATGATTTTTAAAGAACATTCCACGCATTACACAAAGTTAAAATTTGGGCTCCCAGCGACTCAATTTGAACAAACTTGAATCTGCCCCCCCCCCCCCCCCATAGATGTTGTATACCAAACCTGAAAAGATTCTTAGTGGCCGATCTGAAGTAGAAGATTTTAAAAGAGAGAGAGCCCAAGTCTTAACCCAGGGACTCGATTTGAACAAACTTGAATCTGACCCCCCTAGAGATATTGTATAACAAATATGAAAAGATTCTGACTGGTGGATCTGAAGAAGATTTTTTTTAATTTTTGAAAAAATGTACGGGTGCTATCAGTTATGCCCCTTCTGGTGCCCCTGTGGGTGCAGCACGTTCATTTGTACAAACTTGAATTGACATATGATAAGGAATATGCACACCAAATTTAGTTCAATTTGGTCAAGCAGTTTGTGAGGAGAAGTCGATAATGTAAGGTTCATGGCGGACGACAGACGACGACAGATGGCAAGTGACAAGTAAAACTTAAATTAATGTAGCTCTAAACAAGTCAGACATTAGAGAATGACTGATTGATGTTTCCATCTGAGTTGGGCCTGTTGGTTCAATCAGTGAAAGCATTCAAGATTAGACTTTCCTTTGCCATGCAACACTGATCATTCATATTTGTAATAAAAAACATTCAATATTTAAGCATTCAATATTTAAGAAAACTGATAGCAAAAAATGGATCTTGTTTGCAACATGTTTTGTAGTTTCCTGCATCACAGGCCTGTGGAAACTGCATGAATGTTCCTTTGGATGGTGCAAAGTATACATTTTGACATTTTTGACGTAAATTGCCATTTAAGCAAGTTTTGTGACATTAACTGAATTACAAGGTGCATAGTCTCACAAAGGATGTACAACTGTGCATACCCCCCACTTGCTAGGCAAGTAAACAATATGAGGAACCAACAAGGAAATTTCATGCTGATGGATGACAGGTCATCATACTACATGTGGGGTCCTAAAGCTCCTACCGACAGGGTTCATGTACCTCTGGAGGAAAAAAATCCTGGACTTTCAAGGACCTGTACTGAGAATTCTCAAGCGTTTTCCCACTTTTGTCAAAAACTATTTTCGTTATCTTGGTGATTGTATACAAGCCTGTTAGCCATTCTAACCCAGACCATTAACACCTGCACCTGACCCTTGTTAAGCTCTTTTGAGAGAGCTTCCCAAGGATCAGTCAGGAGTAGTATGTCTCATAAGTTTCACCCCACATTTCCTGGATCTCATGTGACATCATAGTCACATGACCCAGTTGCATCATGTTGTGCTCTCATGGTAACCCGTGGGAGTGGCCATGTTGTAGTGCATGGAGGGTTGGGTTTTTTCCTGGTTCGGTTTCGGTTTTTCGGTATTATCACTATCGACTTACTAGAGAAGGCCATAGAAATGTCACATGAGAGCTATTTAAAGAGTGCTACATCCTACTGGCAGTACTGAGACATAGCACACTTCACTAGCACTCAGTCAGTTGACGAAGGGTTAAAACGAATTTGGGGTAGATTGTATGTCATTTGATTATTTTCCTGTTGTATATGTTCTATTTGGTAGATGCTATACATCAGTGGCAGCGCCATAGCGCCCCCCCCCCCCCCCCCCCAAAAAAAAAAAACAAACCAAAACAAAAAACTTCAAATTGATATCTGACACAACCTGGGCACCTTTGAAGACCACGTTAGGCATTGTAGAAACGTTCCGAGGGAATCCAAATTATTCAAATGTGAATTTTTTTTTCCTGGGGCACGGCCCACAGATCCCAAACCACTCTCCCATGTCCTCACCCCGGCTCAGGTCTATGACCTTCGGGAGATGCCGTAAGCATCTCGACTTTGGACCCCCACATCTTACTTAGCACCCCCCCCCCCCCCCCCGATCGAAATCCTGGTGCCGCCATGGCTATACCTGCTTTGTTATTTTGTGTTCAGTTTTAATTTCGATAATATCAATAATTTTCACTTGTAACTTTTCTGTTATGTTTAACATCGCCATAATACAGGGACTCCATTCACTGTCCTGTTCCTGGAACCTCACAGGACCTCTCGCCTCCTTTCGAAGTATGAACTCTATCTCATGTTGTTATGTGCAAAATAAAATGGATTTATGGCATCAATGAGTATCACATGGGGAATAAATGGTCAAAGTAAATAACCCTATATAATTTGGATTATTATTTTATTTCATGCATTTAATGTGAGATAAATATGACTGGAATGAAAAAATAAAAAAAAACAACAAAATGTTCACGTGTTCTGACACTCACCAAATTCGTGCAGTAAAAGCCCACACTCACTGGCCATTTTCGTTCTTGTGTAGGCCCCACCAGCTATTCTCACACTTGGGGTGCGACTTATACAAAGGTACATGTAATAGTCGCAGTGGAGGTATTTTGGCTGAAAATATTGGGCGAGACTAAAACAAGGATATAATTATACGGAAATAATCGCTTTTGGATTTGCCCATTCTGCTGATGTTCATTGTCATTTTCAAAAAGAGATTACGAGGGGGTGGTTGTAAACTTCGAAGTTTAAAGTTAAAGTATGCAAAAACTGTATGGACGGTTGTTTTAGCCCCTGCCAGTTCGGTTTTTCGGTTTGCAGCAAAAACCGAAACCGAACCGAAAAACAGAAAAACTTCCAAGCTCTACCATGTTGTGACATCATCCCCATAGTGATATGTAGCGTAAGTGCGTGTTGTTAGGGTGATATGTGTTTCTGTAGCCCATTTTGTATACTGGAGGCAGCCATATTGGTTTCTATGGTAGCATGTGGTTGCTATGTTACCCAAAGACTTCTTATAGTATAGGGGTATGTTTGGAGGATATGTTCCTTTGTAAAAGAGTAGTCGCCAATCCATAGACTTACCCAAATAGACCCGACAATCCCTCCAAACCACCAAAATCCTTTTTCGGACTGCCATACTGTGGTGTGGCCTGGGGTAAGTTTGATAGAACTAGATTAGTTTTTCTGGTTCAGATTTCCACAGAATCCATATTTAGTTCGTAGAATTACTGGGCTCTGATTTCCCAGTAAATTCTCAGTTTCTACCTATGTATCAACAAACTGTTATGACTTCTTTGTTCTATTTATTCTGACTTCCCTAGTCGTGTTTATCTTCTATTGTACACATTTCATGCAGCACAAAAGCACATGCTGGATGTGCCAATATGTGCTTATGTGAAAAGGCACAATGTGACACATTGTGCACTAGCACATCGACACATGCTGGATGTGCTGATATGTGCTTATGTGTAAAGGCACAACATGACACATTGTGCACTAGCATTTAGACACACGCTTGCACTACAGTGGAAGTCCGAAACTCGGAAAAATACTCTCTATGTTCTTCTTTCCCAAGCGATTTGGGAAAGAAAAGTGGTGTAAAAGCACCAAGAAAAAATAAGCCCAAACTGGGTCGTGTGCGATCGGCGCAACCCAGTAGAGGACACTCTTCTCCTTGTACTAATCCATGGCTTCCGGAACCAGTGCATAGTCACGTAACCAATGTGTCATTCTATTTGAATCCGCCAACATTGGAGTTATGTGATCAGTGATGAGGAAGGATTCTTACCTGAATAAAAAGATGAAGGGTCTCCACGTAAACAATTGTGGTAGGTATAATAAGAAAGGAAATTTACTATAAAATTTAAATTTCTTATCAACCTAACAGACTGAATAGACAATAGGAGCAGGGAATCACATAACCAAACCCACAAAACCCACCTGTTCTGGAACCGTAAACAGAATCGGAGTTCCATAGGCCTATAAAACCATAGCATCACAAACATTAGTAAAAGACAGTCAGATATGAGGCATATGGCTCTGTGTGACACACAGGCAGAAAGGACAGTAACCAAGCACATGGCTGGAACTGACTTTGTAAGAAGTCTAATGGCTAGGGTAGACAACAGACTGAGCAGAAGAAAGAGGGCCCAAGGAAAAAAAATCCTCAGACTACTCCTGCAACTGACAGAGATAGAATTGGCTGCCTGCATAGCATCCAACAACTTGACAGTGAAAGCATAAGCCCAGGAGGTAGACAAGGCACATACTTCATGGGCAAAAATATGATTGGTAATCAGTTGCTAGACGGGTGTAGGATGCACAAATAGCAAGACAAATCCATCAAGAAATGGACTGTGGAGAGATCTTCTGTCGACCAGGAATAAGAGACAGAAAAAAATTGTTTCCTGCCTTTCCTAATCAACTGCGTCTCGTTAGATAAATGCAATTTTACATGAAGCGGACAGAGCAAAGGGCAATTACCATCAGTAGAAGGAAGAGCCCTGATACAGAGAGTTGGTGGAGTAGTTTCTGGCATCTGATTCTTGACCAGAAAGGAGCAATCAGTGGTAAAAGTAACATTGTTGGCGGAGCTCCTGAAAAAGGCCGGATCAACCGAGAGGGCGTGAATCTCACTAACCCTTCTTGCTGAGGCAAATGCCATCAGAAAAGCCGTCTTGTATGTGAGAAAACACATATCCACCTGGGATAAATGTTTGAACGGCACCTCCCCCTCCCTGCCACCAAGCAAAGCAGCACCAAAGAAAGATTCCATCTTGGGGTAAGCTGCAAAATCCTAGGCCTTTCCAAAGAAAAGTGCCGACTAAGCTTGGAGAGGTACGGATTAGTGCCGATATGATGCTTTCCCACATACAAAAAGGTCTCTAAAAGCATGGACCCACACCCTTGGACAGTAACAGATTGGAGACTCTGAGAATCAATCAGATATACCAGAAACTCTCCAATCTGTGTTAATCAACAGAGTGATCAGCACACCATCGACAGAAGACCTTCCACTTAGCCACATAGGCTAGACCAGTGGAGTGCCACCTTGAAGAAGAAATGCACTCCACTGCTCGTCTCGAAAAATCTCTACGGAGAGAGACAGGACCCAACAAAGATATGCATAAAGGCACAATGAAGTCGGGTTGACATGAAACCGCCTCGGGTGTTCTTGACAAAGAAGGTCACGAAGTAGAGGGAGACGTGTTAGAACCGCCGCCAACAGAGAGTGGAGCTGATTGATCCACACCCACTGAGGCAACAGGGGAGTGATCAGAATGATTCAATAACTGCAGGTTTGTATCTTGGTGAGAACCTGAGGCAGAATCGGCCTTGGTGAGAAGGCGTAGCTGACAAGACTGTTCCAATCGATTGACAGAGTGTCCATGGTGAAAGCCAAAGGATCTGGACACAGGGACACGAAAGTGTCCACTTGATGGTTCCAATGGGTTGCAAAATGATCGATGTGGGACCGACCCCAGAGATCGCAAAGCGACTGGAACACTGCTCTAAAAAGCATCCACTCAGTGAAAATGACCCGGTCACATCGGGACAGGGAGTCGGCTAGAACATTCAGATGACCGAAAATGTGTCGAACCACCATCTCGGCATTGACATCCTGAGCTAGTAGTAGAAGATCCTGAGCCAATTCATACACGAGAACAGCGTGCATGCCACCCTGGTTCCGAATTTAAGCGACCCTTGTCGAATTGTCGAACAACAGAAGGACCTGACGATTCGAAAGGTGGGGGATCCACTGCCGGAAACTCCAAAGAAGAGCAAGAAGCTCCTTCTGGTTGATGTGAAGAGCTGCTTGATTCTGGTCCCATACACCGTTTAGGGAAAGACCTAGTGGATCCAACGTCATGCCCCATCCGAGATCGCTGGCATCTGCCGTCAGAACATGATCAGATATGGGCATGTCCAACAGAACTCCCTGCATAATCCACTGAACATCTGTCCAGGGAACAAGGTGACAATGAAGAGATGTTGGTAACTGAAGAATAGGACTGTCTCATCTGGACATTATACTGAGTCATCCTACAAATTTGCAATGAAATCATTTTATAAATGCAAGCTGTAGACTGTGTTAAAATAATCTAGGTAACGTTTCCCTGCAGACGTCATGGTTGACTGAACTCAACCAAAAAGGACGTTCTCATCTAGACATTATACAAAGTCATCCAACAAAGTTACTATAAAATCCTTTCATAAATACGACCTGTAGACTGTGCCAAAGGTTTTCGGCCTTCTGGCCCGCATAGCCATATCAGCTGACTGATCTCAACCGAAAAGGGATGTTCCCATCTAGATATTATATGGAGTCATCCTACCAAGTTATAATGAAATCCCTTCATAAATACCTGTAGACTGAGCTAAAGGTTTTGGGGTTTCGGGCTCTTGCAGCCATCACGGTTGACTGATCCCAGCCAAAAGGGGGTGTTCTCATCTAGACATTATACCAAGTCATCCTACCAAGTTGCAATGAAATCCCTTCATAAATATGACCTGTAGACTTTCTGGTTTCGGACTCTTGCAGCCATCACAGTTGACCGATTGTGACCAAAAGGGGATGTTCTCATCTGGACATAATACGGAGTCAGCCTACCAGACATGCTAATTCTCCAGGAATGCCCGGGAAAATCCCGATATTTCAGTGCAATTTTCGGCCTCCCAGGCGGGAATCAGTTCTGGACCAAAAATCACGGAAAACAACAGTCGAATATTTCCTTCCCGTTGTAACTCATGTAAAATGTTCAGAGTCAAATCAAGTGCATTTCAAAATCTGGTAAAAACTCACGAAGAAGTAAAATATGGATATAAGATAAATTTATTTAAGAAAAGGGTATTTTATGATATATATTTCAACTGTGTTCATGTTTATTTCTGTTTTTCTTCATAATCGGAGATTTGTGATCAATGTGCAAGTGTCGAAGTGAAAATAGGTGATTTATTTTCAAAAAATTGAAAACTCCTCCTTCATTTAAATGCAGTTTTGGGGTAAATATATGAAAAGGAATTAAATAATATATATTTATTTATTCATAGAATAGCTTTAATTCTCATCCCTTTTCCAAATCAAAATGTAAACAACACCTTGACCTCAACTACTTAACACAGTATAAAAATAGGTTAAAGTCGCTTAGGATGCCAAAAAAATTATGACCGTATATTTACACACAACAGACTTATTTTCTAACACTACATTTAATCCATCGTGCTGACTACAGAACTGTTAACTGTTGGCCATCTGTACCCAGAAAATTTTGAATGGGATTTTAAAAAAAAACTAGAAAGTGTTTTAGCACACTAAAACATATGTCTCCCCTTCCTTTCTATTTTATGCACTACAAATGATATATACATAAAAATATTGACAATCATACCAGATATGTAAGGTTGAGGTCAAGGTCACATGAAGGTCATGATGACATGTGGTCTCATTGTGATACATCCACATGTCAATCATCTAAGTCCTAGGTCAAAAAAGAAAAAAGTTCTGATCTGGACAATTATTCCCTATTTGAAGTACATAAATTTGACCTTGAGGTCAGAGGTCAAGGTCACATGCAGTTCATCAAGCTAGCGGACATGCAGTTTCATGGTGACACATCCACATGTACAAAAATTGGTCTGGACAATTACTCCCTATTTAAAGTACATAAATTTGACCTTGAGGTCAAGGTCACATGAAGTCAAGATTACATGTGACATGCGGTCTAATTGCGATACATCAACCTGTCAAATATTTAAGTCCTAGGTCAAAAAACAAAAAAGTTCTGGTCTGGATAATTATTCCCTATTTGAAGTACATAAATTTGACCTTAAGGTCAGAGGTCAAGGTCACATGAAGGTCATCGAGGTAGATGACATGCGGTCTCATGGTGGCACATCCACATGTCAAATAACCAAGTCCTAGGTCAAAAAAACAAAAAAAATTCTGGTCTGGACAATTACTCCCTATTTGAAGTACATAAATTTGACCTTGACGTCAAGGTCACATGAAGGTCACAATGGTAAGGGACACACCGGCTCATGGTGATACATCCACGTGCCAAATATCTAAGGCCTGGCTCAAAAGACAAACAAGTTTTGGTCTGGACAAAGTTTCCTTGAAAAAATCACAAATCTGACCTTCAGATCAAAGGTCAAGGTCACATGAAGGTCACAATGGTACGCTACACACCGGCTCATGGTGATACATCCACATGCCAAATATCTAAAGCCTGACTCGAAATACAAAAAAGTTCTGGTCCAGACAGTTTGCCTTAAAAAAGTGCATAAATCTGACCTTCAGGTCAAAGGTTAAGGTCACATAAAGGTCACTATGGTACACTACACACCGGTTCATGGTGATACATCCACATGCCAAGTATGTAAGGTGTAGGTCAAAAGACAAAAAAGTTATGGCCCGGACAAAGTTTGTGTGATGTTTCCCTTAAAAAACACATACATCTGACCTTCAGGTCAAAGGTCAAGGTCACATGAAGGTCACTATGGTACACTGCACACTGGCTCATTGTGATACATACACATGCCAAGTATCTAAGGTGTAGGTCAAAAGACAAAAAAGTTATGGCCCGGACAAAGTTTGTATGAGAAGAAGAAGAAGAAGAAGAATACGCACTTAAACAATATGTCTCCCTTCTGGGAAGGGGAGACATAAAAAAATGGAAGTGTCAATGACACTGTAGCTCAACTTGTCAAGACAAAGACATGTACATGTATAGTATGTGACACAGCAATGACAAACATCTAGGTAATGACCTGATAACAAAGGTACATATAAAGTATTGTAACGGTCTGTACATAAATACTGACCGTTGCCTGTAACAAATGTATAGGTAAAGTATTGTAAAGGTGGGTGACAGTCAGATGATAAACTAGAAAAAATCTTTTGAGACCCAGAGTGGGTCTGACTGAACCCCAAAATATTTGTTCTCATAGCACAGTGATAACAAAGGCACCCCAAAACACACTCATTCCTGTCCCAAGGTGAAAACAAAGGTACCCAAGAAGTTTCGTGAAGATCAGTTCACAAATATGAGCTGTATAGAAGTTGTGACAAAAAACTGATTGGACCTAATTTCGGTACAAAATGGCCACTGGCAGCCATCTTGAATTTTGGACCACACCCAGAAACACTCGTTCTTGTCCCAAGGTGATAACAAAGGTACCCAAGACGTTTCGTGAAGATCAGTTCATAAATACAGACTCTAGCCCGAGCTGTATTGACATGTGTACTTACTGTGTGTAAGTAGCACTGAAAAAATCAAAGTTCATCTAATTTGCATAATTTCTGCACAAGAAAAAACCTGTATTATATGTGATGTATCCCATGGTACTAAACATTCACACAAAAAATTATTCAAATCAGCGCTTTCATATGGAAGTTCTGTGCAAATATCTGATTGCACCAAATTTTGTACAAAATGGCTGCCGTCGGCCATCTTGAATTTTGGACCGGACCCTAAAACACTCGTTCTCGTCCCACGGTGATAACAAAGGTACCCAAGGAGTTTCGTAAAGATCGGTTCATAAATACGGCCTCTAGCCCAAGCCGTATTGGCATTTGCACTTACATTACTGAAAGTAACACCAAAAAACATCAAAGTTAGTCTAATTTGCATAATTTACGCACGAGAAAAAAACTCGTATTATATGTGATGTATTCCATGGTACTAAACATTCATACAAAAAATTATTCAAATCAGAGCTTTCATATGGAAGTTCTGTACAAAAAAAAAATTTCTGCATCGTCGGTACAAAATGGCTGCTGGCAGCCATCTTGAATTTCGGACTGCGCCCAAAAACACTCGTTCTCGTCCCACGGTCATAACAAAGGTACCCAAGAAGTTTCGTAAAGATTGGTTCATAAATACGGCCTCAAGCCCGAGCCTTAGCAGCTTGGCACTTACAGCTCTGAAAGTAACACTAAATAAATCAAAGTCAGTCTAATTTGCATAATTTACGCACGAGAAAAAA
Source organism: Pictodentalium vernedei (assembly GCA_031216915.1). Lineage (NCBI taxonomy): Eukaryota > Metazoa > Mollusca > Scaphopoda > Dentaliida > Dentaliidae > Pictodentalium > Pictodentalium vernedei. The sequence goes on from CM062293.1 coordinate 470,343,362, forward strand.
ACCTGTATTATATGTGATGTATCCCATGGTACTAAACATTTATACAAAACTTTATTCAAATCAGAACTTTCATACAGAAGTTCTGTACAAAAAACTGATTTTTGCATCATCGGTACAAAATGGCCGCTGGCAGCCATCTTGAATTTCGGACCACACCTAAAAACACTCGTTCCCGTCCCAGGGTCATAACAAAGGTACACAAGAAGTTTCGTAAAGATCGGTTCATAAATACGACCTCTGGCCCGAGCCATAGCCAATTGTTGACGTACAGACAGACGGACAGACGGACGGACGGACGGGCGGACGGACGGGCAGACGGACGGACGGACGGACGGACGGACGGGCCATGACAATAGCTCAAATTTGGCTTCGTAAAATCTGAGCTAAAAATGCTTCAATGAGGGCACAAACGTCCACACATGCATGACGGATTTTGATAAAGATGCTTTCCAAGTACTAATCTTCTTGAAGTAACCGAACATTAGGACATCTTTTCCTGTTAACATTTCCAGACTTGGGAAATTATTAGCTTAGTAGACTTTGATAAAAGCAAACCACAAGTCGTGATGCTCTGTGTGTGTGTGGGGGGGGGGGGGGGGGGGTGCATGAAGAAGAGGATGGCTGGGGGGGGTTCAAATCAACAATTATGTTATGATTTTTTTAACATAGCATAAATGCAGCATAATTGACAACTAGAACTGGATATAACCAGTGACAAATGGGAGCAAAATGGAGGAGAGTGGAAAATCGCTCACCTCAAATCAAGTTTGTGAGAGTGAAAAATGTGAGGAGAGTGATTTTGATTCAATGTTTATCTTCATTTTTTTAATACTCCTGAATTGTACATTCAAAGTGTATTTTTTTTCTAAATTAAGTTAAGTTAATGTTAAAATGTTTCTCAGATCTCAGAATGACCACCGTTTTTTTATATCTGAACATGCGTGTTCGTTTTCTGGCAGGAGTAAGGTCTGGGCGAGTTGTCAGAGTACAACCCTCTTACTGTTAGCGTGCTGTGTGTGGATGTATAAGAGAACTACTGTGTGTCATGTTCATAACGACGAAAAGGAAATTGTTTGGAATTATTCTTTAAACGCATCATATTGAGTGATTAAAAATTTCCCAACATCAAAAATTAATTGAATGTTTCTGTTGACGCAACTCAAATGGATAAAAAACATCAAAAGAACAGAGGTGAGTGATTATTTGCGCACCTTGAACAATTTTTTTGTGAATGGTGGTGCGCGAGAGCAATCGAGCACTTTTCCCATGCGTCACTGCATAACCTGGTGTTAATGGTGGTCCATGTGCTGAAAATTCGCAAATTTTTTCTTCTGTTTGGTTCCAGTGCAAACTTTTCCCTGAAATCCATCCCATTTCCCTGAAAATCACCCTCAGGTTTCCTGAAAAATTATTCTGGAGGTTAACATGTCTGCATCCTACTGAGTTACAATAAAATCCCTTCATAAATACGACCTGTAGACTGTGCCGAAGGTTTTCGGGTTTTGGGGTCTCGCAGAGGGGGTATTTGGAGAAACTGCATTACAGTTGTGATTCCAATGTTTGTGAATAAAATATAATTTGAATAAGCCATGAGACAGGATACAGAACCAGCTGAGATGAGCAGTAGTAAAATTAAAATTTATACTTATATATTTTTACCATATTTTTATTTGGTAATACAACATATGTGAGCTGCATTAACAGTTTTGTAGTATCTCCTGTGAAGTACACTACACCCCCCCCCCCCCCCACCCCCCACCTCACTGAGGGTGATTTAACAGTTGTCAACTTGTTGCATACACCATTTTCTGTTACACAAACTTTTCCTGAAAATTCACGCCATTTCCCTGAGTCAACCTCAATTTTTTTTTTTGAGGTTAACATGTCTGCTTGCATCATATGATTGACCATAAGCAATTAGAGGAAGGTTTAGGTTTAGAATAAGGATGACTAACAATTGTGTACTTCTTTTAAGAAGACACAAACATGTCCCACTCAATCAGGGAATACACCACTAATCAGTTGATTTGCATAACACCAAGACCCTTAAAACTCAAATAAGGTGCAGAACAGGAGTGGATTACTACTAAAACAATATTCAAGGTTCTTATAAACAAGGCCTCCTGCCAGAGTAACTACATCCACTTATCCAAGGGAGAGTAATCTCATTCATTACTTTTCGATAATGAACAAAAAAGCAAATTACTGTGGTCAAACAAACAAACTAACAGTACTTACACTTTTCCAATTAAAACTATCAAGTTAAGAATATTCAGTTGACCAGAATTTTGTATTTTGCTTACATTTTTGGGAAAAACAGAGTATTTATTCCATTATATCTTGTTTGACAATGCTCAATCATAACCAAGACAACCCAGATTTACCAAGGTTTAGCCTCCCTGGGCATCAAACAGTGTTCATTCCATGGGTTCACTTCACTCCCAAATTTTTCCTTCTGAATCTACCATACTGTAAACATACCTGTCAAATGACAAATTGACCAATGTGTTTTTGAAGTAACTGAGTTTAGCTTGTACAATTTTTTTTTCCCACACAAGAGTTGATGCATCATTTTGTTGTTTTGGGAATAATTATATAACATAAACAAATAGAAATTAATCAACTGACCTGTTGCATGTAACCGTTGTATTTTTCGACCTGTCGTTGACAAAACTGAGAGGCAGACAGGCAAAGCCTCAAGTCTGTGTTTAATATAATTTTTAAAGTAAAAAATGTTCACATGAAAAAAGTTTCTGTTCATGATAAAGTGTTTTCTTTCAATTTACTGGATGGTGTCAATTGATTAGAATTCAATTTGAAACTTGGTTAGCCATTGCTGAAGACATATGCTGCAAAGCAAATACAGAGGGACCAACTTAACTGGATATTACATGATGGAAAACCGTGTTAAATGCATATACATTTAAAACACTAAACCATTTATTATGCCTTTAGTATAAAATTGATCTGAATTTGCAAAAAGGTTACAGAATAAATATTGGTTAATTGAATAAAAATAAAACTTATTAAAAATTTATTTTGTTAATCACTCAATTCTTCTGCTTTACAGACCTCTTTGGCTTCAATACATTCAATTCAATGTGGTCCACACAGACCTTAAAATTTATCCCGATTTGCAAACAATGGTTATAGTGCATATATTAGTACCATCCAAATATCTGAAACAGTACAAATATCTGAGTTTCTCACCATTAAAAAAACAATACATATGCCAATATATTTGAATGATTGAAAACCCACAGAACAAAAGAATACTGAAAGAAAGCTGTGGGTTAACTTTTAACCCGCTGAGGATTTTCAAGAAATTTTTTCATCAAATCTAGTCATGGCTGCTGTAAAGCAGCCATGACTAGCGTTGATGAAAAATTAATCTAAATATAACAAGAAATCATTGGTGAAAAAATCCATGCAATTTACAGGGGAAACTTAAAAAATTTACAGTAATTTATATATTTTTTATACTTACCAATGAGCCTGACTTAGCTAGTGCTAACTGTAAAATATCTAGGGCCAAACGCAAATTTTACCCCCCAATCCCCAAAATTTGCATCTAAAACCGAAAATTACATGTCCTATAAGGTCCTCCATACTTTTACTCCACTGCGCATGCGCAGTGTCAAGGAGGTCTCGAAATTGGCACAATTATCATTCTTACAACCAGTGCCTGGTAAGCGTTATGTACGCAGCGGGGAGGCAAGAGTTCCCAACTCCTGGGAGGACCATCCCCGTCTGGGTCATTGGTAAATACAAAAAATATATAAATTACTATAAATTTTTTAAGATTTTTATACTGTACCAATGACCCAGACTCAGCTGAATAGTAAAAAAGTTGGAGGGCCTAGGACATAAGGAAAATCCAATAGACTCAATTACCTATAACAAACCTATCCCCTCAATGAGAAAAGGAGAGATAGGCTAAATGTATCTTTCTTATTTGTATCAAAAAAGAAGGACACAACACCAATCTGTAATTGAGCACAATAACATCTAGTATAACCCTTAATACTAATATTTTTTTTAAAGGAAAGCCAATAAATACGGGAGTCTAGCGAAATGAGATTCTATATACTCATTTAAAAGTGTTAGAAGAATGTATATCAACGCCCAATTAATCACGTGATATATACAGATACTTCACACCAATCAACACTTAAAAAATATTACACAGATGAGTAAACATAAGCTTTACCCTTAAAATCATCTCGGAAGCGACTCAGGATAACTGACTCCAAGGGAGGTATTCCCTTGCTTTACACTATAAAGCAGATGACCCAAGGGAACACCTGCCCCCCCCCCCCCTTTCCCTTGCCCTGGATCAAATACTCCAGAGCAAAGAGGGTAGCAGGACAGAGTCTCTGCCGGAACTGAAAGCCTATACACATAAAGTTGCAACTGTTTAGTAGACAACATTCTGAGTAATAGATCTGCAGAAAGGACGCAATATTCTCAGATACAAAATCGTGAAAATGGAGGGCTAAGAACAATATGTAGCCCTCATTAGATCTGTAATATCAACATTATTAGCTTAAGCCTATGATGTAGAAGAACTCTTACTTCATGAGCTTAAAACCAACGCACAGACTGCTGAATGAAGATATAATCATTAGCAGAACTGATAGTAGATTGAATCCCTCTGACCATAGAATGGACCACAATGTGGAGGAAGCTTCCACGGCATGTCCCACAACAGACGCCTGAGTAAATTAATCCTCAGTCTTTGTGGATATAGAGAAGCTACCAACAGAATTTGCATTGAAATAATTACATTGAGCAATATCTGCTAAATCAGCGGCATTGGAAGATACGTATGTCTTATTATTCCGTTTTACAAGATCGATAGAACGTTTACTGCAAATGCTCGAAAAACCAAACATTGTGACATCTACATATGTAAATGATTGTAGAGATGCATCGCGAAAAAGTCGATCATTGGCTGCTCTCCTTGGTAGCAATCTGATTGAATACTGGTTTGTTGAAAGTCCATTCTGGTGGCAACAAACGGCCCCTCCGTGAAGGGAGTCCGCTAATACATTCAGACGACCCGGAATATGACGGACGAATAGAAGAACTTGATGTTCTAGAACCAACCGAAAGATTCCTTCCGCTAACATGAATAACAGGATGGAATGAGAGTTTCCATAATTCCGAAAATACGCTAATACCGTCGAGTTGACGGACAGAATTAGCATATTAGCATTCTGAATAACGTTCATCAGTAACGTAGCGCAAGCCAAAATGACATCATTCTTGATTTTTGTGTGCTTGATAAGGAACTACGGAAACAAAAGACCCTGGCACTTCAAATCCGTTGGGTTTAATAAAACTACCCAAAGTGTTTGACTGACATCCATCAAAACTGTAAAACTCGGATCCGGCAATTGCAGTGGAACTACTTGAGTTAAGCACTGAAAACTTGCCTAAGTCTGAATCTCTTATTCACTTGATTAGACAAGAAGATGTCCGTATCGAGCGAAATAATCTTCACCCTCCAATTCTGAATTAAAAGAAATTTGGAGAGGACAAATCCGTAACCGCTCCATTGGAATAAAATCACGGCAGTTCCGCACGACTTATCCGTCATGAAATCTCTCGCTGAGACCTTGTCTGGGCGAAGACAATAGCGAGTATAACAACTGATTAATTTCGCTCTGGTTAATGGCAGACGAACGAGAATGTTATGTGTCTCGAAGCTCATCCCCTGGTGGCTAAATGACTTGAACGAAACCAGATCTGACTTCTCCTCGTTTACATATGAAACAGAGATGTCGGATCAATAGAAGCAGAATCTGCACATCGTTCTGCGCTCTGGTTAAAGGCAGACAAACAAGAATGTTATGCGTCTCGAAGCTCATCCCGCAGTGGGTAAATGACTTGGACAAAACCAGATCCGACTTCTCCTCGTTTACTTATGAAACCGAGCCATCAGATCAATAGAAGCAGAATCTGCACATCGTTCTGAAGCGTTAACTCGTTGAGACACCTCTGAAGAATGTCGTCCAGGTAGGCCGACGTTACCGCAGACGAATGAGCTCGGAAATGAGTCATTACCGAGTTCATTATTCGAGTGAAAGCCCAGGAACTAGATTCAGACCGAAACACATTGGTCGGTGCTGAAACACAATTCCTATGATAAAGAAGCAACGATACTTTCTGAACGCCTGATGTACCATGACAGGAAAGTATGCAACTAGAAATCTATGCATGTAGCATAGTCGTACACGCGAATACTCGCTCTGACCGATCAGATGGACTCCATATAGAAACTTGGAGTCACGATCAGCTTGTTATCCAGCTCAGAATATGAGTGGACGGAACAAGCTGTCTGGTTTGGAACCAGAAAAGGATGGTTGTTGAAGCCTGAAAATTCCTGGATTTCTACGATCTCTATCGCGATCATTCCAGAAGAAACACAATGAACTCGTGAATTAGAGGAAGATATCCTCGAATTACGATTGAAGAATATTTTTTCAACCAGAAAAAATTATACACCGTCATATTATTCGCACTAACTCTTGAAATGAATATACATAATATATTATAATTCATTATAACATTGAAAGAAAATAATTTTCAAAAAAAAAAAAAAATTTGGGGAAAAATTTTCGGAAAAGCCCAAGTTCCCAATGGGAACCCTGAGTTAAAAAAAAAGCCAAAGTGTGGACAAAAATTTTAAATCATTTTGAAAAAATTAATGTAACACTTACGGACAATATTAATGTATCTGTATCGTGCTATGAACTAAATTAAGCAAAAGACAAGTAAACACTGTCAGAAGTAACAGTTGTCAACATAAGCAAAAGTGTCAACAACCCGGAACATGACTCCAGGCACAAAAACAAACATGGCTCAAAATCAGTTACCAATTTAAACACTATCTGATGCAAAACAGAGGCTTCCAGAGAAGAAACTGTAGAACATCAGATAGTAGATGCAGACCAAAACTCCTAAACACCCCTAGGGTGAGAACGTAAACATGGGGAAAAAACAGAAAATAATTCTGTTTCCAAGCCAAAACTCCCAAAAAATTTTTAGTAATAAACATTACAAAAAAATAAGCCTAAAGCATAGGAGAATAGCTAGGGGGGAATAAAGGAAATGGAGAGAGGAAACACTGATTAAACAATGGAAAATTCATAGCAAGAATGACCACAATAAGGTCATGCCACGAAAATAGGTAACATGAATAATTTCGTAAAATAATCATAAGTTACAGCCCTGAACATTTGTTTCCACTGTTTTTTCCTCTCCACGTTCTATTTCCACCATATATCCACCATTTCTCTCATAATTATGCGTCTGGCATCCTTAAAACTGAGATTTACAAGCACAAATATCAGTCAGATATAACTGAATTGAGGGCCAAACTAAGAATGATAATTGCGCCAATTTCGAGACCTCCTTGACACTGCGCATGCGCAGTGGAGTAAAACTATGGAGGACCTTATAGGTCATGTAATTTTCGGTTTTAGATGCAAATTTTGGGGATTGGGGGGTAAAATTTGCATTTGGCCCTAGATATTTTAGAATTGGCACCAGCTAAGTCTGGGTCATTGGTACAGTATAAAAATATATGTTGAAATATGCCCAAATTATACTTATGTCAGTGACAAGAGAAACCCTGTGCTGGGCAGGAATATCTGCCAGCAGAATTCAAAGAGTTAAAGTAAAGATAATTCTTCTCACAAGACCAATACAGATTGTGTTTCTTGTTCAGGTTATCAGGTCTGTTGTAAGGCTTTCCTCTTTCCATAACTATGGTACTATTTTTCAGACAGAGTAGGTTGTTTGTTTTTGTTTTCTTCCAAAATTTCTGTAAATAAAAAATATTTTTCTTACAAATTATTACAGTGACACACTCTCCAATAAATTATTAAAATAACTAACATTCACAAATTCTAAACTAACCATTGTTATAAGTTTGTGATACAATGAATAAACTATACAAGTTTTAAAATGATTCAGTACAAAACTCCCGGCCTTAAAATTTGTATGAATCAGTTTCAATTCTAACTAGACTTTATGATTCTGGAGAATCATGGCTTTTCCCGATGAGATTCCATGATTTTTCATGACCCCACAGTGTCTTGTTGTTTTTAACTGTCTCACTGAAGTCCCTTCATCGATGTTATGAAAAAGGTGAAGATAGTAATCTCAAATGAGAGAGTTTGATAAAAAATTGTTTAGGTAAAAACCATCATTAACGGTGGACTGGTTTCATGTCAATATCGTCTTCCAACAAGTCAATGACCGACAAAAGGAGTTATGTTTGTTTGACACATACCCACTGAGTGCTGTGTCAATTTAAAAATGGTTCATTTTATCTCAAATGTATCCCAAATATTGATGTCTGGCAGCTTGTAGAGGGTTAACAAGTGGTAACAGGAATATTTATTCATGCAACTTGTAATGTCACATCAAGAACTGTGAATGGTCATTTTTTTTCTTTAAAATCTACAAGATGTTTTCAGAGAAATCCAGGGAGAACATGAATTTTAAGCTTTTGATGGGTATCATTGTTTATCCAGCCCAAAACGAGTTAAGTGTTGTTTTTTGAATACTCTTATTACTTCCAAAAATAATTCTCAGTGAATTCTACTTCCACTTATTTTGATCTCTCCTCCCAACTTTGGGTGTTGTGGGTACGCAAACACAGCCCATTTTATCAACATTTTGATGTTTGAGAACCTGCATAGGGTTAACAAATGCTTACAGGAATATTTTGTACATGCAACTTGTAATGTCACACTAACATCAGAGAATGGCCATTTTTTCTTGAAAATCTACGGCTTGTTTTTAAAGAAATCCTCAGATAACACAAATGTTTAACCTTTTGAGGGGTATCTCCCTGTAACCAGCTCTAAAGGGTTAATGCTTGGTTTTGTGAATACATTCATTACTTACAAAAATGATCGACGGTGAATTCCACTTCCAATGAAGGTGGTTATGTTTATCTCGCAGGTACACATTTGGTGTTATGGTTGCCCAAGAAGAGCCCATTTTCTCCAAATGTCTATGCTTGGCAGTCTCTGGAGGGTTAACAAATGTTTACCGAAACATTTTGTTCATGCTTGTAATGTCACTCGAAGACCTGCGAATGGTCAATTGTTCTTGAATTTTTTGCTGTTGAGAAATCCATAGAAAACTGGAATTTTAAGCTTTTAAGGGTTATATCTCCTTAACCAGTCAAAAATGGGTTCAGACCTCGATTTTTGAATCCATTTACTACTTACAAAAATGTTTCCCTGTCAGTTTTGCGTCCGGTAAAAGAAGTTACGTTTCTCTGTTGCATTCCCTTTTGATGTTGTTGTTGTTCAAAAACAGGCTATTTTTTCAAAATTTTGACATTTAGCAGCCCATGGAGGGTTAACAAATGCTTACCGGAATAATTTATCCAATCACCTGGTAATGTGACACCATGACCTATCAATGGCCATTTTCTCTTGAAAACGCTACCAGATCACTATTAACAACCACAAAAGGGGTTAACGCTTGGTTTTTTGAATACCCTTATTACTTACAAAAATGGTCCTCGGTGAATTCCACTTCCAACAAAGGAGATTATGGGTAATTCCCAGGTACACGTTGGGTGTTGCGCGTGTCTGAAAACAGCCCATTTCAACAAAATTACGATGCTTGGCAGTCTGTAGAGGGTTAATAAACATCCATGCTTTTTTATGATCCTGGAGTGTCTGAAGAATTGTTTTTAATTGCATCATTAAAGTATTTTTATTGATGTCTTGAGAAAAGTGGGTATAATAGTCTCAAATGACCAGTGTGATAAAAGAAAATTTTGGTTAAATCATCATTGTTTGTGGAGAGGGTTAATATTAATATCAGCGTCTGAGAATCAGCGTCTAATGTAAATAGCCCATTGTATCTCAAATTACCTAAAATTTCGATAGTTGACGGTTTGTGGAGGGTTAATGAAGGCTTGCGAGAATGCTTCGTCTCCAGGGTTTATTTGTTCTTAAAAATCTGTAAGAACCAGTTGAAGATATCCACAGAAAATGTGAACTTTATAAATTCTTGAGCATGTCATGTATAGTCCCTGTATCAATTATCTCCTATTAGACCACAGTTGTTATGCATGATTATGTCATTTTTTCACACCTTGTAGAGCTCACCTATCACCTGTCTGTTAATAGCAGAAGTAAATTTCTCTCCAACTGGTTTTTCCCCGTAGGATTAGTTTTATTTATTACAATGAAGATATCCATACATACAACGACAAACATGAAGTTATAAACTACAATAATTACATACGAAAATAGGAAGTGTTGTTTGTACATATGTGTAGATAAAATATACCCTGGGACGGAGAAGGGGAGTATAACCGTCTTACAAACTAGTATATATCCAGCCCCACTGCCGGGGGAATGTTGGCGCCATGCACCACTGCATTTGATAACCTACAGAGTAGTAAATATACCTGCCCCCCCCCCTTCCCATGTTGGGGATCCCCACCTTTTATTGTAAGGTTCCTTAGGCACAACATAGTGTCAGTAAGATAGATATATACTGCCACGTCGCCACTCTGGGACGGAGGAGGGGCAGTGTATAGCCGTTTTACAGACTATTATATACCTGGACCCACTGTCGGGGAAACGCTATAGTGTCAACACTATTTGATATTATAAGTAACTGATCCCATTGTAGCTAACGTTATTTACTGCTTTCTTATCATGCAGTGGCGGAGCGGTGGCATTGTGGTAGCCGGTTCTCCTCAGATCACCGAAGTTAAGCAACGTTGAGCCTGGTTAATCATTGGATGGGTGGCCGTCTGAGCGATCAATTCAGACTCCCATGCTGTGTCCCTGGGCAAGGCACTTAACTCCGATTCTCCATATGGGGGCACGATGCCGCCATGTACTAAGGCGTACTGCACGTCGATGGTACGCATGTCTTCAGCCAATCTAACCCTGCCTGTGCTGCAGTTCGGAGTTACAATGTTGGGAAGCTGGCAGCTGCTCGTCGTTGCTCGGTGGTTCTCTCCAGGTACTGCGGCTTCCTCCACCCGTAGATTAGTCATTGTGCATAAGTATATGCCATTAAACACCAATAAATAAATAAATGATATCATGCAGGGCAGTGTGGAATACGAGGTGAGGCGTACCTTTCAATGTGTGTTTGGTTGGAGAAAGAGGCAGGGGGGAGGTGGTAACCTTGGTAATTTTGTTTGGATAAATCGACCGCTGGCGACCGATGAAGCGGGACACGGTGAGAGTGGAACTTATGGGCGGTTATTCTTGATAATAAATAAATATACACTTACTTTTGTGTTCATACAAGGTGAGTATAGTAGTCTCAAATGAGAATGGCCAATATATGTCTTGAAAACCTACTAGAGGCTTTTAGAGAAATCGTCGGAAAATATGAATTTTTAACCTTTTGAGGGGTATCGCTCTGTAACCAGTCCAAAACGGATTAATGCTTGGTTTTGTGAATACCTTCATTACTTACAAAAATGATCCTAAGTGAATTTCACTTCCAATGAGGAAGGTTATGTTTATCACGCAGGAGCACATTGGGTGTTATGGGTGCCCCAAAACAGCCCATTTTGTCAAAATGTCTATACTTTCCAGCCTCTGGAGGGTTAATAATTGCTTACTGGAATATTTTGTCCATGCAACTTGTAATGTCACTCAAAGACCTGCAAATGGTCAATTTTTCTTGAAAACGTGCTCGATTTTTTGGAGAAATCCACAGAAAACGGGAATTTTAAGCTTTTGAGGGGTATATCTCCTTAACCAGTCGACAATGGGTTAAGACCTCGATTTTTGAATATCCTTACTACTTACAAAAATGTTTCTCTATCAGTTTTGCGTCCAGTAAAAGAAGTTACGTTTCTCTGTGGCATTTCCATTTGATGTTGTTAATGTCCAAAAACAGACTATTTCTTCAAATTTTTTGACATTTAGCAGCCCATGAAGGGTTAACAAATACCTACCAGAATAAGTTATCTATGCAACTGGTAATGTGATACCGAGACCTATCAACGGCCATTTTCTCTTGAAAACCCTACAAGATGTTTGTAAAGAAATCCAGGGAAAACGATTTTTAAGCTTTCGATGGGTATCCCTGTTAACCTCCCCAACAGGGGTTAACGCTTGGTTTTTTGAACACCCTTATTACTTACAAAAATGGTCCTCTGTGAATTCCACTTCCAACAAAGGTGATTATGTTTATCTCTCGTGTATACGTTGGGTGCTGTACGTGTCCGAAAACAGCCCATGTCAACAAAATTACGATACTTGGCAGCTTGTAGATGGTTAATAAACGCCCACCGGAGTATTTTGTCCCTACAACTTGTAATGTCACATAAAGACCTACGAATAGTTAATTTTTCTTGAAACCCTACAAGTTACTGTTAGGAAAATTCACAGAAAATGGGAATTTAAAGCTTTTGAGGGATATCTCTCTTAGCCTACCCAAAATGGGTTAAGACTTCGACTTTTGAATACCCTTACTACTTACAAAAATGTTTCTGTATAAATTGTACACTCGATAAAAGGAGGCACTTTTCTTTGTGGTGTACCTATTGGGTGCTGTTGGTGTCCACAAACTGCCAATTTTATCACAATTTTGATGTTGAGGAGCCCTGGGAGGGCTAACTAATGCTGACCGGAATATTTTGTCCATGCAACTTGTAATGTCACACCAAGACCTACAAATAGCCAATTTTTTCTTGAAAACCTACGAGATGTTTTTAGAGAAATCCACTGAAAGAGGGTATTTTAAGGTTTTAATGGGTATCTCTCTTTAACCAGCCGAAAATGGGTAAGACATCGAATTTTGAATACCCTTACCACTTTCAAAAATATTTTCCGATCAATTTTGCGTCCGATAAATGAAGGCCACTTTCTCTGTAGTATACCGTTTGGGTGCTGTTGGTGTCCAAAAACAGCCCATTTTATCACAATTTTTATGTTTAGCAGCTCGGGGAGGGTTAACTAATGCTGACTGGAATATTTTGTCCATGCAACTTGTAATGTCACACCAAGACCTGGGAGGGACAAATATTTCCTGAAAATCTACAAGACTCGTCTAGAGAAATCCACGGAAAACATGAAGTTTTGAGCTTTTTGGGGGTGTTGCTGTTTAACCAGCCCAAAACAGGTTAACGCTTGGTTTTCTGAACACCCTTATTACTTACAAAAATGATCCTCGGTGAATTCCACTTCCACTAAAAGCAGTTATGTGTATCTATCGTGTCTCGTTTGGGTGCTGTGGGAGCCCGAAAACAGCCCATTTCATCAAAATTTTGATGTTTGGCAGTCTGTGGAGGGTTACCATATGCATCGCCTGATATGTCGTGTGTATCAAAGGTCGTATCACAGGCAGGTCTAGCAATGATGAATGTTTAAAAAAAATCTACAAGACGTGTTTCGAGAAAGTGCCGATAAACCCCAATTTTGACAGTTTTCTGCCAATTCTGACAAAATAAGGGTTAAATCGAAAAATCCGCTTTGGTACATTTTTAGACTTTGTGCCCCTCTATGTGTGTGCAAAATTTTGTGAAAATCGCATCGAAAATGGCTTCTGAATCGTACGGACAAAATGTGTGGAAAAAAAAAAAAAAAAAAAAAAAACCCAAAAAATAATAATCCGTAGAAAAACAATAGACTTTTCCAGAGGGAAAAGCCTAATGAACTCCTGCTGCAAAAATTAATTTCAAGTTCTTAAATAATTTAGAGTTTGAACTCGTTAAAACCCTTGTGAGTGCAACCAGTACATATTCCATGGTAAAAACAAACCTCATGTTTGTGTATTTACTACAGCTGCTTAACCCTTAAAGGCCTAGTTCAAATTTTGTTTAGTTTCTTATCTTACATGTACATGTAAAACATATTTTCCAACAGAAAGGCATTTTTGGTGGTCTGCTGAAGGAATGATGGAAGTTACAGTGCCTGGCAGTGGTTTCTAATGAAGTCTTGGCTGCCTGTATAGGCGGCCAAGACTTCATTAGACATCACTGCTAAGTTAAAGTGCTACCATATTATTAGGGAGCAACAAAAAATTAGAATTCTCAGGGCCTTTAAGGACACATTCCAAATTTATGACCAGAATCAAATGAACATTTTCTGAGAATCAAAGCTTATTTTCATTGTTTTCCTGGTGGGAATCATATAGAATTGATTCTGATTCTCACATGAATTTTGAGCCATGAACCGGATGCCAAAAAAAAAACACATTTGGGCTTTAAGCCTTTTTGCTTGCTGCAAGTGAATTGTCCTGACCAGTACAAAAATCACTAATGAAAGTATGTCCCTGGCTCCTGTTAACAGAATGTACCGCTATAAATAGGAGTAGTCTTCTTGTCAATGAGTTATGGAAGGCAAACTTTATTCATTAATTCATCAAATAATCAAAACATGGCTGCTTTGCTTTTCAACAGTCATTACATGATTTTATAACAATTTCAAGAAAATATTTTTCAGGACAAAAATTAATTCATATCCCCCCCCCCCCCCCCACCCCAAGAAAAGAGGCATCACTCCTCTCCCACACACTCACACCAATCAACCCCCTACCCCCACAATGGAAAACTCCTATGTTCCACTCTTACATCACCCCACTATCTGAACAAAATTCTGCAGCTTCCATTGCTGTTTGCCATGATGTTCAAATACAAATTTGATGATGTATAAGATGCAGAAATATACATTTGATTGTTATAGACCACCACAACCCAGTGGTTCTCTCTGGCATCATCCACCCATAAAATGGTCCGAGAAGATATGACCCTGGGTGCTGAAAGTGTCATTAAACCCCAATAAACAATTGAACAATTTTGTTAAAAGTCACGACTGATAAATGCATACATTTTAGATTTATATTGTTCTAGGTTGGTATTAGAGTTATGGTAAGGGTGTATTTGTTACACATGCAGCCTATAATTTAATCCTTTGGTGTACATGTACCCGGTAGGTGTTTGTCACTGGTTAGATCGAATTGGCCATTATGCTATTTTATTTTTCAGTACATGTGAATCTCTGTCAAATACTGATCCCCATTGTCCTCAACTGGTGATGTGGATGCACATCCTGGATGCCACCTGCATTCAGTTCATTGATCTAATTTCTATACAAGGAATCCTTGTTTTTCAAACTTAACCATGACTAACGTTGATGAAAAATTAAACTAAATATAACAAGAAATCATTGGTGAAAAAATCCATGCAATTTACAGGGGAAAATATGTTTAACCCACTTCACTCTGATGTCAAAATACCAAAATTTTAGGAAGCTGTTTTTCCCATAATGCATCTAGAAATGAGCTCTGTCAAACGAGATTGAATTGGTTAAATTTCTAGTTGCATTATGGGAAATTTCTTTTGCCTGAAATTTAGATATTTTGACATCAGTGTGCAGGGGGTTAAATATGCCCAAATTATACTTATGTCAGTGACAAGAGAAACCCTGTGCTGGGCAGGAATATCTGCCAGCAGAATTCAAAGAGTTAAAGTAAAGATAATTCTTCTCACAAGACCAATACAGATTGTGTTTCTTGTTCAGGTTATCAGGTCTGTTGTGAGGCTTTTCTCTTTTCATAACTATGGTACTGTTTTTCAGACAGAGTAGGTTGTTTGTTTTTGTTTTCTGTAAAAATTTCTGAAAATAAAAATGATTTTTCTTACAACTTATTACAGTGACACACTCTCCAATAAATTATTAAGATAACTAACATGTACAAATTCTAAACTAACCATTGTTATAAGTTTGTGATACAATGAATAAACTATACAAGTTTTAAAACGATTCAGTGCAACACTCCAGGCCTTAAAATTTGTATGAATCAGTTTCAATTCTAATGAACTCCTGCTGCAAAAATTAATTTTAAGTTCTTAAATAATTTAGAGTTTGAAGTCTGTAAAACCCTTGTGAGTGCAACCAGTACATATTCCATGGTAAAAACAAACCTCACATTTGTGTATTTGCTACAGCTGCTTAACCCTTAAAGGCCTAGTTCAAATTTTGTTTTGTTTCTTATCTTACGTGTACATGTAAAACACATGTTCCAACAGAAAGGCATTTTTGGTGGTTTGCTGATGGAATGATGGAAGTTACAGTGCCTGGCAGTGGTTTCCAGTGAAGTCTTGGCTGCCTATACAGGTGGCCAAGACTTCATTAGACATCACTCCTAAGTTAAAGCGTTACCGTATTATGAGGGAGCTGAAAACTTGATGAAAATTACTTAGTTGTCATAAATGGTTGTGCACCAAACTCCTAAACATGTGTTTTGGGCCTCAAGCCATGTATCTTCCTACATCTCACATTCAGCCATAACACCAAACCAACTTCCTGTGCACTCCTATAGTCTGTTTCTGTATTGTATGTACAAGGCACATTATAGTCTGTTTCATTCATGTAATAATTCCCCTCTTCTTGTTTGTTTTTTGTTTGTTTGTTTTTTAGGGTTTTTTATGTTTTTATCTTTGGTTGAAAGTTAAATGAATTAAAACTTGAAAACCAACATATTTACATGTTCTGGAAAATACATGTACATATATTCAATCTGATGATTTGGGTTGAAAGTTCAGCCAATTCTGCCTGTCTCCAATAACCTCAAAAGTGCAGAGGAAGAGACACTTTTGGTCAGACAATCTGCAAGTTGGACGTTTGAAGGTTTCCATTTGACTGTAATCTGGTTAGATCAAATTAATTTTCTGATTCCATTTATTTCGATTCGTAGACGTTTCTCAGAAATTTGGTTTGTAGAATAAATAGATTCAAATAAAGATTTGTTATCAATAATGCACTCAATTGGTAAAAGTTTGACTTTACTTGGGCCTTGTGTGAGTTCAACATTTTACTGTGCAAGAAATATTCCACTATCTATAGCTTCCGACAGAGCTAAAGTTTGACTTTTCTTGAGCCTTGTTTGAGTTCAACATATAACTGTGCAAGAAATATTCCACTATCTATAGCTTCCGTCACAGAGCTAAAGTTTCCGCAGCCAGTGAACTATGAACAACTCGTCTAATTTTTCTAGACTGCCAGTCCAGTAATGAAATCTTATCATTGTCTCCAACCAGAAGAATAATATAGCAGGGTTTCCACTAGGGGAAAATTTGTGGGTCCGGTACTTTAAAGAAGGTGCAACACAGACGCCAAAGGCGTCTGCTGCATGAGCAGAAGGCACGTGTGTATAGAGGGGGGTCTGGGGAAATTTTGATTTTTAGGTCTCTCTGGGGGTATTCTAGTTGCTAAAATTCTGAATAATTGAAGTGGAAAATATGTATTTTTTCCTCCTACAATTCTCTAAATTCCCACGGGACACACAATACTACATCTGGTGGAAGGTTTCATAAAAAATACAAACCCAAAACAACACAAAATCCACGAATCCTGGCAGTGACTGAGTTTTGTTTACAACTGCTTGTGGTTATATTCGAAAAGAACCATGACATGCAATTACATCATTTATTGCTCGAAATAAAAGCCAGTAATTCGGACCAAACACGATCATTTTAGTCCGAAATTTTATAGGCGACGCTTAGGATTTGAACTTTGATTCCCCCTGTCGTCTGGGGGTTATAAAGTATCAGGTTGTCGCCAGTAATAGTAGGCATAGTATACAACATAATTATGCCTATGTTACAAATAATGCAAGCACTCATCTCAAAGCCTCTTTTGGGCAGGTAGGTGATTCTTTATTCACATTATCAATATCAGTGTCCTCAAAGCCCGAGCAACTAAACAGACTTTCTGAACAGTCCCTTCTGGAGAATTCTTAATGGAATGTACTCATCTGGTGGAAATACATTTTTAAACCCTCATCAGGAAATGCTTCAAAAACAGAAAATTTGGGCCATTTTTGCAGTTCTTGTTTAGCAGCAGCAAATGACAGTTCATTTGTTAAAAGAATGCTATTGCTTTGATCATCTGCACAACAGTCAGAGATTAACTTTAAATCTGAAATTTTACTTAAGTCCATTGATATTTTAACTCCAACTTTATCATCTGGTTCATGAAACTCTACATTATACCAATGTTTATTCGAACCAGTTGCTTTTACTGCTCTTGAAAGTATTTGTATTACAGTATTTTCATTTGAGTTTACATCAGTAAATTGAAAAAATTGTCCTTCTTTAAACTTAGTAATAGGAATGGATCTGTCATGAATATCTGGCACATGTAAATTAGTATCAGTTGAATTGTTATTTTCATTATCAACCGAATCTGTCGAATCATCAACAGTTGACGATGAAACAGTCAGTGGTAAATTGTCATCATCATCTAAATCAATTAAAGTTCCACTATCAAGATTCGATGACTCAACAGTTCGTTCAGGAACAGATTCTTCAATAATCAAATGTTCATCAGAAGACAACAAGCCAGAAAATAAGCAGACTAACATCTGCAAAATGAGGTCCCAGAGGGTGAATTTAGTGATGCTACCCTGCACAGCAGGGTTGCCTCACTAAATTTACCCTCTGTGAACCTCAATCTGAATCAGGGTTTCAAAACTAAACAGAAAGAGGTACCCAGAGGATAAATTGGCCCACTGTATGGGATAGCATCATCAAATTCACCCTCTGGGGACCTCATTCTACAAATGTCAGACTGCCTGGAAGACAAACACACTTTAGACAGTCTGCACAGATGCACTCATACATAAGCACCTCCATGCCTAACAAATATTACAGAACCATCTTGTCTTATAACTGTACCTTGACCTCTCCACTCTTCACTGTCTAAACATTTATAATATACAGAATCTTCTGTGTGATAAACATCATGGAAAGTTCGAGTTTGCTTTTGAAGGGCTCGTCCAATTCTTTCAGAGCTTTCTGTTTCAATGAATGCTTTTCTGGCTTCATGGAGTGCAAGTAAATGATTTTTTACATATTCACTTTCTGGGGATCCTTTTAAAGCTGGAAGATTATCATGTAATGTTGATGGTAGACTTGGATTGTGTCCATAAAGAAGTTGGTGTGGTCTATAACCATGAACACTCTCCAACGAGTTTTTTGCATTAACAGACCAAGCCAAAGAAGTTGCCGAGTCTATTCTCGTTTCAAGTTTTACTTTTCAAAGAATTTCAGTCAAAAATTTATTGTGGCGTTCAACAACACCATTCATTACGTGTACACTCCATGTAAAAAAATTATCCCAATATCGACTGAGAGTGTTATGTATGATTATATAACAGCAGGTATTTACTAACTAATCAGTGTTGATTGGGAAAACCCCTCGCAATTTACATAAGTTCGCTTCACTAAATCCTTTTTCTGTACCTGAAATATTTTTTTTTGGGGGGTGGGGGGGGGGGGGATTTTCTGTATCAAAAAAATCCTTTAAATGTGAAAATCGGTCCAATAATTCACGTTTTGTGTTCTAATAAATCTTGAAAAAAATGTGAATTTTGAGGATCCCTGAAGCAGTGTGGCTCTTCCATCTATTGAATTTACATGACAAAAATAGTCTGAACTCACATCATTGAGGTCATTGTTTTGAAAAAAACATTCGGATTCTCAACCGAAACGGACGGGTAGAGATAACTACACATTTTTCTTTTAGAACATACTGGCAATTTAACTGCTTTTTGCCCGGGATATAACATCATAATCCACCCAAATGTTAAATTAAAATGCATTTTTTATTCTATCTGACAGCCGCTATTTAACCCCAGGTATGGGGGAGATTATCTTCAAAATACGCATCAGATCCAATTCGGGAAAAACCGGTCCGTGCTTCTCTCATCTTTTTCCCGGAGCTACTTTAAAACATGGTATCAAAATTCAACTCGGGACCATTCCGATCGATGAAGTTTGTCCCCACGGGAACGAAATGATGCCACCCAGGAATACATTACTTGAGTTTCTGGCCTCGAGAACACCGTTGTGACATCTTATTCAACCCGGGGAATCGGTCATATCAGTGGTGATGATATAGGTGATAAAACGAGTTTTGGCTCCCATTCTTTTTTTCTTTTTTTTCTTTTTTTTTGGGGGGGGGTTATTTTGAAACGATTAGGACCAAATGTATGCTCTATTCAATTCGGCCAAATTCAAACTGTTCTCGGCCTAACTCGGTGATAATGTTGCGGCATCATACTATGATGTGGATAATTAATGCTACTGCCCCGCCCCCCTTCCTTTTTTAAAAAACTTCATGAACTGCAACTGCGGGGAACCACAGGATCATTCTGGTTGTCCCTTAACCCAACGTGAACCCCACGGGTGACACTTACAAAATAAATTCTAGGATTACAACTACCAATTTCCAATTTTGTCTCTAAACATAGCTTGTGGCCCCTCATTGGAATGACTCGTGATTTATTTACTTATTTACCAGTAAAACAGCGAATTGCGATTAGCAAGCTCATTCCGATGAGGGGTCATAAGTTATGTTTTTTGAGAGAAAAATTGGAAGTGTAATAAAAATTTGAATGCGGACTTTTGTAAAAAGTGCAGGACGGATTTTATCCTTGACGTTGGTTAAAGGGCAAACAGAAATTCCAAAATGGTCAGTTAAATGATACTTGCAGTACTTTGTTCTCTCCGTACTTGGGAGGATGTGCAGCTGCAATGTGCCTCAACAGTGACGTGGATGAAGTTTGGAAAAGCTGACTAATTATAACACTGCTGGTTTCAGTGACGGGAATTGGAAGTGGAATTGGTGTTCAGACATGAAGGAGTGAATATTTCGAGTAACAAGAACAATATTTATTTTTCACTGAAGTTTATTTAGCAAATAAAAACAATAATACTTCTCGCACACAAATATAGCACATGTTATCTTAGCACAATATCTTAACAAGAATATTTATACAAATATTTACAGTTGTATGTAAAAAACATTTAAACAAAACAGTCATACAGCACATTTTAGCACACAAATGGAGAGAGGCAGTGTGAGCGAGAGGGATGGGTTGTGGTGGTGGTCTGAGAGTACTCACAACCGATACCACCCAAACCATCCTCTGGCCGAACTGATCCTAAACTATTTTACCCAAACTGTCCCCAACTATTTTACCCAAACTGTCCCCCAGGCCTGATGCTCCAGTTGACCGGTGGAACCCGAACCGTCCCCACTATTTTAGTGAAATACTGCACGTCGCAAGTAGTCATAAAAAGTACAGACTATAGTATTAATAAAACTAGTTCAAACTTGGACCCAAATTCCGTAATATAATTTGGGGATTTGGTAAACTAGTCCAAATTTGGACCCAAATTCCATAAATTCCATGATATAATTTTGGGATTTTTTTTTCCAAAGAACGTACCAAACCCAAAAATTCTATTACAGAATTTGGGTCCAAGCTTTGACTATGGTAGAACGTGCCGTGCACATGTGTTCCCTTCCGAAGCCGCATTTAATTTTGTTCTGTATGCATGACATACGCGATGACAAAGTACGCTCCCCCCAATCCCCTCCCCTTCAATGTATAATGAAACAGTCAACTAATAATATTAGCCACAAATAATAAAAAAATAAATAAAGCTTGATGAGATGCGTGTTCATAGCTAATATTATTGGACAAGATCAAGACATCGTGATAAGCACTAAATATCTAAAGTTTCAACTAATGAAGTCTAGTATTTGTAGCTAATATCATTGGACTCGGGACCGCGCAAGCTCTAAATTTCAGAAGATTTTAAAAATGTTTCCCTGTGAATATTTTTATATTTGGGGGCTGTTATATGATTATAAATAGCAAGTGTTTCGTTTCTTTTAACCTTTTCCCTGAATAATGCTTTACTTTTCGCCTTTTCATTAGAAAACATATTTCTGTATTTTGCCTTTTTTGACGGTGAGAGGCCTTTCCATTCTTCGTGAAGAGATGACAGTAAATTAAAGGTTTCCTTGAATTTCATTTTGTCAGTGGCCGTATTCAAAATGTCCCTTCTCCTTTTGAGCGCATAGAAAACAGAAATATTTATTATTTTAATAAAAATTTTATGCCCAAAAGTGCCTCAAATGTGCTTTGCGGGCAAAAAATATATAGATTCTTTTTAAATGTCAATTTTGGCGTAGGCTTTGGGGATTAACAACAAACAAAGGATTTAATTCAACATGCCACTGAACAGAAGTAACTAATTGAGCTTAATTGTATACTGGTATGTCATATCTTCAACCCCTTTTCCAAGGCTAATTTACTTATTAATCTGTCAAAGGGCCGAAGCATTTGACGCATCTATTGAAAAAAAACCCATGCTGGCTGGGGAGAATTATTATTACCAAAACACCAACATACAGACGACAGCATCTGGCCAAAATGTTATCAGTCTAGCCATGAAAGTTAAAAAATTTATAGTAATTTATATATTTTTTATACTTACCAATGACCCAGACATAGCTGGTGCTAACTCTTAAAATATAGGGCCAAACACAAATTTTGCCCCCCAATCCCCAAAATTTGCATCTAAAACTAAAGAAAACATGTCCTGAAAGGCCCTCCACACTTCGCCCCCACTGCGCATGCGCAGTGTCAAGGACGTTCCGAAATTAAGTAGTAGTAAGCGCTATGTACTCAGCGGGGAGGCAAGAGTTCCCAACTCCTGGGAGGGCCATCCCCGTCTGGGTCATTGGTAAGTATAAAAAATATATAAATTACTATAAATTTTTTAACATTTTTATACTGTACCAATGACCCAGACATAGCTGAATAGTAAAAAGGCTGGAGGGCCAAGGACATAGAGCAAAATGGAATACGCTCAATAAAATAAAATAGAGTCATCCCCTGTAGGGAAAAAGAAGTAATAGGCCTTACATGTACCTTTCTTATTTATGATAAATTAGAAAGATACAACACCTTCCAAAATTGAGCTTCATACATCCATGTACTCTATTAATATCCAATATAATCCTTATACTAATAATTTTTAAAGTAAGCCAATAAATAAGTAAGTCTAGAGAATAGAGACTCTTATACTCCTAAAAGTGTCTGAGGATTGCATAATCATGTCCGTTGACATATGCAATATTCAAAAGCTATACTTTAAAAACTAAGACTTGAATGAATTTTAAAAACCTAAACTTCTCAGTAAACAACCATCCCAATAACAGCTCAGAATTACTAACTCCGGAGGAGGTATCCCCTTGTTTTCATAGTAAAACAGGTGACCCAAGGGAACACCCTCCCCCCCCCCCCCCTTTTTCTTGCCCTGGGTCAAATAGCCCAGAGCGAAGAGGGCAGCCGAACGGAGACACTGCCGAAACAGACAGCCTACCTAGCTATAGTAGCAACTGTTAAGTGAATGACATTCTGAGCAGTAGATAATAGACCTAACAATAGAGGCCTCCAGAAATGGACTCGATATTTCTGAGATAAAATTCATGAATGCGGATGGCTGAGCGCAATGAGCGGCCTTCAAAAATCTATAATAGCGACACTATTAATGTAAGCCCAAGAAGTAGAAGAACTCTTACTTCATGAGCCGAAATCTTAAGCACAACTGCTAAGTCAATGATATACTATAAGCAGTACCGATAGTTAATAAAATCCATTAACAAAAAAAAATGGAGCGTAACGTCCTTCTACTAGACATCAAAGACAGAAGAAGCTTACGCCCATAGTAATAAACAGAAATCTGTTTATAAATACATAAACTGTACCCGGAAAGAGTAAAGGCCTATGCCCATACGAAGACGGAAGGACCTTAAAATAATAGGTTCCGGATAATATGAGCCTAACTCTTATGCAACAATCCAACCTAAATAGTAACGGAAGTATTGATTCCGAAACTATGAAAGTGAAAATCATCCATCGATAGTGCATGAAACTCACTGACTCTACAGTAAAAGAGAAACCAACAGAATTACTGTCTAAAAGGTCAGAATTTGAAAACTACTGTTTCCAGAGGCTCAAATGATTACTTAGCTAAATAAGAACCGAAGTTAAAATCCGTATAGGAATTTAATCTAAAGATTCTAAGTCTATTTATCAAAAAGTTACTAACTGACTTAGATAAAGAGACAAAAGACTCAATTGTAAACTATCGTAGAGTGCATAGGTATGAGGTAACATAAACCTATAACCTAAATAATAACAGGCTGCAGTAGGTCTTGTGAAACAAGTATACTAAAAAATAGCAATGAGTAGTATGGAGGGATCAACAATATGAACATAATGATCCCTACACCACGACGGAAGAGCCTCCACTTTAGCCGCATAGAATAGCGAAGAAGAGGATCTCCTATAGTAAGAAATCGCGTCCAAAGCTCGTCCAGTACAGTGCTTACAATGCAATACGGACCACACAACGGAATACATGAAGGTTGCGACCTTGCAGGTTGTGATAAAGATGACACGATTTACCCAGTGAAAAAGATCCTCACATAGAGGAAGATTTCACGTTAAGACCCACAGTAGACAAGAGAGAAAATTACTCATGATCTCTGTGAAGATAGAGATGCTATCAACAGAAATGTATTGTGGTTGTTTATCTTAGCAATACCTGCTAAAACAACAGCGCCAGAGGATACGCGTATCCTATCATTCCGTCCTATAGATCAATAGAGCGTTAAGAATATTAGCTCAGAGATCTGGACAAGCCAACACATACGTCTGCAATTGATTAGCAAGCTGTGTCATAAATAAATCATCATTGGGCGCTCCCATAGATAGCAAATCTGATTGAATACTTGTTTGTTGAGAGTCCATTCTGACAGCAACAAGCGACCCGTAAGAGAACGGGAGGCCGATAAAACAATCAGACGACCCGGAATATGACGGACCAAAACTGAACTTGGTGTACTATAACCAACAGACGGATTCTTTCCATTAAATTGAATAACGGAAACGAAAGAGTGCCTCCCTGGTTCCGGAGATACGCCACTACTGTCGAATTAAAGGACAGGAATTTGGGCATGCGTTTCTGAATAATGTTCATGCAATGACATAAAGCAAGCCTAAAAAACATTATTCCGCGGAAGAAAACTGATTGCTAAAAGACTGCGGAACCCAAAGACCCTGGCACTTCGAATCCGTAGGGATCAGTATTATATCCCAATCTGTTTTGGCTGGCAACCGTCATAACAGCCACACTCGGGTCCGGCAACTGCGGCGGCACTCTCTGAGTCAACCACCGAATGTTTGCCCCAGTCTGAATCTCTTGTAACACTAGATAGACAAGAGAACGTGTAAATCGAGCAATTCATGGATTGCCGAAAAGTTGCCGTCGAAGAGAAGCTCCTCCGAGAACGAAGCGACTCTGAGAGAGTTCTTAACCTTACTATCCACGCGAGTGGATGTAGCTAGGGCTGCGTCACGTCTAACTAACTCCAATCAGCCACTGAAGGGCGGAGTTATACGTGAACAAACTACTGCCCTCAAAAGAAATTACATTGAGAATAATATCACGTAAATCTTTTCTTGAAGACGTAATGATAACGCCTCAGTAAGGCGGATTACGTATAATAAAGCGTCTAAGTTAAGTCTACTATACATAATGTCGTTCCCAACATTGAAATTGGAAAAGACATAAACGGCGAAAAAGAATATATGCAGTTTTTAATCACACCGTCAAGACGCATATGAACTCTCGGTATGCCCTGCTCTGCCAAAATAAACTATTTGTATAAATGATAAAATGGCAGAAATGAGCAACGCGGACAAGAAACTAAACTATCATGCTTAGTAGCAGGCTTGTATATATATATATAGCGTCGAAAAATAAAACACATGTTGTAATGACAATATTGGACTGCGTCGGTAAGTCAGGGACAATGTCCCCGAACCGATCGAAAAATCCGAGTCCAATGACGCTATAAGTCTCTTATCCAAGATCGCAGCAATGAAGTCCGAAATAATAATCACTGGAAGATAATGCCAGAAGATATGAAAGGCATCTTCCGATACTACTAAAGGGAAAACTCGAAATCTTTCGAATCCCTTTCACCATCCTGTCGGACCCTATAAAGCGTTCGGTCGTCCGTACCTGATGCAACCGCGGACCGCACCGACCCAGCGCCGTCGGATAATTCCTGATTCGACCGAGAAACTATCAATTGCTGGGATGCTGCGAAACAACTGTGCTAACTCGGATAGCACGTCCGTCACTGAGGCCTGAGGAGAAGCGGTCTTACGATGCATTGCCGCTGGAAGCTCCGTGATCGTTACCCCGTGCATACTACCAATATGCGAGCGAACGGAGTGTATAGGCCTCGTGTCCCTTGGCTACCGGATGGCGCGACCTATTCGCCGTGGAATCACTGAATGCCGAAACTGATCGGATACTCGAGGTCACGTAGCCAATGTGCGGTCGTGTGCCCTGCTGTGAGGATGAGGAAGCATTAAAGACAGTCTCTCGGACTGTCAATATAACGGAGCGTCCCGACCAACGGACATATGCTCCGAATGTAAAATATCTGAACCACAACATGCGGTCCCCTATGTTGTCGGGCGAGAGAGGGACCTCTCTCGCTCACAGCCCGGACGGACCTGGACAAGCCAGGAACCGGACTAACAGGCTTCCTCCGATCTGTCCTCAATCTGCCGTCACTGGGTGAGTACTAAAGTAATTAAAGTGCTCGCATCACCCAAATCTCCTTCCTAGACCGCAACGGACGAACCCGGCAGCCGAACCATTCGATGAATGTACGCTACACCGGGTGAGCTAGCGAATGTCACTCCGTAGGCGATAGACATATTCCATGAGCACTTATTGCCGCTAACTCTTCATTACCTATGACGACAGAGGCACACTTTTGAAAGACATCTCCATAACTCTTCGAACAAGAAACCAGAAATGCTTGGTTAGCAAGCATAAAATAATAATATATATAGCGTCGTTCAATAATTCAAAAGTTTGTGTGACATTATTGGACTATGTCGGAACTGAGGGACGATGTCCCTGAACCGAACCAAAAATTTCTAAGTCCACCGATGCTATCAGTTTCTTATCCGGCATCGCAGCATTCTGGTCAGACGAAAGAAGCTGTAGAAGACCAAGTCAGATGACATACACAACAGCATATGTTGTTCCGAAAGGGAAAGCTCGAAATCCTCCGAATCCCTTTCGGTATCCCGTCGGACCGGATGAAACTTTCGGACGTCCGTACCCGCTTCCGCGGAGCGTCCCGACCCAGCATCGTCGGATAAAATATATGCGACAAATTCAGTTGATGCTGGGATGCTGCGATAAACTGTGCTATTAAGGAAAGCACGTCCGTTCCCGAGGCCTGTGCAGTAGCGGTCTTACGATGCATTGCCGCCGGAAGCTCCGTGTATGTTGACTCCCGCACACTTCCTATGCGAACGTCCGGAGTCTGCAGGCCTCGTGTCCCTGGCTACCGGATGGTGTGACCTGGTCGCCGAAGAATCCTTGATCGGCGAAGCTGGTAATATATCGGCGGTCACGCAGCCAAGGTGCGGTCGTGTGCGCTGACGAGAAGAGGAAGCCTTAGCAGTCTCAGCGGACTGCCTATACAACGGAGCGTCCCGAGCGACGGACGTATGCTCCGCTTACGACACATTTTGTACCACAACATCTGGGACCAATTGTTGTTGAACGAGAGAGGGGCCTCTCTCGCTTGCCGTCCGGATGGATCGGAACGAGCTATGAACCGGACTAAAAGGCTTCCTGCGTTCTCCCTCCGATCCGCCGTCACTGGGTGTGCATTAGGTTAGTTTATAGTGCTCGCATCACCCCAAAAATCCTTCTAGACCGCAACGGACGAACCCGGCTGCCGAACCATTCGGTGAATGGACGCTACACCGGGCGAGCTAGCGGACGTCAAAGGCCGTCGAACCTACTAGGGTCCTCTTAGGCAATTGGCGTATTTACATGAGCACTTTTCCGCTAGCCCTTCATTAATTGTGACGACGGAGGCACACTGTTGGAAGACATCACAGATACATCACCCTAATCTTGATCGTCTGAAATAGAAATTGATAAAGTAGAGTGACCCTGCGGGGAAAGGACCGGAGTGTCCAAATCCCCAACAACATACCGTGACATACGCTTCCCATATTGTCATCAAAATCATACGATACAGAACAGGAGTTAATGCGAGTACACTGACCACATATAGAATGATAATAAAGTCAGAGGAAGACTTCCTCTTAAAACAATTGATCAATATCCTTTCAATGTGAAAAGAAAACAAGTCCTGGTACTCGCACTAACCCCTGGCAATCAAAATACATAATAATAATATGATCCATTGA
Organism: Pictodentalium vernedei; assembly: GCA_031216915.1. Taxonomy (NCBI): domain Eukaryota; kingdom Metazoa; phylum Mollusca; class Scaphopoda; order Dentaliida; family Dentaliidae; genus Pictodentalium; species Pictodentalium vernedei. The sequence continues at coordinate 470,371,502 of CM062293.1, forward strand.
TATAGAAAAAATAATTGAAATCAAAATATTTTGAAAAAATATTTTTTCAGAACAGCCCAAGTTTCTGAAAAGTAACGTTGAGCCCCAATGGATCCCAAGCCTAAGTGTGGACAAAAATTTTAAAAATATTTTAAACAATTTATTCAACACTTACTAACAATAATAATGTATCTAGTTATGATTAAAATAACATCAAGATATTATTTTTTAGAAATCCCCCCCTCACACAGAGGGCTGTTGTAAATGTAAACAATGAGTGTAAAAACACTAAAATAAGACTCCAGGCACCCAGGCCCGAAATCAGTTACCAAAAATACACCATCTGATGCAAAACAGAGACTTCCAGGGAAGAAACTGCAGAACATCAGATGGTAGATGCAGAACACAACGCCTAACCACCCCTAGGTGAAGACGTAAACATGGGGAAAGAACAGAATTCATTCTGTTATTCAGCTAAAACTCCCAAGAAAATTTAGTAATAATAATTACAAAAACTATGCCAAAAGCATGGGAGAATAGCAAGGGGGAACTTAAAGGACAGGGAGAGAGGAAAACACTTAAAAAAAAAAAGTGTAACTAAATAATCAGAATGACAACAAAATGGCTGCTGCCTTGAAAATAGGTAACTTAACATAATTTCATTAAAAAAATTTAAGTTACAGCCCTGATAATATTCTGTCACACATTCTTTTCCTCTCCTCCTTCTCTATCCTCCTTAGAATCACCATTTCACTAATATTTATGTGTCTGGCATCATTTAAACTGAGATTTATAAGCACAAAGATCAGTCAGATGTTAACTGATGAAGGGCCAAACTTAGAATGATTAATGGCGCCAATTTCGGAACGTCCTTGACACTGCGCATGCGCAGTGGGGGCGAAGTGTGGAGGGCCTTTCAGGACATGTTTTCTTTAGTTTTAGATGCAAATTTTGGGGATTGGGGGGCAAAATTTGTGTTTGGCCCTATATTTTAAGAGTTAGCACCAGCTATGTCTGGGTCATTGGTACAGTATAAAAATATAAACATACTATTTCCAAGAAAAAACGTACCAAATGCGAGGAAGATAAACCCGGTGATCCATTAGTCTCCACCGGCCTACAGGACCAGCTGGCACTTGCAAGATAAATTCTTTAATAACAACTAAAAATTTGAATTTTTTTTCTCAAAACAGAGCTTGGGACCCCTCAATGGAATGACTCAATACCCACTAGCTCGTTCCAATGAAGGGTCATAAGCTATGTTTTTGAAACAAAAACTTGAACATAATAAAATTTGAATGCAGATTTTTGTATAGACTGAGTGCTGGCCAAATTCGGCCATTGGCGTTGGGCGTAGGGCAATAGTGAATTTCCATATTTTGTGTCAGTCACATAGTTTATGGCCCCTCATTGGAATGCTCCCCCTCCCCCATCAATGAGGGCCACAAGCTGTAAAAAAAGGAAAATATATAAAATTTGAAGGGAGAATTTTTCCAGGCACGACGGGTCAGATTTAAAAGTGGAGAGACCATACTGTCGATCGCTGACTCACAGGAGGCATGAATACAGGGTTACAGGAAGGTAGGAAGGTGGGGTGTGGGGGGGGGGGGGGGCACAGAGAGAGAGAGAGAGTGTGTGTGTTATGGACGTGGGAAGCAAATGTGAGCAAAATCTACGTTTAAGGGGCAAATGCCTATCCATCTCCCTGCCCGCCCCCCCCCCCCACACCAGTTACCCCACCAATTTTTCATGCCTTTATTCAAATATTGGAAGTTGACAAGAAAATCCCATTGTGGGTGTCTTAGTATCAATCCACTTCCTATACTGCACTATAAATTTGTTTACCGCAGGCCATGATTCGTCCGCCCCATGCTTCTAAAATTTCATGATTCCGAAGACTGAACTTAATTTGAAAAATCCACCCGAGTTATTACGAAAATGACAGGAAGGAGTAGATGGATTTATTTATTAATTCTGGTACATTCTCAATTTAGTTCGTCAAAAATAATTACTGAGGTAAACGTGAAGCAGCTTATCTGCAATGATATTAAATCATATGCCGGGTTCGTAATGATCCCGAGTCTGAAAAACAGGGGCCGCACTTCGTAAAGACAGGATGTATCGGCAAGACTGTCACATTATTGTTCTAAAAAACATAACGCACAGAATATGTTTTATTTTAAAATACTTCCTCCATTTGGTAATTTTATTTAAAAATGTCTCGATGAACTGTTTCAAGGTTGAAGGTGGACATGATCATGTTCGATGGCGACAAACTTACCTTTAAGTATACAGAGGGGAATCCAAATGACATATCGGCAAAACATTTTATTTTAATACGGAAATAAGTTCAATATCTCGAAAAATACTGGGCGAATTGTTTAAAATCGGACATTATTCCGGAGTACAATGATCTGGAAAAGACAGATATGGTATTTTTATGTCATTATTTTATGAAATGCAGGTTTTAGAAATTCACTGACTGAAGACTAATATTGCTAATCAGGTTCAGACTCTGGAAGAAATTTCTCATCGAGCACTAATTGATTATGTAATGCTTCTCTCCTAACCACACTTGGGTACCCCACTTTTCTACACAAAAAGTGGAGTACGCGAAGTGCGGTTTTATGTGGAGTGTACACGTAATGTTGCTCCACACACTTTCTGCAGGAGTTGTTTTTACAATAATATTGAAGTTTTCAGCCATGTCCCTAAATTCATTACTGTAAAATTCACGACCATTATCACCAAGTATAAATGTACAAGCACCATGAATTCCAATCTGATGTTGAATAAAGTTATTTACAATTGTTGAAGTTTGTTTATTTGTAAGTATTATAGCAGCACTGAAACACGTAAATAAGTCAATCATCTGGAAGTACCATAAATTTGGTTCTATTTCATGCAAATTCTCTAATACAACATCATTGAATTTAGCTGCTAAAGGAATAATCACAGCTGGTTTAGAAGGTGGTTTCTTATATTTTCACCCTTTACCCAAGGCAGACGATATCAAAATTTCTTATTTTAAATATAATTTTTTTAATTTTTTAAAAAAATTTCAACAAAACCATATAATGTGACCCCTCTTTGGAACGAGCTCAACGAGCTTGTTCCAAAGAGGGGTCACATGCTATGGTTTTGTTGAAATTTTTTCGAAAAATAATATTTTTTCAGCTGCTGAATTTGCATATTACTCAGGCGGATGTGGGCGATTCGTTGGGTAAAGGGTTATTTATTTATTTATTATTGATGTTTAAGGTCACATATTTATGCACAATGGCTAATCATGACCATGACAGTTTTACGGGTGGAGGAAGCCAGAGTACCCGGAGAGAACCACCGAGAAACGGCGAGCAACTGCCAGTTCCCCAACATACCAACTCCACACAAGCAGGGTGAGCATTGGTTGAAGACAGGTGCACCATCAACGTGCAGTACGCCTTAGCACACAACGCCACTGTGCCCCCATGTGGGCAGTGGGGGTGAAGTGTCTTGCCCAAGGACACAACGCGGTTGCCACAGGGGGGGATTCGAACCGAGGACCTCCCGGCTTGCAGCCTGCACCTCTACCTTCTGAGCCACCGCGCCCCCGGGTAAAGGGTTAAACATAATTCACATTTAGAAATTATTTCATGAAGACAACTGAAAGTTTCACTGTCAGTAACACCAAAATTCTTTAAGGGGCTACGTAAGTAATGGAATTTTGTTTATTTTGAAATTCTCACCTCTCATATTCCTTAAATTTAGATTAAATGTACACAAATTATACATCAAAATAAAGGTTGGGATGTATAGAAAAAGAAACATGTATGCAATCAACTCATAGAGTTGACAGCAGGCACCACTGGTTCCTGGAAGTCTGCTATCGTATTTGCACCAGAACTGATAATAAAATAATATTTCGCAAGAACAACTCGTGGCCGAATGTGCTTCAGATATTCAATAACAAAGCTAGGCATTAAAAACACTTTCGAGTGCAGCGACAGGACTGCATTTTGGAAAAGGACAACACTGTCTGCATTTTTCATTGAAGATGGTTTCCATGCTTGACAGACATGTGCAAATCACTCGATACCACGAATTTCCATCGAAAAACAAAATCGTAATTCTAAGAAATTTCAACAGGTGTCATGATACCTTGCATTGAATATGGTAACTGTGTAATCTCTATCCAATAACAGTATACTGTATGAAGGCGATCTTTTTCATTATTTGATTTTAGATGGCATTGTTTTTACATGCTGTTTCCATCCGATGACGTCGACCGGAAATCGAAAGTATACTCATACGTAAACAAAAGCAATGGCTTTGGAATTTTCCCCCATGCTGCTCTGTAGTCGTGTTTTGATGAATTTTGATCCCCTAGCTTTGTTCTTGGATAGGTAAAGTACATTTGGCCACAAGTTGTTTTCGTGAAATATTATTAAATTATCAGTTCTGGTGCGAATACGGCAGCAGACTTCCAGAAACCAGTGGTGCCTACAGTCGACTCTATGAGCTTATTACATGTGTGTTTCGTGTACTATACATCCCAACCTTCATTTTGATGTACATTTTGTGTATATTTAATTTGAATTGAAGGAATATCAGAGGTGAGAATTTTCAAAATAAACTAAATTTCATTACTTATATAGGCCCTTAATACCAATATATTTTCAGCAGCATGTCCAAACTGTTTATGTATTTTTGGTAATTGTTGATTGCTATAAGGTGTTTTGCTTGTTTCAACTTCAAAAATGTCAGTTATCTTTTCACTTGAATTATTCTTGTAACATTTATTTGGAGTGTCATTTAAAATACTAACACAGTAATGTCCACTAGAAGTATACTCAAGAGGAACAGCTGTACCAAATAAGGAAACTTTATCGTTTTGAATATCTATAACGGCATCTGCTGTCTTAAGAGATTGTTTACTGAGTAAAAAGAGTAAAAAGGGAATATCACAATCCACTACTTCTGTCTTTATATTACACACAGTACCGTGGATGCATGCTGGGAGTGTTACCAGATCAGTTGAATAAATGATCTTCCTAACACCAAAACGTAAATGTAATGCTGATGTGCACGATTATCTAATACTCAAGATTATACCTACATTGACTGAACATTGCGCACACGTATTCATCAGATCCTGTTGTTGTGATGATGAAGCGGCTAGGTGAGTGAAATTGACGGGAATATTTATTTATTTATTTATTGACGTTTAAGGTCACATATTTATGCACAATGGCTAATCATGACTGTGACAGTTTTACGGGTGGAGGAAGCCAGAGTACCCGGAGAGAACCACCGAGCAACGACGAGCAGCTGCCAGCTCCCCAACATCGTAACTCCACACTGCAGCACAGGCAGGGTTAGATTGGTTGAAGACATGAGTACCATTGACGGGCAGTACGCCTTAGTACACGGCGTCATCGTGCCCCCAGGCGGGCAATGGAGATGAAGTGTCTTGCCCAAGGACACAATGTGGTTGCCGCAGGTGGGATTCGAACCGAGGACCTCTCGGCTTGCAGCCTGCACCTCTACCAACTGAGCCACCGCGCTCCCAAAATTGACGGGAACAGAAGCCTAAAACATGATTTATTTACAAAATAAAGTCTAAACACTGTCAAAATATATATTTTAAAAATCAAATTACTTATTGTTGCAACTCTGGAATTTGAATTTTTTTGTTGACAAATGTTGAAACAGTTATGAAGTGTTGATTTTTGGTGGCGGTTTGATGCGACTTTTTGCACAACAAAAATTATTTGGAAAAAAGGTTGCTTTGAGTCAAAAAGTATAGACCGAACGATCTATTATAGTTCGATCTAACTATAGTATAATACTTAATAGATCAATTTCAACTTGTGCCCGACTGTTAAATAAGGCACATCACCAAAAGCTGGTGGAATTTTGTAGTTAACAGCCATTGTCAATATTTTCCTTCAGTGGTTTGCTCTGCTACCATGAAAACTTGATGAAAATTACTTACAGTTGTCTTAACTGATTGATCACCAAACTCCTAAATATGTGTTTTGGGCCTTAAGCCATGTATCTTCCTGCATCTCACATTCAGTCATTACACCAAACCAACTTCCTGTACACTCCTATAGTCTGTTTCTATATTGTATGTACAAGGCACATTATAGTCTGTTTCATTAAAGTAACAGGATCAACAAAAATTAGAATTCTCCGCACCTATAACTCTTAACCCGCAGAGTATTTTTTTTAATATTTTTCATCAAATCTAGTCGTAGCTGCTCTTACCCAACGAATCGCCCGCATCCGCCCGCAAATTCAGCAGTTGAAAAAATATTATTTTTCAAAAAATTTCAACAAAACCATATCATGTGACCCCTCGTTGGACCGATCTCATCGAGCTCGTTCTAATGAGGGGTCACATAATATGGTTTTGTTGAAATTTTTTGAAAAATTTGAAAAAATGAAATTTAAAATAATAAATTTTGATATCGTCTACGTTGGGTAAAAGGGTTAAGCAACCATGACTAGATTTGATGAAAAATTCATGTAAGTTTAACCCCAAAAATCATTGGTTAAAAATGCATTCAATTTATAGGGTGGAAACTGGATTAACTGGTAGAGTGCTAGAAGCCACTATCAGGGCTCTACTGAAAAGTGCTGAAAGCCACTATAGTGGCTCTACACAGTGTGCATTAGCTTGTCGTTTGTACAGTAGTAGACAAAGAAATGTGCTCATAAAACTGTATTGTTACAATTTATTGGAGAGTGCCAGAAGGAACTCTCCAATAAATTGTAACAAAACAAAAATTGATGATCAAAATCTTGTAAAACTAAGGCTTCTCTTGCTGGTAGCATTGCATCCTTGAAAAAAAATACTCATGTTAGAAATCACCTTTGAAAAATAATTTATCACTCTACCAGTTAAATATGCCCAAATTATACATATTTCAGCGACAAGATAAATCCTGTCCTGGGCAGGAATATCTGACAGTAGTGTGCATGTAGTTAATGACACTTTCCAAATTCTTGACCAGAATCAAATGAACATTCTTTGAGAATCAAATCTGATTTTCATTGTTTCCCTGGTGGGAATCATATAGGAGAATTGATTCTGATTCTCACATGAATTTTGAGCCATGAACCAGATGCCAAAAAAACACATTTGGGATTTAAGTCTTTGCTTGCTGCAAGTGAATTTTCCAGACCAATACAAAAATCACTAATGGTAGTGTGTTCCTGGCTCCTGTTGACAGAATGTACAGCTATAAATAGGAGAAGTCTTCTTGTCAATGAGTTATGAAAGGCAAACTTTATTCATTAATTCATCAAATAATCAAAACATGGCTGCTTTGCTTTCCAACAGTCATAACTTGATTTTATAACAATTTGAAGAAAATATTTTGCAGGACAAAAATTAATTCATATCACCCCCCCCCCCCCCCCCCCCCAAGAATACAGGTATCACTCCTTTCCGACACACACACACCAATCAACCCCCTACCCCCACAATGGATACAAGCCAGAAAATAAGCAATCTGTCATTTGCAGAATGAGGTTCCCAGAGAGCAAATTTGCTGATGCTATTCCATACAGTGGGCCAATTTATCCTCTGGGTACCACCTTCTGTTTAGGTTTGAGATCCTGATTCAAAATGACGTTCACCGGGGATAAATTTAGTGATGCTACCCTGCTATGCAGGGTAGCATCACCAAATTCACCCTCTGGGGACCTCATTTTGCAGATGACAGTCTGCTTATTTTCTGGCTTGAATGGAGAACTAAAATGTTCCACTCTTACCCCACCCCACTCTCTGAACAAAAGTTTGGTGCTGCCATTGCTGTTTGCCATAATGCTCAAACACAAATTTGAGGATGTATAAAATGCAGAAATATACATTTGATTGTTATAGACCACCACAACTCAGTGTTCTCTCTGGCATTATCCACCCACAAAACGGTCCAAAAAGATATGACCCTGGGTGCTGAAAGTGCCATTAGACCCCAATAAACTATTGAACAATTTAGTTAAAGTCGCGACTGATAAATGCATACATTTTAGGTTTATATTGTTCTAGGTTGGGATTAGAATTATGGTAAGGGTGTGTTTGTTACACATGCAGCCTATAATTTAATCCATTGGGGTACATGCTCCTGGTAGGTGTTTGTCAATGGTTATATCGAATTGGCCATTATGCTATTTTATTTTTCAGTAAATGTGAATCTCTGTCAAATACTGATCCCCATTGTCCTCAACTAGTGATGTGGGTGCACATCCTGGATACCACCTGCATTAAGTTCATTGATCTAATTTCTATACAAGGAATCCTTGTTTTTCAAAACTTAAAGAGTTACTGAATCAATTTTGTGGAGCAGTCTATTCAGAAGTGCAGTGCATGTCATGAAAATAACAGCAATCACCATTTTGGCAAAGGGACATAACCCACAAAATACAGAATAGCCTGTCGATGACTCCTCCCAGCAGAAGTTTTGCGTTTATAACATTCAGAGGAAATCTCATTTGAGAAGTTTTAAGTTGGAATACAGTTAGTGAAAAATGTCATTAACCCAGGCTCTACATTCTGATGTCAAATTACTGTTATTTCAAGCTGCAAGGGTTTCTTAAAATGCAAACAGAAATTCAACCAATTCAATCTTGTTTCACAGAACTCTATGAGCTCTGCCAAACAACTGTGAACTGGTTATATTTCTTGTTGCATTATAAGAAAAATTTGCAACTTCTTAAAATTTTGATATTTTGCCATCAGTGTTCAGAGGGTTAATCTCCGATTCAATCTGCTTACAGATGGATGAAAATGATACACTTTCACTCATGTTTTGTATATTTCAACACCAGAAGCCAGGAAATTACGTTGTCAAATTGTCAAATTTCAAAATCTGGGTTAAACCATAGTCAGCACAGTGGGTCCATGGACCATCCCATTGTACCTGAATTAGAGGAATCTCTAGTTTGTCCATTATAAGGTTAGTGCACCCGGCCTCCTTTATTTGGTTATTTACTTAACTGAACAGAAGTTCATGGTCAAGAAAACTTTCTTTTTTTCTTATAATTTATTACATATTTACAGGTGATGATCTCTCCAATAAATTTCAAACATATATTTGTCACAGGGCCAAATCTAGCAAATATTTTAGACCGATTTATGGCCTCCGCTTAATTGGAAACAGACTGCTTTTCCTTTGAAAGAAAGAAGCTGCCAACTGTAAGGTGGCTTAAGCATCACAGTTGACACTTTTATGCCTTGAAAGAACAAAGTGTTACCAAAATTTTATAGAATTTGTCTAACAAAATAAAACACTATTTCACATAGGTAGAATTTTGAAGATTTTTAAGAATTTTAAGAAAACTACCATACACTCTCAGCAAGTAAGATGGTATTCAACTCTGTATGTATTTCAGCGGCCCAAACTACCCACTGCAAAATGTTTTCCTTCACTATGACTGGCAAACAGTCTCTCTATAAAACTTCTAGATAGGACCTTGTAATATGAATGCAGGCTTTTGTGGGTTTGTTTGTTGGGGTTTAATGACACGTTCAATGGCGTGGTCATATCATGTCAAGAGTTTTACAAGGCACTTGCATTTTGTCAGGGTTAAGGCTGAAACACCACAAAATCAGCCCAAAAGGTTTTTTTGAGTACAGTAGGCCCCAAGAAAATAATATTTTACCATGAAGTTTAATGGAAATAGGCTCCAAATGACACAACCCTTAAAAAAAGTACCATGGTATACCCTGATAAAACCATGGTATACCATGATAAACCATGGTATACCATGGTACATCTTGGATTAAGCATGGTATTTTGAATAAGATGCCATGGTAATACCACAGTATACCATGGCACACCTTGGTAGACTATGGTATACAATGGTAAATTTTTTATTTAGCATGGTAAACCATGGAGCATCATGGTAAACGAAGGTACATTTCAACTTTACCATGGTACTTGAGACTTCAAAATTTTTACCATGGTTTTGTAAGATTTACCATGGTAGTTAAAAAATGAAATGCCACATATGTATGACTCGCTGATACTCCACACATCTCCCATTCACATAGTAAGTACAAACCAAATGTATATAATTTTGCCTACAAGTATCTGCATGTTTTTATATACTTTACAAGTGTGTAAATACATTTATATTCATTGTACTGTTGCTAACTTTAGGCCTATTTAAGTCAAAAGACACCATTCATATCACTTATATTAAAATAAACATGGATGGATAGAGCCTCAAAAAGATATAGCTTATAACCTCTCACTTTAGTAAGTTGAACTTGTCCAAAGTATGTTTTGAAAAAGTTGTTGAAAATATTGTACATCGTCGATGACCCAATATTGTCCAACACAAAGAACAAAAAATATCAGTGCAGAACACGCATGACATTTTGTGACATCAGGATTCACATGCCAATTTTGTCAGATGATTGATTTCAAAGTTTTCACGTCCACTATAAATATTCGTTTTAATTTGTCTAAAAATTATCTTACCAGTCTTATAATGCAATGTTATAATGCAATGTTGATGTCTAGAATCCACCGCAGTGCTCCCGGACTTGCATTGTTACCCTGTATCACAGGTGTTCACACCCTTTGTTCATTCTATGACATTCTCAGGTCAACGGAGCATACTACCGGTGCGCCACAGACAGTCATACAAGGCAAGCACCTCAACAGGTCCCTATTTTACACCAAGGTATGGTGGGGATTGTGTAGTACTGGTGAACATTCCCAATGTACACAGATGGCATGTGATGCAACATTGCAGAATCACACACTCAAACTTAGCCGATCGCACACCAGCCAGCCACTGCCACAGCCACTACTACAAGACACACCCAAATTAATTGCCGGATGGTCACCCATCCAAGGATTAACCGAGCTCGATGTTGCTTAACTTCAGTGATCTAACGAGAACCGGTCTTGCTTTGCTAGAGCTCCCAGTCTTGCACGAAAAAATCTGAACACGATGACAATTAAACGGCACACAAGTGTTTTTCAGCATGGTTATAAACCTTTTTATTATTTTGATTGATTTGAGGGCAATCAACAGCATTATTGAAGTCAAGGAGCAACAATACATGTAGGCCTATTGGAAGTTCGAACCAGCTTCAATTTAAAAAAAGAACAGAGTTTGGAAATTGGGACAATGTCGTACCGGTGCATGATCTTGCAACTGTGAAGTTGCGCATTCTTGCAAAATAGTCTGTGCAAAGTGTGGAAGTTGGAGCAGAAAATATCTGGGGAGTATTTTTTAAAACTTAAAACAGTGCTAAAAGGCAGCCTGTTTTAACTAATTAAATCAGTCCCCCTCCCCCCCAACACACACACACAAATAAACCTTCAAATTTCTACCTGCTGACTCTGGTTTTCATGAAAGCACCTACAAATAATGATGTGAGCCAGTTTTAGACACTACCTGGGTACTTTGAAGACCACGTCAGGTGTTGTAGAATACTAGAAATGCTCAAACATTGCTTACAGGGCGTCCAAATATGAATTTTTCCTGGAGGGAGATCCCCCCCCCCCACCTATGGAGGGGGTGCCCCCCCCCCCATACCCTCAGCTCAGGCCCATTGTCTTCAGGAGACAATAATGATGTGAGCCAATTATTTTAGACACAATCTGGGGGCCTTTGAAGACCATGTCAGGTGTTGTAGAATACTAGAAATGCTCAGACATCATTTCCAGGGTGTCCAAATATGAATTTTTCCTGGGGGAAGATCCTCCACCAATGGAGGGGGTGCCCCCCATACCCCCAGCTCAGGCCCATTGTCTTCAGGAGACTCCCATATCTTACTAGCCCTCCCCCACCCCTCCAAATTGAAATCCTGGTGCCGACACTGAATTAAATTGAGAACAGTAGTAGTATAACTGGGGGCGTGCGGACCACTATCAGTGAGTGGCATACTCCGGGAAGAAGCCATTTAGTATGATTTACTACCCCTCGCCAAAATTAAAATGTTTAACCCCTCAGTCATGTCGAGTTTATGGACTCCCTAGTACCCTGGTAAAGTATTCTGCACTGGTTTCCTCTGCTCTGATGTGTTTTAATCCCCCGCTCCCACTGATTTGTTGTCAGTCACAAGTACATGGATGTTTTTTTCTTTTGCATGGGTGTGGGGGCAGTTAAAGTAAAACTGAAGATAGGTATATATAGGTAAGGAAAATTAGTTTACATCTGCCCCCCTCCCCCCAGTCCCCCCCCCCCCCTCTTCCCCCCCAAAAACACCAAAACAAAACAACAATAACCTCAAAATCCCAATCATGGGTTTCGTCGGGCAAGAAATTATGAAATACCATTTATCATTACCAAGTTGGGCAGACGTCCCTGCTTCCTGGAGAAATTATATAATTTATACATATGCTTTGAAGTACTCAGCTGGGCAAATCTCTTGCCTGCCCGGCAAAAATATACATAGATTACAAAATGCAATAAATGACCGAGTACCTGACTCAGTATATTATGATACCATATCAGTAGAATTCCTCACCCATGGAGAGAGTAACTAATAACAAATGATATTTATGACCATGAGGTGGTCATGCACCTCTACCTAGCTGGTGTGTAATTGACAGCATCGTCATAAAACGAATCTTTAAAGTTCCCTGCCATGTAAGTATTTTATCAATGGAAAGTCCCCCCCCCCCCCCCACCCTTCCTCTGAACCCTGGGAAGTGAAGTGGTGCTTGTTTACCATGTAAATAAGCTCTGTTTTATGGTAAAATAGAAGTCCTCTAAAATGGGCAACATGGGTATTGAATGATTGATAAACTCGACTTTATCTCCATATTGCAGTAACAATTAGCCATAGTGCAGAAATATGTGACCTTAAACAGTTAAACACCAATAAATAAATAATTCAATGGAAAGTACATTTCATTTGACGATTTGTAGTACATAACTTTAGTCTTTTTATAAAAAAAAAAAATCTGATTTACGGTCCTGTCTAGAGCCCACTCAAATCAGCATTTTCCACTTTTGTTTTCCCAATTTAGGTTTGTGAAGAAAAATGTAAGAATATTATTTCAGCCGACAAACACCAGGATTGGCCAACAGTGTCAGCTTTTATACACCTTTACCTATATAATCTGCATTTTCCACCAGTAGTTTATTAACTCTCCTAAGTTTATGCACAGAAATTAAAAATCAGTTGTGTCTTTTGAGTAAAAGATTTAGGGTACCCTTAATTTAAAATATTATTTAATATTTATTTAATAATAACGTTTAGTATTTATAACTACATTTTTGTCACTGCATACACTACAAGTCGGAAGTAGTTTAGCAACACCAAAATTATCTCATTACACAGATGAAAATGATATATACACAGGGCTTGCATTTTAGTATCGTGACCAGGCTGATCGATAGGCCTGGTGAAGTGGTCGACCAGGCTGATTTTTCTTCACTGGGGTTGATATTACATGATATTTCATGTATATTGTGTTATTTGATGATTTGTTATGAATAAAGATTAATAATTCCAACCTAATTGTCTTTTATGAATTTGCTATGGGCTATTAACCAAGCAATATTAATTTCATGCTGGTCCTTGTCTTGTGTCTTGGCACATAACCACCCCCACCCCCCACACCTTTCTGCATGTTCAAAACAAGGTCACCTATTTGTGTTCAAGCCTTCTCCCTCAGTTTCGAAGACTTTAAAAGTTGGTGGTGTGCAGGTGAATTTGAAGCGAAATTAGGTGAGTACAAATGTGTTGTCATTACCCAGAGGATGATGCAGATTTTCTTTTTCATCTAACGTTCAAGTAATGGATTGTTGCCTGTCTTGATATGTCAAAATGAGGTGAATGGATTTTATTTTATTAAAATAAAATCCATTCTGAAGCAAAGACGGTGTTGTTTTTATTTTCACGAATTCACTTTGCTGAATATCAACCAACTTGACATCATGCACTCTCACTTGTCAATTATTCCCTAAAAACTACCCACAATATAAATCACTCATGAATAATTACTGCATGAACCAGTACGTGTTCAGTGTATATTTTTCCAAATCAATGGTAATTTCTTTGTTTTGTGACGGGTTATTCTCAAAGACAGTTTGGAGGGAGGGAATCCCAAAAAAATGCAGAAATTACAAACTCTTAATTGTGTAAACATTTCAGAATGAACGTCCAATCAATCAGAGGTTATGTTTATTCTCTTTTATTATAATGGATGCACATGGTTGTGTTGACAAGACTATCGTACACAAAATATTTTTTTTAAAAGTCTGCCGATGATATTCGTATGGCTTTTCCCACCATATGTATAAAACTTGTGCCAGGCAAACAGTAATTGCAATGGAATGTGGTAATAAAAAAGGGATTCAAAGTCGTTACACCATACATGGTTTGTAAGGTCAGTATCAACCCGTTTCTGCACTTACTTTTGCCAAACCCACCCCTCACTTTTTCTACGCTCATCTGCGATCGGCGGAAGTAAAGGAATAAACCCAGAATCGCCCGATCGTTTAGTCCCATTGCCAGAAGTTATTTTGTTTTACGAAATCACTCGGCGCTTGATTTGCCAAGATTGGGAAAACAATAGATTGATGACGGCCGATTGACATCAGATTATTTTTGCGGACGATTACTAGGCCGGAGGCGATCGGCCTGGTCAAAATGCAACCCCTGTATATAATAATTAATAAATGCGAGTTAGATTTCTGGATCAAGCTAAAAAACTCTCAACATGGTTGCTAATCATTATTTATATTTATTTATTTATTGAGGTTTAAGGTCACATATTTATGCACAATGGCTAATCATGACCATACAGCTTTACAGGTGGATTTAATCCCCACAGGCACCCATTCTGATAAAAAGAGTGAAATTTGGGAAAATACACATATGTATAGTATCCATTGAGGATGACTCAGATATATGCTTCAAGAATGTAGTGCTCTTTAAAGTTTGATATATAGAGTATATATGGAATGAGTGTTTTTCTCATATAATATTTCTGAAACAAGTCTAAGAATTTTTGCCCAGAGGCTTGCCCAAATGGAAAATGCGGACAAGTTTCATAAATATTATATGAGAAAAACACTCATTTCATATTCTATTTATCATATGACACACACGTGCACAAATTAGCCACTTAGTATGACTTTTTAACCCATTACCTAACTTGAGTTGCAGATGGCACTTGGAAAAAACATCCTTGCATAACTAAAAAAATTTCATTTTTTGCTTCCAAGACATAGGTTATAACCCCTCATTGGAACAAGCGTGACACGCTAGTCCCAATGAGGGGTCATAACCTATGTTTTGGAAGCAAAAAGTGAAAATATAAAAAAAAAGGAATGGTATTTTTCTTGTAGGTAGAAGATTAATACAATATAACCCACCCTAAACAGGACAGATAACGTAAATTCTCCCTACTGAATTTATGCAAATGTGACCCAGTTGTATTTTGTTTTGCCAATCAAATTGTCCAGTTTTGAAGTTGACCAATGAAAGCTCCCAACTCTAATTATGCAAATTAAAAAAATGTGGCCCAGTTGTATTTTGTTCAGCCAATCAAATTGTCTAGTTTTGAAACTGGCCAAAGGCTTTATTTATCACTGATTAATATGAAAACAAAATATCAAATGTTTTAAAGTGAACAAAATGGACGAGTCATATGATAAATTTGTGTATGTGTGTGTGTGTGGGGGGAGGGGGGAGGGGGGGGGGTAGGGGGAATAGTCAGTTGCCACTTAATGAAAATGTAGAATTGGGCAAATGAAAAGCAAACCAACACTTTGTATGAAGGACAGACAGGCAGATCTGCAATCACATATTCTGAAAGTCTACATGTACATAGAAATACTGACTGACATATAACGAAAAAATATAGTGAGAAGAGCCAGGACAGGGTTGGCAAACAGAAAAAAAAACTCAGTGGACCCCGAGTGCAGCAGTATGAAAGCAAATCATTGGAAACTGAGAGTGTATGCTATCAATTTTCTCATCAGCTGAGGGGTTCAGTATGGGTGGTAGAGGAACAATTGTTAATGTAGTTTTGTGCTATAACATGGGGACCCTGACTACACTAGTATCAGACTATTATATTAGTAGCTGTGCACAGAAGCCATTCATTCACATTTCAAACATTGTTACTTTTTCCACTGTAACCACCATCCCCTGCCTCCCTAAATTTATGTTTCAAAATACTCTGTGAATGAAGAAATTGTTTTTTTACATTTTTAATCATTCACTCAATGTAACGACCAAAACCGGCTAGCACCATTAACCAAAACTGCCATTCAATGTTCATTTTGTTTTGCATTTTTTGCAGCAAAAACATAGCTTATGACCTCTCATTGCAAAGAGCTTCTTGAGCTCATTCCAGTGAGGAGTTCATAGCTATGTTTTTTATGCAAAAAATGAAAAGAAATTCGATATTCGAAAGTGGTATCTTCTTTTCATATAAGGTAAAGGGTTAACATCATAATATTCACTCAACATAACGGCCCAAACCGGCTAGCACCATTCAGCAAAACTGCCATTCATTATTGTTGCATTTTTTGTTTCAAAAAAAAAGCTTATGACCCCCTCATTGGAATGAGCTCATTCAGCTCATTCCAGTGAGAAGTGTGTGTGGGGGGGGGGGGGGGGGGGGGGAGGGGGAGGGGGTCATAGCTATGTTTTTGATGCAAAAAATGAAAAGAAATTAGTTAATCAAAAGTGGTATCTTCTTTTCATGTGAGGTAAGGGGTTAATATCATAATACGGAGAAAACTTCTATTTTTCCAGTGAATACAAGTGAAATATAGGTTTTCTGGCAGAGTGTTTGAATGGTGATTAGGGCGAGGATTGGAATATAATTGGAATCCCCTCTATCACAAGAATTCACAAGTGCTGTGAGGGGAAACCATGGTTTAAATAAATGAGTTAATAGGCTGTTACATGTGTATTTGGCATTTGCCAGAGGTAAAAGTGTGTTTCTACGTTCTGGATGCTACACTTGCTCAAGATAAATTTAACTGCATTATTTTTGGCAATATGTGGCCTTTATTGTTGACTGTGACAAAAATATAGCTTTTCAAAAAATAAAACAGTATTGTTCGGTCTGTGGTTCTCCAAAGAACATTTAAATATGAACTACATGTAATATCCATAAATAATAATTAAATCAGTTTTGAAAACCAAAATACATGTACATTTAAGTATTTCCTATAATCAACGCCAACCCTTCCAAAGGGTAACCTACAAAAATTTACCCTGATAAAAATCCCACCAAATCATTTTCACACAATGCAAAAATCCCCCCCCCACCCCGCACCCCCTCCCCCGCCCCCCCCCCCCCCACAACACACATTTTTTTCAGGTGAACAGAAATTCCACCCCCCATGATTTCTGGTGATAAATAAATAAATAATAAATAAATAAATAAGTAATTAAATAAATAAATAAATAAATAAATAAATAAATAAATAAATAAATAAATAAATAAATAAATAAGTAAATAACTGTCTTGATAAACAGTTACAGAGGCATGTTTTCTTGTAAATAGTGAAGAGTGTGTTGCAATTTACAAATTAAATACAAGTTTTTAAATCCTCTTGGACTGCCTTTTAACCTTTTGGTGTAAAAGGCCAGGAGGAGGCATTTTTGTACTGCTCTTAAAATAATGTGGGAGATTGTGCTACTACCTTAATGAAAGTGTCAATGACACTGTAGTTCAACTTGTCAAGACAAAGACATGTACATGTATAGTATGTGACACAGCAATGACAAACATCTAGGTAATGACCTGATAACAAAGGTACATATAAAGTATTGTAACGGTCTGTACATAAATACTGACCGTTGCCTGTAACAAATGTATAGGTAAAGTATTGTAAAGGTGGGTGACAGTCAGATGCTAAACTAGAAAAAAATCTTTGAGTCCAGAGTGGGTCTGACTGAACCCCAAAATATTTGTTCTCATAGCACAGTGATAACAAAGGTACCCCAAAACACACTCATTCCTGTCCCAAGGTGAAAACAAAGGTACCCAAGAAGTTTTGTGAAGATCAGTTCACAAATATGAGCTGTATAGAAGTTGTGACAAAAAACTGATTGGACCTAATTTCGGTACAAAATGGCTGCTGGCGGCCATCTTGAATTTCGGACCACACCCAAAAACACTCGTTCTCATCCCACGGTGATAACGAAGGTACCCAAGAAGTTTCGTAAAGATCGGTTCATAAATACGGCCTCTAGCCTGAGCCGTAGAGAAGTTGTGTACAAAAAACTGATTAGACCTAATTTCAGTACAAAATGGCCACTGGAAGCCATCTTGAATTTTGGACCGCACCCAGAAACACTCGTTCTCGTCCCAAGGTGATAACAAAGGTACCCAATACGTTTCGTGAAGATCGGTTCATAAATACAGCCTCTAGCCCGAGCCGTATTGACATGTGTACTTACTGTGTGTAAGTAGCATGAAAAAAATCAAAGTTCATCTAATTTGCATAATTTCTGCACGAGAAAAAAACCTGTATTATATGTGATGTATCCCATGGTACTAAACATTCACACAAAAAATTATTCAAATCAGCGCTTTCATATGGAAGTTCTGTGCAAAAATCTGATTGCACCAAATTTTGTACAAAATGGCTGCCATCAGCCATCTTGAATTTTGGACCGGACCCAAAAACACTCGTTCTCGTCCCATGGTGATAACAAAGGTACCCAAGGAGTTTCGTAAAGATGGTTCATAAATCTCTAGCCCGAGCTGTATTGGCATTTACACTTACAGAGCTGAAAGTAACACCAAAAAACATCAAAGTTAGTCTAATTTGCATAATTTACGCACGAGAAAAAAACCTGTATTATATGTGATGTATCCCATGGTACTAAACATTCATACAAAAAATTATTCAAATCAGAGCTTTCATATGGAAGTTCCGTACAAAAAACAGATTTCTGCATCGTCGGTACAAAATGGCAGCTGGCAGCCATCTTGAATTTCGGACCGCACCCAAAAACACTCGTTCTCGTCCCATGGTCATAACAAAGGTACCCAAGAAGTTTCGTAAAGATCGGTTCATAAATACGGCCTCTAGCCCGAGCCGTATCCAATTGTTGAAGGACAGATGGACGACAGGCCATGGCATAAGCTCAAATTTGGCTTCGCCAAAGTTGAGCTAACAAACTGTGTATGGGGGGGGGGGGGATTTTTGCTAAGTGTGTAAAAATGATTGAGGTGGGGGGGAGGGGCGGATTTTTTGTAGGAGGATTTTAACCTCCAGTCTAATCCTTCCAAAGATACATTTGACCTTTTTCACTTGAGAAAAGAGTCATTTCTGCATAAGAATTCAAGAATTAACTGCTTTCTTTGAAAAGTACCCCAATCCCAAAATAAAACTAAAATCTGCATCAGTACACAATACTTTGGTTAAAAATCTGTCTCATTTAACCTATACAGCAAGAGAAAGAGTGGTATTTAACCCCCCCCCCCCCCCCCTCCAACCCACACAAGACAAAATGAATGTCAATTTTGTTTTAAAAACTGGGGTTGTAGCTATATAAATCATTATTATCACTATACAGTGCCATTTTATCCAAAATAAAAGTGTCAATGACACTGTAGCTCAACTTGACAAACTTGAACTTGGGAAGTTATAAATGAAATGGCAAAATTGAAGATCATTGGTACCAATGTTATTTGGTGAAATTTCAACATAACAGCATTGTGTGTGCACATCAGAGTAATCCATGCATTTTTAAATGTAAACTGTAAGACTGGCTAAAGGAAGAATGTTGATACACAAATGCAGTATGTTCAGAAGTTATTGTAAATGGCAACTTTTTTCACAGAAATGAATGCTAATCAATAGCTCTTATCCAAAGGTCTTGTCTAATGAGCACACCAAGTTCAAAAACAATCCTGTGATAAATGTGGCCTGTAGGCCATGTCAAAGAAGAATGTTGATGCACAAATGCAATAAATTCAAAGATTGTTGCCAACAGTTTTTGATGGAAATGAATAGCTCCTATCTTTGTCACCCTACATAAGCATACAAAGTTTCAAAATAACCTGATAATGAATGTGCCCTCTGAGGCATGCCAAAGGAAGATGATGTTAATGCACAAATGCACTAAGTTTGAAGGTCATTGCTTGAGGCAATACTTTTTGGGTTTTTTTATGGAAATTCATAAATATACCCTGCAGAGAGTGCAAAAGGGATAAATTGATGCACAAATGCAGTAAGTTCAAAGGCTGGTGATGACAATAATTTTTTATGGAATTGAAAAAAAGCAATAGCTCACATGTAGATGTCACCCCGAACACACATACCAAGTTTCAAAGTGATCCGATCATAAATGTGCCCTAAAGTGTGTGTTAACCCTTTACCCAATGAATCGGCCGCATCTGCCCGCGTAATTTGCAAATTCGGCAGTTGAAAAAATATTATTTTTCACAAAATTTCAACAAAACCATATCATGTGACCCCTCATTGGAACGAGCTCATTGAGCTTGTTCCAACGAGGGGTCACATGATATGGTTTTGTTGAAGTTTTTTGAAAAATTTGAAAAAATGGTATTTAAAATAATAAATTTTGATATCGTCTGCGTTGGGTAAAGGGTTAAAAGGAAATATTGAGGTCTGACTAAACTAAAGTACAAAGGTCAGCATCAACATTTTTTGACAGAAATGGAAGAAAATCGACAGCTCCCATCTAGAGGTAACCCCAAACAAACATACCAAGTTTCAAACCATCCTGATCATAAATGTGCCCTGTAGGGCATACCAAAGGAATATGTTGATCCCTGTCTAAATAAGTTCAAAGGTCGTTGCCAGTGGCAACATTTTTTGACAGAAAATGGAAGAAAATCAATAGCACCCATGCAGAGGTCACCACAAACAAGCATGCCAGGTTTCAAAACAATTTGTCATTGAAGGTCATTGCCAGTGGCAACATTTTTTTACGGAAATTGAAGAAAATTGATAGCTCCCATCTAGAGGTAACCCCAAACAAGCAAAGTTTCAAACCGATGGGGTCATAAATGTGCCCTGTTGGGCATGCCAAAGGAATATATTGATGCCTGACTAAACTAAGTTCAAAGGTCGTTGCCAGCGGCAACTTTTGTATGGAAGAAAATCAATAGCTCCCATCTAGAGGTCATTCCAAACAAGCATGCCAGATTTCAAAGCAATTCGATCATAAATGTGTTATGTAGGGTGTGCCAAAGGGAAATGATGAGGTATGACTAAACTAAGTTCTAAGAATGTTGGCAGCGGCAACATTTTTTGATGAAAATGGAAAAATATCGATAGCTCCCATCTAGAGGTCACCCCAAACAAGCATACCAAGTTTCAAAGTAATCCAATAATAAATGTGCTCTGCAGGGTGTGCCAAAGGAGTATACCGATGTCTGACAAAACTAAGTTCAAAGGTCGTTGCCAGCGGCAACATTTTTTGACGGAAACGGAAGAAAACCATCAAATATTGATTCTGTAGTGTGGTGCTTATGCTGCAAGTACCCACTTTTACAACCTTGGATTTAATCCCTAGACACCCATGACCCATTTTGATAAAAAGAGTAAAATTGTGGAAAATACAGTGTACATGTATATTTTCCAAAGAGGATGAATAAGATATTTACTTCCAAAAGATAGTGCTCTTCAATGTTTAATATATTTGTGTATGTGTGTGAAAGGAGGGGGAGGTTACAGTGAAAAATAGTCAGGTGCCAGTTACTGAACTGTACATGTAGAAACGGGCAAATGAAAAGCAAAGAAATGCTGTCTGTGATGGACAGTTCTTGGACAACTCGTACCCTGGATGATTCATACCACAATTAGGGGGTACGAATTGTCTTAACAATAAGGTATGAATTGTCTAGACAAAAGGTACGAATTGTCTCAGTAAAAGGTTGGATTGTCTCCTTTATAGGTACAAGTTATCTTGTGTAAGTCTACTAAACTGTCTCATGTATTAACTATTTAAATGTTATTGACTCATGTTTTGGCTGAGTGAAATGAAAATGAAGAGTCAACTGAGTGACAGTAATGCAAACATAAACATATGCATGAAACAACCAAGCAAAAAGAGATTTATGCATCAAAATGAAACTTCAATGGGCGAACCATCGCTTCTACCACTTCTACTTCTACCAATGAGTGGCCACCATCAACACATTGATTATTCTGCCATTTGAGAAGATGCACATGTTTTTTTTTTTGGTTTTTTGAGTTTTTTTTTTTATATGCTTTACAGCATACATGCAAGCAGGGACCAGCCGTGAGGGCGACTAGGGCGATTATGTTGCCCTTCTAAGCCCAAAGTTGCCTAGAAAAATAGTCGGGGCGATTACAAGTCGCCTTCTAAAAATTGGCCAATAATGGCAATATGAGGAAAGGCTGAACTGAGTGATGCGAGGTTTACATGAAAACGATTATTTTCAAAAATCGAATGTGCTCGAGTGTGATAAATGGGCATTTTAATTCGTCAAATAAACATCCATTTATTTGAAATCACACAACAATCAATTGTCCATTGTCGCTTTTGGCAGATTTTTTTATTTCTATTTTGTTGCGTTTCAGTCGGAGCTTCAAGTGTCGAAACGAAAATAGGTGACTTATGCGACTCAACAAAATAACCCAGTTTGAAAGTAGGTTACGTCACTTAGGATGCCGAAAATGTATACACAACCGACGTATTTTATAACACAGTATTTTCATTTCGTTTTGCTGACGACTGTTAACTGTTGGGCAGTCTATTCCCAGAAAAACACGAATGGAATTAAAACACATGAAGAAAAGCTTTAGTGATGACAAGAAAAGCTTTGTACAGGACACAAGTGTGCATGTGGACGATCTTGAAAATGGGTCCTCCTAAACACCGGAGTGACACGAAATGACACCAGAATGCCATAAAAATGATGCGGAATGACATTTCTTTTACAAAATCCTCGACCCCAGAATGTATTTTGTTTATTAACTAACAAAGTACCTCCCAAGCAACCTTCTTACATCTGGTCCTGTTCACACTTTCAGACTTAGGAAATTATTAGCTTAGTAGACTTTGGTGAAAGGCAACCACAGGAGGGTGCTGGGGGATTGGCACGAAGAAGAGGGGAGGGGTCATGAAGGAGAGTGTAGCAGTGGGGGATTTTCAGTAAATAATTACTTTGTGATTTTTTAACCTGGCATAGATGCATCATAGACAACTGGACCTGGATTATTTGGACGTTAATGGAGGACCACAAATTGAAAATATGAAGGGGCGGCGGGGGTGGTACATGAATATTCTTAATTTTCCCCACTTGCCTATGAAGTCTCTCTACATGACTCTGCAGTCTCCCTATTTTTTCTGGAGGGAGACTTGAAGTCTCCCTAAAATTCCCCCTAGGCTGGTCCCTGCATGCAAGTGAAAATGCGATCTCTAGTATCATCGAATTTGGGTCCGAACGTCAAAAAAGAAAATTTATAGTAGATAGTAATGGATGTAGTTTTACAGTTAAAACACCATTTTTTTTAATGAAGCCACAATAATTCTTTAAATTGATGGAGATCTAACAATAAATAATTTTATGACGCCCCAAATAATAAGTAATAGAGCGTGTTCCTTAATAATTTAATTAATTTAATTCCAAGCTCCCTCAAAAGAGCATTTTCTATTCTGGTTGCAAAGCCTAACGCATCCAGGAAACAAAACATTTTTTACCAAAACACTGAGAAAGTGTAATTTAATGGGAGTTCTGTGTGGTTCTGGTATTTAGGAGAACCCGTCGGATCACAAAATTTGCTGGCCGCTACACTGTAATTCTGACAGTCTTAAACTGACACTGTGTTGTATCACTGGTAAAAATAGTTCATAGACTGGAGCCAGTGAACTTGTGAAGGAAAAAGAAATCTAGGAAATAAATGAATATCACTGTTCGTGTGCATGTCTGTCTCTGTAAAAGTTTACTAAGACTGCATGCCCGTGTTTTGAGAACAAGGATTTCCCAGACCGTATGTCAACATTATTTGAATTCATCCGAACTCCGGCTGTTGCAAATGAAAGTTCCCCACAAATAAAAAAGGCCCACTAACCACTAAGCGTGTCAATAAATCACTTGTTTTATATTTTTTATTCATTGTCAACAACTTGTAAATTGCACGTTCTCAGTTAAAAATAAAATTGAAACTGGGCTTTGAATCTGACAAAACCGGCAACGGACTGCAATGGCACCTTGAAGTTTCAAACAATACCTAACTTGCCAACAACTACCTAACTATGAAAGCCACTTCATTATTTAATTACTGGTCATAGTTTCCAGCATTCTGCGACAATATATTTTACATAATTTCCTTTGATAAGCCACAAACAATTAAATATCCGTTACAATGATTCCGGATTATTTATTAGTAGGAGAGCCACGCCGCCAGATGGCACCCCAAACTTTGTTGCATGGTTTATAGAAAATTTATGAAATCATGGATACATACCACCTATATTACCTATGTGCGCACATGCCACTGCGTGGGTGTGCACTATGGGAATGACATGTTATCCTGCAGAATAATTTTTCAGAGAACCTGAGGTTGATTTTCAGGGAAATTCGATGGATTTCATGGAAAAGTTCGCACGGGGACAAAACAAAAGAAAAAACTTGCGAATTTTCAGCTCACGGACCACCATTAACACCAGGTTATATCCAGATCTAGTTGTCAATTATGGCTGATGCATTTATGCTATGTTAAATGAAAGTGTCAATGACACTGTAGCTCAACTTGTCAAGACATGTACATGTATAGTATGTGACACAGCAATGACAAACATCAAGGTAATGACCTGATAACAAAGGTACATATAAAGTATTGTAACGGTCTGTACATAAATACTGACCGTAGCCTGTAACAAATGTATAGGTAAAGTATTGTAAAGGTGAGTGACAGTCAGATGCTAAACTAGAAAAGAAATCTTTGAGTCCCAGAGTGGGTCTGACTGAACCCCAAAATATTTGTTCTCATAGCACAGTGATAACAAAGGCAACCCAAAACACACTCTTTCCTGTCCCAAGGTGAAAACAAAGTACCCAAAAAGTTTCGTGAAGATCAGTTCATAAATACGAGCTGTATAGAAGTTGTGACAAAAAACTGATTGAACCTAATTTCAGTACAAAATGGCCACTGGCAGCCATCTTGAATTTTGGACCGCACTCAGAAACACTCGTTCTCGTCCCATGGTGATAACAAAGGTACCAAGAAGTTTCGTGAAGATCGGTTGATAAATACAGCCTCTAGCCCGAGTCATATTGACATGTGCACTTACAGTGTATAAGTAGCACTAAATAAATCAAAATTCATCTAATTTGCATAATTTCTGCACGAGAAAAAAACCTGTTCTGTATGTGATGTATTCCATTTTACTAAACATTCCTACAAAAATTTATTCAAATCAGAACTTTCATACAGAAGTTCTGTACAAAGACTGATTGCACTAATTTTGGTACAAAATGGCTGCTGGTGGCCATCTTGAATTTTGGACCACACCCAAAAACACTCGTTTTCATCCCACGGTGATAGCAAAGGTACCCAAGAAGTTTCGTAAAGATCGGTTCATAAATACGGTCTCTAGCCTGAGCCGTATAGAAGTTGTGTACAAAAAACTGATTAGACCTAATTTCGGTACAAAATGGCCACTGGCAGCCATCTTGAATTTTGGACCGCACTCAGAAACACTCGTTCTCGTCCCAAGGTGATAACAGAGGTACCCAAGAAGTTTCGTGAAGATCGCTTGATAAATACATCCTCTAGCCCAAGCCGTATTGACATGTGTACTTACTGTGTGTAAGTAGCGCTGAAAAAATCAAAGTTCATCTAATTTGCATAATTTTTGCACGAGAAAAAAACCTGTATTATATGTGATGTATCCCATGGTACAAAACATTCATAG
The DNA here is from genome assembly GCA_031216915.1 of Pictodentalium vernedei. Lineage (NCBI taxonomy): Eukaryota > Metazoa > Mollusca > Scaphopoda > Dentaliida > Dentaliidae > Pictodentalium > Pictodentalium vernedei. The sequence goes on from CM062293.1 coordinate 470,397,336, forward strand.
AAAATATTATTCAAATCAGAGCTTTCATGTGGAAGTTCTGGGCAAAAATCTGATTGCCCCTAATTTTGAACAAAATGGCTGCCATCGGCCATCTTGAATTTTGGACCGCACCCAAAAACACTCGTTCTCATCCCACAGTGATAACAAAGGTACCCAAGAAGTTTCGTAAAGATCGGTTCATAAATGCGGCCTCTAGCCCGAGCCGTAATGGCATTTGCACTTACAGTGCTGAAAATAACACTAAATACATCAAAGTTAGTCTAATTTGCATAATTTACGTACGAGAAAAAAACCTGTATGATATGTAATGTATCCCATAGTACTAAACATTCATACAAAAAATGATTCAAATCAGCGCTTTCATATGGAAGTTCTATACAAAAAACAGATTTCTGCATCGTTGGTACAAAATGGTGGCTGGCAGCCATCTTGAATTTCGGATCGAACCCCAAAACAATCGTTCTCGTCCCACAGTCATAACAAAGGTACCCAAGAAGTTTCGTAAAGATCGGTTCATACGAGCCGTATCCAATTGTTGACATACGGACGACGGACGATGGGCCATGACAAAATCTCAAATTTGGCTTCGCCAATGTTGAGCCAAAATCATAAAATAATTCTTTATGACTCCCCACCCACCCACAGAGCACCACCACCTGTGGTTTGCTTTTATCAAAGTCTACTAGGCTAATAATTTCCCAAGTCTGGAAATGTTAACAGGAAAAGTTGTCCTAATGTTCAGTTACTTAAAGAAGATTAGTACTTGGAAAGTATCTTTATCAGATGACTCGTCCATTTTGTTCACTTTAAAACATTTGATATTTTGTTTTCATATTAATCAGTGATAAATAAAGCCTTCTGTCATTTTCATTGGTCAATTTCAAAACTAGACAATTTGCTTGGCTTAACAAAATACAACTGGGCCACATTTTCATAATTTGCATAATTAGAGTTGGGAGCTGTCATTGGTCAATTTCAAAACTGGACAATTTGATTGGCTAAACAAAATACAACTGGGTCACATTTGCATAATTTCAGTAGGGAGAATTTACATTATTTGTCCTATTTAGGGTGGGTTATATTTTATTAATCTTTTACCTACAGGAAAAACACCATTCATTTTTTTTATATTTTCACTTTTTGCTTCCAAAACATAGGTTATGACCCCTCATTGGAACTAGCGTGTCACGCTCATTCCAATTACTGGTCATAACCTATGTTTTGGAAGCAAAAAATGAAAATTTTTAGTTATACGAGGTTGTTTTTTCCAAGTGCCGTCTGCAACTCAAGTTAGATGATGGGTTAAAAAGTCATACTAACTGGCTAATTTGTGCGTGTGTGTCATATGATAAATAGAATATGAAATGAGTGTTTTTCTCATATAATATTTATGAAACTCATCCAAATTTTCCGTTTGGGCTTGCCAAAACTCAAAATTCTTAGACTCGTTTCATAAATATTATATGAGAAAAACGCTCATTCCATATCCTCTATTTATCAAAATCCTTCATGCATATGTGGACGTTTGTGCTCTACACAAAACTTTTCTTTTCATCATTCAAGCATTTTTTGTTTTTTTAAAATCCAATCAAAATTTTCTGGGTACAGAAGGCCAACAGTTAACAGTTCTGTAGTCAGCACAACGGAATAAATGCAGTATTAGAAAACAAGTTCATTATGTATAAATATGCAATCATAATTTTTTGGCATCCTAAGTGACTTTAACCTATTTTTAAACAGTGTTAAATAGTTGAGGTCAAGGTGTTGTTTACGTTTTGATTGGAAAAGGGATGGGAATTTAAGCTATTCTATGAATAAATAAATATATATTATTTAATTCATTTTCATATATTTATTTACCAAAAAACTGCTTTTAAATGAAGGTGGAGTTTTCAATTTTTTGAAAGTCACCTATTTTCACTTCAACACTCGCACATTGATCACGAATCTCCGATTACGAAGAAAAAAACAAAAATAAACATGAACACAGTTGAAATATGTATCATAAAATACCCTTTTCTTAAATAAATTTAACTTAAATCCATATTTTACTGGTTCGTGAGTTTTTACCAGAGTTTGAAATGCATGTGATTTGACTCTGAACGTTTTACATAGGTTACAACACTGAACAGGGAAGAAATATCCGACTGTTGTTTTCCGGGATTTTTGGTCCAAAACTGATTCCCATCCAGGAGGCTGGGAACAACACTGAAATTTCTGGATTTTTCCTGATTCCAGGAGAGTTAACATGTCTGCTATGATACAACAGTTCATAATTCATATATCAGCGTATATTTAGGTTCCTTAACATTTTAGCTGAATCTAGTACAGGGGAATGTACAATAGGTTACCAAAGCAGAGACCAGATGAACGATAAATTGGTTATGCAAAATTTTTAATACAGCAGGCCTGCATTATGGCTAAAGTCAAAACATGAACCCAGACACTTGATTTAAATAAAGGATATTGCCCATAGGAGCAAAAACTTGGCTATGATACAACAGTTCATAATTCATATATCGATAAATTGGTTATGCAAAATTTTGAAAACAGCATTATCGCTACAGTCAAAACTAGAACCCAGACACTTGATTTAAACAAGAGGCCCCAGGGGGGGCCTGAGGGTGCTCACCTGATATGGTAGCCTAAATATCAACCCAGGGAATTGATTTGAACAAGTTGCATCTGCCCCTCCTAAGAAAAGCTCAAACCAAATATCCAAAAATTCTGACCAATGGATCTAAAAATGAATATTCCTCATACTGAACTAAGTAATAATTCGGGCTCCCACAGGGAGCCCAAATATGAACCCAGGGACTTGGCTTGAACAAACTTGAATCTCACCCCCCTAAGGATGCTGCATACCAAATATCAAAGCATTCGGACTGCTGGATCTGAAGAAGATTTTTAAAGAAAGTTCCTCATTTTGAACTAAGTTAGAATTCAGACTCCCACAGTGAGCCCAAATATGGACCTAGGGACATGGCCTGAACAAATTTGAATCTCACCCCCCTAGGGATGCTGCATACCAAATATCAAAACATTCCAACTGCTGGATCTGAAGAAGATTTTTAAAGAAAATCCCTCATTTTGAACTAAGTTAGAATTTGAGCTCCCACAGTGAGCCCAAATATGGACCTAGGGACATGGCTTGAACAAACGTGAATCTCCCCCCCCTCCCCCCCTAAGGATGCTGCATACCAAATATCAAAAGCATTCTGACTGCTGGATCTGAAGAAGAAGATTTTAAAGAAAATTCCTCATTTTGAACTAAGTTATCATTCAGGCTCCCTCAGTGAGCCCAAATATAAACTCAGGGACTTGGCTTGAACAAACTTGAATCTCACCCCCCTAAGGATGCTGCATGCCAAAATCAAAACATTATGACTGCTGAATCTGAAGAAGAAGATTTTTAAAGAAAAATTCCTCATATTGAACTAAGTTATAATTCGGGCTCCCACAGGGAGCTCAAATATAAACCCAGGGACTTGGCTTTAACACACTTGACTCTCACCCCCTAAGGATGCTGCACACCAAATATCAAAACATTCCAACTGCTGGATTTGAAGAAGAAGATTTTTTAAATAAATTCCTCATTTCGAACTAAGTTACAATTCGAGCTCCCACAGTGACAGTGAGACCAAATATGGACCTAGGGACGTGGCTTGAACAAATTTGAATCTCACCCCCCTAAGGATGCTGCATACTAAATATCAAAACATTCCGACTATTGGATCTGACTGAAGAAGATTTTTAAAGAAAATTCCTCATTTTGAACTAAGTTATCATTCGGGCTCCCACGGTGAGCCCAAATATGAACCCAGGGACTTGGCCTGAACACACTTGAATCTCACCCCCCTCACATGCTGCATACCAAATATCAAAAGATTCTGAAGAAGAAGATTTTTAAAGAATATTCCTCATACTGCACTAATTTAAACATTTGGGCTCCCATAGAGAGCCAAAATATGGACCCTGGGATTTGATTTGAATAAACATGTGTCACAATCTTCCAAAAATGTTATATGTGAAATTTGAAAGCTTTTGGAACAGTGGTTTGGGAGAAAAGTAGTGTTAAATGTTTTCCCATTACCCGCAGTGTTAAAAAATGCTGACCCAGCACTTTTTCAAAATCCCAAAAAAGTACCCCATGATAAAACCGATAGCAATTTTTTTTTTTTTACCATTCCATTCTGTTGGTCCTAAGGAAGCTTCACACCAAATAAGAATTCTCAGTGCTGTATAGTTTTGGAGATATGGGAGTTTTAATTTTTTTCTATTTTTAGCTCCTGAGGTTTCCATGGGGCGACAGGAAAAAAATTGGGGCACAAATTAAGTACTTATGACCCAATAATCCCTCATATCAAATTTGGTTCAAATCTGCCTCTCGGTTTTCAAAAACAGAAATTTTGGACGGGGCAAAAATTCTTGCCCCTCCCATAACAAAGGCAAATATAGCTCCTCGAACTTCTCTTGAACAAATCTGAGTCTACACCTCAAAAGGAAACTGCACACTACATATCAAGTCTCTGCTACTGCTGGTTCATGAGAAGAAGATTTTTAAAGATTTAAGCATACTTTTTGGGAGTGGCCCTACCGAGGGGTGAGGCAATTTGATTTAAACAAAATAACATGTCATAACAAACTATTATATCAAATATCAATTAAATTGGTTCAGAGGTTTGGGAGGAGAAGACGCAAACACCATGTTCACGGGCGTTGGATGGTGGTTGATCACTATAGCTGTCCTGACTGAAAGTCAGGTGAGCTAATAAGCTTGAATCTGGTTTTTTTTTTTGTTTTTTTTTGTAATTATTTCTTCACCATTAATGTTCATGTTCTTGGCTTGTCTTATGTTTTAGGCCTCATAATTTACAGAGTCGCATGGGTGGTGGTGTATTTTGTCTCTTGAGTGAAATTAGGTTTTGCAATGCTAAAGCATTGCAAAGCCTTGTTGCACTCAAGGGACAAATTTATCAATTTTATTAACTTGGGTAAAATATCAGGTATAAACAATTTAATTTTTATTTTTTTTAAGTTTACATTGGTTATAAAAAGTGAGTATGCGGTAGTCAAAAAGACAAGCGGGAGAGCCCAAGAAACAGATTTTTAACTTTTTTTAGGCCGAAGTAAAAATGTCATTTTTGTTTTCAAAAACATGGGTTATAAACCCTAATTGGAATGAGCTCCTTGAGATTGCTCCAATAAAAGTTCATAATTTATGTTATGGAGTGAAAAATTTAAGAAAAAAACAATTGAAAGGAGATTTTTGTGAATATTGATGGTTATTACAGGAGTAAGAAGGTTCAGCACTAAACACCTAGTCATTGCAAACTGAACATTGCTGGAAGTTTAAGTTTTGGTTCAGATTGCTTCAGTGAGTTGCTGAGCAGAGCAGATGCTTCAATAACCCACCCACATTTTTGGCAAGTATGTCATATTCAACAAAATGTAAAAGAATTTTTGTTAATATGGATTAGTTTTGTTACATTGTGAATGCCTGTTTTCACTTATCAAAAAACTAACAAAACATTGTAAGAAAACATTCTAACTTCTAACAATAATCTATTCAGTATGCTTTGTAATTAACTCATCGAACTTTCTGTTCATTTCTGTTCAAAGAACCCTATTAATCACATCATTTTAATATTTGATATTTTTTTTTCTCAAAAAGATAGCTTTTGATCCCAATTTGAATTGAGCTAGTTCCTGTGAGAGAACATTCACAATGTTTTGGAGGCAAACAATGTAAATTTTTAGTTATCAAAGAAATGTTTTTTGAGGAGTCATGTGCTATTGATGTTGTGAAAAAAGTTAAACTGTATGACTAAACTGTTCATAACTGTCTTCAGATATCATTTAAATTGTTTTAATTTTTTTGCTCATAAAAAGATAAGGGGGAGGGGAGGTGGGAAGAAAATTAGGGTCAGTCAGGAAACCTGAACCTTTTCATTTTTTTCCTTGGCCCATCATAATTAATCTAGCAAAACTAAGCAATACACTGGCAAGCCTGGAAATATAGATTGTAACCCCTTAGCATGTTATGCTATATAACATGTTGGTAACCTAATCTACAGGGAAAAAGGATGCTGTAATGCTTTTCCACCTACACTATTTTTACAATGCCCTCCGTCCATGCTATTTACGAATTAAAAGATTTCCTATCAAAATAAATATCACCAACTAACACGTGATCTTGCTTCAGCAAGATCGTGTGTTAGTTGTTATTTATGTTGGCTTAAATTCTGTTAAGATGGATGCAATGCATTATCTTTGTGCATGCAATGTGTAACCTATGTGGAGACAATGTACAACATTTGAGTTGAGTTTGTCCTGAAGGATTGATGAGTTAGATTGCGAAAACATGCAGGATTAGGAATTTAATTTATGCTGTATTATTTTGGTTGCAGTAACTTGTAGTTCATTTGCATATCTTACAATTGAGGTATTAAACAATCATTTACTCATTATTTCCAGGCCTGATTGGTAAATATTTACAGAAATAAGGTCATGAGGTTCAGCTGGATACTGCAGATCATACCATACCTAGAATGGTATCAGTACCATATCTAGAATGGTATCAGTTTTAAGACAAGAGCTCACGTATCGCTGAACCAATACAATGTCCCCTACCAGACTAATGAGCATTAATAATTATATAAATGTTATAACCAAGATGTGATCAGCATGAATTCCGTTGAAGTGTTTCCAAAAAAAGTTCGGAAAACTCATATTTTGTCACTTTTCCATATTTCCAAGGGCCATAACTCACACAAGAATAATGCAATCAGCATGGAACTCAAACTTGATCTGTAAGTCATCGTTTTATAGTAGGTTACCAAGAATGAAATCATTCGGTTGAAGCATTTCCAAAAAAAGTCTGGAAAACTAAAGTGTGACTGACAGACTGACGGATGGACAGAGTGCAAATGAAACTTGATCTGTAAGTCATCGTTCTCTAGTAGGTTACCAACAATGAAATCATTCCGTTGAAGCGTTTCCAAAAAAAAGTCCAGAAAACTGATATTCTGGAGCTTTTCCATATTTCCAAGGGACATAAATGACACAAGAATAAAGCAATCAACATGAAACTCAAACGGGATCTGTAAGTCATCGTTTTATAGTAGTTTACCAAAAATGAAATCATTCCGTTGAAGCGTTTCCAAAAAAGTCCAGAAAACTGATATTTTGGCACTTTTCCATATTTCCAAGGGCCATAACTTCCACAAGAATAATGCAATCAGCATGAAACTCAATCTTGATCTGTAAGTCATCGTTCTACGGTAGGTTACCAAAAATGAAATCATTCGCTTGAAGCATTTCCAAAAAACAAAAAAGTCCGGAAAACTAAAGTGCGACTGACAGACTGACGGATGGACAGAGTGCAAACCTATACTCCCCTCCGGCGATGCCGGTAGGGGACTAAATAAATACAGAAAGTATACACATTTATTTTTTTTATTAGTGTTTCAGGTCACTTTAGCATCTATGGCTATATAGTGACCACAACATAAGTATGAAGTAAAGTTTAGCAAATCATTTATACTACTCACTTTTCAGAACGTCCAGGTGTTGGTTACCAGCTCCTATTTTCCAGTAAAACAGAAGGGGTATGTCTCGGTTTGCTGGATCCCATACTTTTGATAATTCTTGATCTGCCTGCAAGCATATTAATTATTTTCTTAGTATGCTCGCAACTCATAGAAAGTGTGACCATAGTTCATTTTAAAAAGAGAATAGTTTAATACTATCAATATAACTACTGTGTATTAATGCATCAACAAGGGTAGTTAGTTTGGTTGAGTGTTGGGAGCCCATATTTGCACTTTATTTTGGAGTGCAGGTAACACAACTTAAAGCTTTCATATTCCATCCATGTGCTTCATATTATCTACATAGTTATTTAGTCTGTATAGATTTGCCTTATTACAATTTATGGGAGAGAGCATGTTGGCACTCTCCCATAAATTGAAACAAGGCAAAGACATGTGAACAAATATTGACCACCGAGAATAATTTAGCCAGTTAATGAATACATATATGCACACAGGAAGGGGAGGGTATTTCTTTACTCACCAATTTATTCCCAGAAAATCGTCACCTCCTCTCTGCCCCCGTGTTACAAAAAATTCTGACGATAATCTATGTATTGATTTTTATTGATTTTCACTGGTTAACCCTTTACCCAACGAATTGCCTGCATCCGCCCGCGTAATATTCAAATACCGCTGCTGAAAAAATATTATTTTTCGAAAAATTTCAACAAAACCATATCATGTGACCTCTCTTTGGAATGAGCTGTTCCAAAGAGGGGTCACATGATATGGTTTTGTTGACATTTTAAAAAAAAATTTTAAAAAATATTTAAAATAATGAATTTTGAAATCGTCTGCATTGGGTAAAGGGTTATGGGATAGATTTTTTTTATTGGTCTGAATTTATTCATAAAAATTTATTTTATTACAAATTAGTGGAGAGTGCACAGGGCTCTTCAATAATTTGTAATAAAACAAATGTATATAAAAAAAATATCATATGCGTTTGGCTGAATATGTCCGAAAGCGAGGAAAATTTTGCTTTTTCTCTAGTACACTTGTTTTTTTTTTAAAGCTCTGGTAGTGGCTTCTAGCATTCAACCAGTTAATGAAACTTTTATCAACGAAGTCTCTTCATATAATTCATTGTATTTATCAGAACTAGACTACAACAGTAATCTGCCTTAACCTTCCTCAATAAATGTTATAACAATCGACATGCATCCCTGCTTAGAAAAAAATAGGAGCCAGCAAATTAAGACCTCCTCAGCAGAACTTGTGAACACTTGTGAACTTGCAGAACACTGCCCCACTCCCTAGGGTTCCCATGGGTGAGTGCACACATTAGTTTTACTCTCTGGACTGTCCTTGTCTGTCACAACCTGAACATTGAATATATAGTGTGTGGAGAGTGGAATAAGACAGAAAACAGCAACTATGGGGTACTGGGGATAATGCGGTGGCTGTATGGAAAGTTAGATATGAATCTTTTGGGTAAAGTTGAGTTACTTGAAAGTCTAAATTATAAACCTGACTAAGTTCAGAGTATCTGTGTCAGAACTTGTCAACTTATGTTATAAGGGGAGGCCAGTCAGTGACTCAATCATTCAATGTCATTGGTTTTTCATACCATAACCCCTCTAGAAACTATTGTGCCGTACACATTTGCAGTTGTTATATTTATGTTGGATTTTCCTGAACGTGGTTAGCATGTTCAGGAAAATCTAACACAACAACTGTGCATGTGTACGACCTAAACTGTGCTTTTGAAGTTTTCAGTCAAAAACAAGTGACACAGATTGATTTGAAGGTATAAGTAAATCGAGGCAAGCAATTGATGTGTCAGTGATGTGAACCCATTAAAAGAATACATGCTGAACTGCATCATAATGCCATAGCTGGTAACCAGTTGTTTCAGCCCAAAGCACACTCAGCTCAAACCAAAGTTGACTCGTCCCAAATCCAAACTGACTCGTCTCAAACCAAAGTCCACTAGTCCCAGTGCAGAAGTCCACTCTTTCCAAATAGAGGTCAAATCGTCCCAAGTACAAAATGGCCATCATGGTGGGTCAGAATCCACATGCTTCACTGATGTAAATTCTGCTAGGTGTCATAGCGGATCATCTCTGAATTGTATGCATGGACAAAATGCCCATGTAGAAGTCATCTTATTTCTTACCTTAGGGAGGCAGTGCCTTCCTGGGCTCATTTCAAGGAGGGTGATGAATTGCCCTCCTGCATTTTTCAATTGGCCAAGTCTAGAAATAGCTCAATCAACTGACCAATCAATGATCCATTCCCATTCATTGACTTGGTAGAAGAATAACCCAATGAATCAGTGATGATAGGTTTAAAATTGTCGTTACTGTTATTGTCTGTTAATAGTACATCACTCTGAACTTGGTGTAATATCATGTGGCAACATTTGCTTGAGTTATCCCCTGGATTAGAAGTTTATTAGGTCTTTAGCTACATTATTTGATAGCATTGGCAGTTTTCCTCAACAAGAGAACAACACAATGGGAAGCACCACGATTACAAACTACTGATAGATGGCGCGAGAGTACTACTGGTTAGAAATGCAGAGTGATTTTTGTTTATGCTTAACAACGCACACACAATAGGGAAAGCTCAGTATTCAAAGTATTGATAAAACGACGGTTCCTTCCATTATGTCACATAATTGTTGTGTCCTATTATGTGTGAATGTTATAGATGTTTACATATTAAAAAAAAACACAATTTACAAGAAAGATGAATAAAAGCTTTGAAAAGAAATGTCTAGAGTCGAAGCAATCGTCAAAACGCTGGATGCCGGCCGGACATGCAAAAAACTGAAAAAGGGGAATTCGTCCGCAAAGACCACTTAATTTTTACCTTCGGATATTCTTGACTTCACCTCCGCTCTGTTTTTATTACAGATGCGTTTGGTGCAAAACACGAATCATTTTCACGAATTGAAGAACCGTCTAATTACCAATAACAATTCGTGTCAAATATGCCCTCAACACAGCAAATGAAATCTAAGAGCTAAGTTTGTATTTCAAACGTAATGTTTTCAACACATCTTCAATTAACTTGCATTTCTGTTTTAAATACAGGCACTTGTGGTGTGTTACATGAATATTTATAATTAATCGGATGACAACTGAGAACTACATGTGATATCTCAGAGAATGGGCGAAATTACACTCGCCTGGTTATCAAATCTGTCTTCCAGCTGGTTATAATGGCCCTTGTGTTGTCAAGTTAAATTTTCAGATGTTTAACAGTGAAATTCCCGTGATTCGACATATTCATCGAAAAATATTTCAGCTTTTGCGATAACAAGTGTGTGAATATTTTCATGAACAAAAATAACTTCCACTGGTCAAATCGAAAGTATAGTATAACCGATAGAACATGCGTGCCATCTATCGACAGCTGACGTGGTAAGCCCCATTAGATCATTTTCAATGTTAATTTTAATCAAATTGATAAATAGTGAGTACTTTAAGGCTTAATTCAGCAAAACATTATTATAGAGAACAGGATCAATTTAATCGAAACAAAAATGTTATTCGTTTTTTCAATTTATGCTATACAAAAACCAATTTAGTATAGCATTCTGCTATACACTTTTAAAAAAGTATTTCATGCCCAGCATACATCTCAATAGAGCCCAACTGAAGGATTCTTGAACTCCCATCTGTTCACCTGTTGAGAGCTGGAAGACACAATTAAGGCTCTATTGAAAATTTCTGAAAGCCATTTCAGTGGCTTATATTGTATTTAATATATAGGCCTTGCATTTAGTTTGGGCTGGGGCTGATAGCCATCGTGATCAGCCCCATAAATTATTCTACAGCTGCCTATCACTAGTCCCCATGAGAATAACATTTAATCATGAAGTTAAAAAAAAAAATAGGCTCTGATACTGCTGAAGTAGGCCCCATTAATTTTGTCTACAAGGCCTTCTGGTAGGCCTCAAACTTATTTCAAAATTCACAGCCTAATTATGTTGTTGCTTTGTGAGCAGTAGAAAAAATACCTAAATGAGACTTTTGTTGCAATTAATTAGAGAGAGCCAGCAGGCACTCTCCAGTAACTTGTAACAAAACAGTTATTTTTTAACAAATCTCCTAATCTGAAACTTCACTGGTAGCATGGCATTTACAAATCACCTTCAAATGGTTATTTAACAATCTACAAGTTAAAAGGAATTGAGAATCATAACTTTGGTAAAATAGTTTTTTTTGTGATCACAGATCTGTCTGCAATGAAAACACCACAATGTCTTTTAACCCTTTACCTTTATGTGACCTTCAACACCAATAAATAAATAAATTAACCCTTTACTTAACGAATTGGACAAATACACCTGCATAATATGTAAATTCAGTAGTTGAAAAAACATTATCCTCTGACAAACTATATCATGTTTCCCCTCATTGGAATGAGCTCATCATGGTTTTGTTGAAATATTTTGAAAAATTTAAAAAAATAATTTCTAAAATAATAAATTTTGATATTATTTGCATTGGATAAAGGGTTATTTATTTATTTATTTATTGGTGTTTAATGTCACATATTTCTGTACAATGACTAATCATGACTACAACAGTTTTATGGGTGGAGGAAGCTGGAGTACCCAGCGAGAACCACTGAGCAACAGCAAGCAACTGTCAGCTCCCCAGTATACTAACTCCACACAAACAGGGTTAGCATTGGTTGAAGACAAGTATGTGCCCCCACGTGGGCAATGGGGGTGAAGTGTCTTGCTCATGGACAAAATGTGGTTGCCGCAGGTGGGATTCTGCAGACTGCACTGTATAAAGGGTTACGATCTATCATCTGAATAGGGCTTTATAGTTAGATTAGCTGGTTCAATTTTTAAATTAGCAGATCATCTGAATGTTAAATATTTTTCAGGTATCACAAAACCCTAGTTATTGTCATCAAAATTTCAGTTTCATAAAATGCTTGTTGGCATTCCCGAATAAATTGTAAAAAATACCCCCCAAACTATTCATTACCAAACTTGTGTTTAGTTAATTGAACATAAATTGGATGAAATATACATCTGTTCATTAACGCCCAAATATGGGCTTCAGAGTTTCTTTTAAAAAGAGTGCATATGTGGACTTTTTTCACGGAGAACCAGTGAAGTACAACTTCTTAGTAAGAGAACGGTTCAACCTTTTTCTGAAATGTAAAATAATAGCATATCATTAGTAAACAGAGATACACAAAGATGTTGTCTCATTTATGTAATGGATCACAACATTTGAGTAGGTAATACTTTCAAAATGAATGCCTGGAATACATTTGTGAAGGCAATCTTTTGAAATGGTTCTACAGGGGAGGGTACATTCTCCTTCAGACAGCCATTTAACTGGTTAACCCTTTACCCAAGGCAGACGATATAAAAATTTCTTATTTTAAATATAATTTTTTTTAATTTTTCAAAAAAATTCTACAAAACCATATCATCTGACCCTTCATTGGAACGAGCTCATTGAGCTCATTCCAATGAGGAGTCACATGATATGGTTTTGTTGAAATGTTTTGAAAAATTTAATTTTTTCAACTGCTCAATTTGCATATTACGCGGGCAGATGCGTGCGATTCGTTAGATAAAGTTTTAAGTGCCAGAAGCTACTATCATGGCTCTATTGAAAAGTGATGAAACCACTTTGGGAGCTTTACAGTATTTGCATAGGCTTGAGGTTTTCTTACAAGTAGAAAATAAATGTTTATATAAAGTTATTTTGTTACAATTTATTGGAGAGTGCCAAGAGAGAGCCAAGAGGCACTCTCCAATAAATTGTGACAAAACATTTGTTCATTAACAAAATCTGGCTAAATTAAGGCTTCCTTAGCTGGTTGGATGGCAACTTTGAGAAAAATACTCATGCTTCAAATCACCTTGGAAAATAATTTAATACTTAACCAGTTAATGTGTTGGAAACTGGTTGGGGGCCTGGGGTGACCCCCCCCCCCCCCCCCCCCCTTAAATGCACCCATCAGAAAATTATAAGCAGAATTACAGTGTAGGAATGCCACAAGTAAATTTTCATCCCATTTTCACTGTTGATAATTCCAAGCCTTGACATTATTTCTGGGGAAGCTTCCCAAGGAATGATAAGTGCCAAGAGGCACTCTCCAATAAATTGTGACAAAACATTTGTTCATTAACAAAATCTGGCTAAATTAAGGCTTCCTTAGCTGGTTGGATGGCAACTTTGAGAAAAATACTCATGCTTCAAATCACCTTAGAAAATAATTTAATACTTAATTAGTTAATGTGTCAGAAACTGGTTGGGGGCCTGGGGTGACTTCCCCCCCTTAAATACACCCATCAGAAAATTATAAGCAGAAATACAGTGTAGGATTGCCACAAGTAAATTTTCATCCCATTTTTACTGTTGATAATTCCAAGCCTTGACATTATTTCTTGGGCAGCTTCCCAAGGAATGATGTCAAAGCTTGGAATTTAAACTGAAAAATGTAAAAGGTTTTGTTGCAGGTATTGTTGATCAACAACACACAAAATGTCCTCAGTTCACTGCAGAATTAAGAAAAACAAATGCTTACGAAATCTTCAGATAGAAGTACTTGTGCTCAATTTCTACAGAATTTCCAGGGTAGGGATGTGGGCTGGGACCTTAAAATGCACTTAAAATAGAAAACACATTTTCCACAACAAACCATCCTTATATTTCTTACATGTAGTTTGTGGTGTGTCAGAAACTTTCACCTCCCCACCCAAAGTGTTGGGCATTCTAGCTTCAGCCCTGCCCTGCCCTTCAAGCTTGTTCTTAACACAAGTTTTGTGGAATTTTCTCCCCCCTCTCCCCACCCCCACCCCAGCTTCTGCCCCTTCATCATGTCATATTGTATACCTTGGTACCTGTGTACTTTATAATTGTAATCCAGTGCAGGTTCAGAATGAAAAGGAGCATGGTGACTCAGTGGTTACAGCATTGGACTTCAAACTAAAAGATACATGGTTCGATCCCTGCCAGGAGTAACTGCATTGTGTCCTAGTTGGGCAAGGCACTTAATCCTAATTGCCCATATGGGGACGGGGGGAAGAGGGGGGAGGGGGGACAGTGGCACCATGTGCTAAGGCAAACTGCATGACGATGGTGCATTTGTCTTCAACCAATGCTAAGCCTGCAAGTGTGGAGTTAGTACGTTTGATAGTCTGATAGTTGCTTGCTGCTGCTTGGTGGTTCTCTCTGTGTACTCCAGCTTCCTCCACCGATAGAATTATCTGACAAGAGGTAACCCTGGCTGTTGAAAGTATAATTAAACCTCAAATAAATGAACAAATAAATTCAGAATGAAGAAAATATTTGGAAATGGTTCAAGGGTATATTTACATTTCATGGGGAGGGGCACTTATTGAAACACCCATGGAGTGGATTTCCACACAAGCAATCATTTCCAAATTCTTCTCACAAAAAACAAAACAAACAAACACACATGACAAGCAAAATTCAGTTAACAGATATTTGGGTTGATGACAAGGTGGATTCAACCCAAAGGTCAGCTGACTGAAACTTTTCTGGTGCTTCTAATCTATTTTTACATTATATATGACTTGTGACTGAATAAGAATTGAACACTCCACTGTGTATTAGTGGTAAATACACTCTCACCACATTGTTGAGCCACAAGTTCAGGGAAAATAATATGAATATTGCCCTTTTTTATCTAGAAAAATGAACACCACCCCCCCCCCCCCCACCCCTCTAGAATTACTGTGCAGTGGGGGATCCTTAAATATTTTCTTGATGCACAGTAGGCCTACTGGTCATTAGGGGGTTTGTGCTCATCTTTAGTGGGATTAGGGTATTGCCTGACAAGTCTACAATAAAGGTGGCAGTTCTGCATGTGGGTGTGTGGGGGCCCTTCTGACTCCCCCCCCCCCACCCTAGTGTCACCCTTGTCGGTAAAAATAGGTTGTTGAATAATTGCAGCAGAATTTTTTTCACTTGGTTTTCCTTCCTGATGACACAATGGCACAGATTCTTGGTATCATAAACAAAGTATTGAAAGCAAAACACAGGTGTTTTTCTTGTGAGTTTTTTGTTCTGCTGTTGATTTTACTTTTAAAAAAACTGTTAATTCTTTTCCACCGAACATAAAATAAATAAAATATGGTGACTGTTGAAAGAACTGCATTGTACCGACATGCCGGGGAAACGATTGAGTTTGTG
Organism: Pictodentalium vernedei; assembly: GCA_031216915.1. Taxonomy (NCBI): domain Eukaryota; kingdom Metazoa; phylum Mollusca; class Scaphopoda; order Dentaliida; family Dentaliidae; genus Pictodentalium; species Pictodentalium vernedei. Next base: position 470,413,078 of record CM062293.1, read on the forward strand.
GTGAGAACGAAGATATTTTTGACGGAAAAATGGAGATGTTAGAAAAGTAGGCAGATGAGGAGTCGACGACTTTTTCAAAATAACCTATTTTCAACAAATAAATACCAGCGGCTGGAGCAACATTGGAATTCTGTACAAATTATGGGCGCTGTCGGCCAGAAAGAGGGCTGCTGAACATCTGAGCTGGAGATTGCTACGTTTTTCATCAGTAGCAGGGGGCGACTGAAACTGCAATCTTTCCAGGCAAAACATTGTCAGTAGACTTGGGAAAATTAAGATACATTACTGGATAATTCAAATTACTTTGTTTGGTGTTCCCAAAGCCTGTGACTGTGAGTGTATTTTGAATTTTTGAATTTTTTTTCTTTTCTTCTTTTTTTTTTGGGGGGGGGGGGGGGGTCATCGTTTAAATGCCCGGCGCTTACAAGTAGGCGTATTTTGTGTGTGTGTGTGTGTGTGAACAACTTTTTAAGAGCAATATTTTCATTGATTATTCTTTCTTTTTAATAAATTACGTATATGCCTATCACCCACCCTCATGGTCAAACTCCTGCTCAGGGCAACATCAAAATTGACTACTAAAATTTGCTTTTGACTTACGAGTTGTCCCTTGTTAGAAAGCATTTATCATTTAATCCTTATTTACATCATTATTGCTGAAAATATTCAACATAAAATCAACCGTTTACTTTTCCGACATTTCCTTCGCATCTTCTGAACTGAAGCAATATTTTCTTCGCTCCAACATATCACATGTTGTTCCTTTCCATTCAGCGTCTGTTGGGAAATGCGCAAATTGTGTGATTGTGCGCGCGAAACTGGTCGTCTGCATTTAATTACTACGTCATTGACCACTCGGCGATCCCATATTTGGCAATGTGTTGTCGATTCCATCAAAACATAATTAAGTGTGGGCCTAATACTTTAAAAAAATGCGCCAAGTCAGCACAAACAATTACCTCCGTGTTGCACAAAAATAATCCTTTCCTCTTATGTACAAAAATATCCCATAATGGCATTTTTAGTAGAGGCAGGCGCGTAGCCAGGATTCTATAATAGGGGGAGAGCTGGGCACATTTTTGTGGGGGTGGGGGGTGGGGGGGGGGCTGATATTTGAAAGGCCGGTGTGTGGGGGGTTGGGCCTCCTTGAGTTCTAACTAGGACCCTTCGGTCGTTGCCTCTCCTCCTACTTCCCGGAAGCGGGAGAAGGGGACAACGGATAGATGGCCCAAGTGAGGAGTACACCCCCCCCTCTCCCGTTGCAAAATTTAGTGCTCTGAGGGCGAATCTGAGGCACTTGTAGCGTGTGTAGTCCCTATATTTGAGACCATTTTAGGGTTCTATGTTCTATGTTGTGAGAAAGTTGCATTGAGCCAATTTTTTCGGAGGTGGGTGGGGTGGGCTAAAGTTTTAGGGAAGGACCCTCACCCCCCCCCCCCCCCCCCCCCACACACACACACCCATACGTACGCAACTGAGTAGGGCTCCTCAGACCTACTCTTGCTGACAAAATATAGCCTTCCCCTACAAATAGGGAACACACTCTTATCAATGATCTCTTGATGTCAATGACTTATTTATTTTTTTATTTATTTATTAATTAGTTAGTTAGTTAGTTATTTATTGGGGGTTAACGACAGTTTCGACAGCCAGAGTCACCTCGATTCGAACAGTTTTACAAGTGGGGGAAGTCGGAGTACCCGGAGAGAACCACCACGCAACTGCGAGCAACTGTCAGACTCACAAATATAGGACCTACTAACTCCACCCAAGAAGGGTTAGCATTGGTTGAAGACAAGTGCACCATCGACATGCAATGCGCCATGCACAGTGTCACCGTGCTCCTCACGATCCATGCACCACTGATGTGCAATGCGCCATGCACAGTGCCACCGTGCTCCTCACGAGCCATGACTTAATTTGAAGAGAAATTTAAGATAATACACAGCATGTTAATAGTCGTAAAGAAGAGGACAAAACCCGAAGGTAAAGTTGAAAGTTGAAAACGCACATTTTTTTCTCTTGGAAATATTTTCACGAATTGGAATGAGCTCTGTGGAATCTGACAATTGGACCAAAAAGGCATGCGTCCCTTCATCTCATTTTTCGGTAAGATAACAACTGGTGCTCTCTGGTGGCGTTTTTATGGATTTAACTTCCAATTTGATTGGCCCGAAAATTTAGTTTTTTAACCCGTCTGTGTATGAAGAAGAAAATAATTATTTTGATCAACAAAAGGTGCCTCCCTCCTCCAATAACAACCACCCCGACCAACCCCTTCGATTATGTCTCGCCACAAAGAACATGTTACAAGCAGTGGCAGAAAAAAACATTTAGACCAAAATACAAAAAAAAACTTTCTCATCAGATTTAACGCTAAGCGGCGTTTTCTCTCTTCCCTATGCCCAATAGGGCTGTAACGAGCCTGAGAAGGGAGTCAACTCTGCCTGGCGTTTGATCAATTACTTATTATTTATGTATTATTTATTTATTTATTTATTTATTGGTGTTTAAGGTCACATGTTTCTGAACAATGGCTAATCATGACCACGGCAGTTTTACGGGTTGGGGAAGCCGGAGTATCCGGAAAGAACCACCGGGCAACGGCGAGTAACTGTCAACTCCCAAACATACTAACTCCACACATCAGGGTTAGCATTGATTGAAGACAAGTGCACCATCGATGTGCAGTACGCCTTTGTTCATAACACCACCGTGCTCCCACGAAGGCAATGGAGGTGAAGTGTCTTGCCCAAGGACACAACACGTTTGCCGCAGGTGGGATTCGAACCGAGGACCTCTCGGCTTGTAGCCGACACCTCTACCTGTTCATCCACTAGATACAGGGAACGCTCAGTTTAGAGAGCATACTGCTGAAATTTATTTATTAATTGGTATTTGAGGTCACTTTCAGCATCAGCACATTCACTTTCTCGTTTTACCAGTAAATGCCTTTACACATTAGAAGAGATGGGTATGCGGCGAGCGTTGCGATAAAATAATAATAACTACTTTCCTCCAGTATCTGTTATTTCTACAAACTGGGTTGGTCAGGCCTGAAAATAAGCATACTCCAGTTTGATTTGTTGGAATGTAAAGTCACTTCAGATCTCAGCACGAGTATAAAGGGCAAATAGTTTATATTTGCGTAGCCCACTCTTGGGGACGTTCACCTCTAGTGTTGGTTACCGGGTCCTATTACACCAGAAATCAGAACTTATTTATTTATTGATGTTTAAGGTCACATATTTCTGCACGACGGCTATTTAAAAGTTACCGCAACATGGTGATAAAGTCAAGTTTAGTCAATCGTTCATTACAAAGTTGATAATTTTAGAGGAATTCCACCCCGGCATTGATGACTGGATCACGGTCACGATTAACCATTGTGCATAAGTATGTGACCTTAAACACCAATAAATAAATAAATCAATATGATAACTGGGTCCTGTTGGACCAGTGAAACAGAGCTTGTTTACGATAGTAAACAAACACTGCATGCTTCATTTCCCGGGGTTCCCATGGTGAATCAGAACTTGTCTGCCAAAGTAAACAAGCACGATTCCACTTCCCCTGATTCTTATACAGGGAAAGTGCAAATGCATGGGAGGCACGGGAAGCGTCACCGTGTCAACTTAAATCGAACGATGAAGGCAATAATGTAAAAGAGAGAAAAACTCTCCTCCTCATGCCAACTTCTTCCCAACAAGTATTTGCACCGATTTTGTACTGTAGGGGGTGGGGGGGGGGGGGGGGGGGGACCAGGTACAACAAGGGAGGTAACTACATCGACCATACACGATGTTGTGACTGCGATCGGGGTAAAAATTCCTTATTTTAGTATGATACTAAATTAATATAGTATGATGCTAAAATAATTAAGTATCATACTAAATTAATTGAGTATCATACAGAATTATTTAAGGGTCATACTATATTATTTAAGTATCATACTTAATTATTTTACTATCATACTTAATTATTTTACTATCATACTAAATTAGAAAATTATGACCCTCTCGTACGCGAATAGCATGATGCAGGTTCAACCTGTACGATGCTGGGTCATACATCGATATTTAAGTATCATACTTAATTAAGCGAGTATGATGCAGGTTCGGCTGGTATGATGCAGGGTCATACATCGCTTATTTAAGTACCATACTTAATTATTTTGCTATCATACTAAATTAAAAATTATGACCCTCTCGTACCAGAATAGCATGATGCAGGTTCAACTTGCACGATGCTGGGTCATATATCGTTTATTTAAGTATCATACTGAATTCACAAAGTATGACCCTGGGTCATACATAGTATGATAAAGGTTCAATTTGCACAATGCTGGGTCATACACCGCTTATTTCAGTATCATACTAAATTCACAGTGTATGACCCAGGGTCATACATAGTATGATGCAGGTTCAACTTGCACGATGCTGGGACGGTCTTACATCGTTTATTTAAGTATCGTACTAAATTGACAATGCATGACCCAGGGTCATACATAGTAAGATGCAAGTTCAACTTACACGATGCTGGGTCGTGCATCGTTTATTTAAGTATCGTACTAAATTCACAATGTATGACCCAGGGTCATACAGAGTAGGATGCAGGTTCAACTTGCAGGATGCTGGGTCATCCATCGTTTATTTAAGTATCGTACTAAATTCACAATGTATGACCCAGGATCACACATAGTAGAATGTAGGTTCAACTTGCACGATGCTGGGTCATAGATCGCTTATTTAAGTATCATACTAAATTCACAATGTATGGTCCATGGTCATACACTATGATGCTGAATCGTGATAAAATCCCAAGAAGCAGCGTGCCGGTTTGACCAATCATGAGCGTCGTTATATCCTGGAAACTACTTGGCGCCAAATCGAAAGTAGGCACTACACAACAAGAGAAAACAAGAAATTGCTGTGCAAAGCACAAGCGCGTACAAAAAGAACCATGAAGATTTTGTTTGTGTTTCCAGGTAGGCCCATAACCACCGAAAAATATGGGATGGGGGTGGGGGTGGCGGGGGGTATCATCATTCTGCCCTACTGTCAGCGCATAAGCGCATATTGCCCTACATATATATCACAATACCGCCCCATACTAGGGCGTATGTGTGGAGATGGAACTTTGCAAAACCATGACATATCAGGTGCCCAGAGTGACCTTGCTGTTCAGCTCTATTCTGTTAGGCTGGGCAACATTCTGGTAAATAATTCCTTGTCAGGGCAGTAGTTGCGTGGGTCGCGGACCGTGGTAACCAGTTAGAGGCTGGGCACCACAGGGCAGGCTTTCGGCTTGCCCTATTAGCTGCCCTGTGAACCGAAGAGGTACGCCCTTATATTCAACATGAAATACCGTTTACGCCAGCCCATACTCTGTGTTTACTTATTATCCATTTATCTCCAGGGCATTGCAAGAGGGTATTGATTCGAGGGTCTGCCCACTCTGAATTCCACCTGCCCCTTCATGCAATTGCGGCGGGATGGAGGTGCAAGAATCATATCTTCATTGGTTGTCATCAAATGAAGATATATTTTCAATTAAAAAAATTTACTAGTCAAAGCGCACGAACTAACCATCCGTTACCAACGGAAGTTCTATTGTGGAAAGATTTTAGAATCTCATAAATGCGCAATATACATTAACTTGCTTCTCTTACCATGGGACGTTCATGGATAAAAAAAAACGTAACAAGTGTCAACCGTAACAGAATCCTTATTATCCATTTATCTCCAGGGCATTACAAGAGGATATTGATTCGAGGGTGTGCCCACTCTGAATTCCACCCCCATCATGCAATTGCGGTGGAATTGAGGTGGTTGTCCGTGACCATAACGCATGAGGGTGCATAAGACGCACCGGTTGGACCATGGTTCGGCCCGGTGTGGAAAAAAAAATTGCAAATTGCAAATGGAGCCAATTCCTCGACTCAGAGAAGCGATGCCCCGAGGACTGCTTCAATTTTGATTAGCGATGAAATCATATCCTTAACAATTCTAGTCACGTTCGATACTTCCATGAGTCAGTGGCAGTGTATACCTGGAGAATATGCAATCTACATTTAGTACTGAGTGACTATATACGTCCCCATCTGAACTCTAAAGTCCGCTTTTGCACCCGATCCCTAAGAAATCACACGCTTCAAGCGTTATATCCTATTAAGTCTGTCAGCACTCCTGTGGCGTTAATAAACTATAATTTTGGTGAAATTTTCAATATATGGATATAAAAGGAAAATTTAATTTGACAACCAGAAACTAAATTCTAAATGGAATTCTACAGGAGTAGTTTTACTGTCTTAAGGTGGCTAAGGGAAGTCGATGTGTATCTTGTATTTTAAAACGTTCTCTCAATGCAGCTAATAAAAATGTGATGGGACTGGATTGGCCCATACCAAGGGCCTGATCATGCGGCACCACGCGTACGACCCCCCCCCCCCCCTCCCCACCATCCCTGTGTAACGGATTTGGTAACAGCAGTTGAAATATAATATACAACAGAAGTTCTAAATTACTCTGTTATAATTCGTCTGCTCATAACAGAAGTGTAATTCTATTTTTGTTGGCTTCAAGTCATTTCCATGTTTAAAATGAATCAATGTTCCTTATTGGTTCACGCCGTAGTGCATTGTGCTGTTGTTTCATTCGTCGAGGTGAAAGCGAGGGATCAATCAGATTCCTGTATTCTAAATCTTTCCCCGCGAAATTATCCTATATAAGAGCGGTCTCGCTCATAATTCGTCGTCCACTTTATGTTTGGATAAAGCTTTGATCTAGCTGTCCAAACATAAACCTACACACTAGCTGAGTGATGGGGACACTTTGTTACCTGTAAAAAGGTTAACCGTAATGGGCACCATAATTTTTGGACCCGTACAACTCGGCCCTGGTGAGAATCAACGTTTCTGACAGTGATTCTCTCCAGGTCCGAGTTCTGGGCGGGCATCCACATTTACTGAACATATTTTGTGTGTAATTTAACCCTCTTTTTGGTAAAAGTGGAGTAAACCCGTGGTTTTTGACCCATCATTCACAATCATGTCCATTTCATATCATACTATTTTTTGGCTTCTTAATAAACCACGTATAAACTGTTTTTTCTATTTTATTGTGAATTCATCCAGACCACAACACATAACTTAATGGTTATTCTACCTCAGAGTTGAGTTATATTTTATCCATGGTTTGTTAGTTGACCCAGATCCTCACGAATCTGAAGAACAACAGGGAGATTTCGGCCAGGGTTCTAGCCCCTGGGGAGTCGTTCACCCCACCCCTGTCACACCTGTAATATACCACCGGGAACGACAGAAGCCGAACAGGATCTGTAGAATCCTAGAAAAATAGATACATACAAGTGCATACCTTGGACAAATAACCGTTCTCGTCAAGGATGGATACTTTTAGAGGCACAAACTCGATGATGACCCAAGAATTCTCATGGAAAACAGATGGAGTAGAACAGGGTTCTAGGGGGGGGGGGAGGGGAGCGTAAGTTCCAGCTTTTACTCTGAGAGCGGCCACAGAAGCATAACCCCGATGGTGGTTAGGAATCTCCAGAATCAGTGCTTTGCCAGGAGCAAGCTACAATTTGCCTGGATATGGACCACAGTCAACCTATTCGCCGAGCTCTTTTCTCTCTTTACTCATGAATGTCACCAGTGAGAAAGTTGTGATAAACATAAGAAATAAATTCTTTGTCTCGCTGGTCGATGGCAATGTTGAATACCACTGCCTGATAATAGTCTTGTTCACCGCATAGTCTTAAGACTACCAGGGATGATTGCTCGTTTGGTGATATTTGAGACACTTGGCTCCCAAATTAGCCACGGCAATTGGAAATGCCACGGTAAAAGTAATGACAGAATTCCACGTTTTCTTTCTGTGCCATTACTGACTGCCGAATATCATAGTTAACTACGGTAAATGTGGACTAAATGTCTGAATAGCTCTCCGAGAAGCGAAGATATAGGTACATAAGAACCGTCCGGCAAATTAATTTCGTGGTCGGGCACTGAAACATGTCACACCCCTCACCCCCAGTATGCGAGCATAGCTACGAGCCTGGGAAGAAATTAACTCACATTCCAAAATTGGCACAATTATCTCGACGTCCTTTGTTATTATCTAACATGCAAACCTTGGTGCTCAGCTATTTGTTATGTAATTTTGAATTGATGTTAGGCTACTCTCAGAATGTGGCGCATTGTTGCGTAGAAGTGATATAGTGTGGTATGGGCGGTTCTTGCTATTTTTTAGTTCATTGTCAGACAAGGGGGTGTTTTTATAATACATAACTATTGGGTGTCATGCCATATCGTGGCGTTCTGTGGGTGTATTTTATTGTCTTGTGAGGATCCATAGTAGTGGAACGGCCTCTGACCCTCTAGTTACAATTTACGATTCATCAGGCTTTATGGTATAGACTGTTTGTTTCCCTTTAGACAATTTTATTTTCCCAGTAGATTGGTCGATCTATCGATTTTTACCGTACAATCCTATATATGCTTCCTATACAATCCTAAGGTTTCTAAGGATAGCACATAATGCCTGATCCCGTGGTGTTATTTAGATATGCCTGTCTGGTGTGTTGCTGTAGCGTGAACACTGTGTACCTCACTTGGTCTTTCTTTAGCTTCCCTGAGCTGTTGTCCATGTTGCCAGAAGGATGTTATTGTTCACACTGACCCAGAATTGTGTGGTGCCAAATTTTCACCCAACCTGAATATTTTTAGCCAAATAAATGTTTCGATGCCAAATTCTGGTGGGTTCTTCTATGGCATGTGCTGAATAAAGTAATTAATTATCAGTTTTAAGGCCTCTCCCGTTTACTATTTATTTATTTATTTATTTATTTATTAGGGTTTAAAGACAATTTCGACAGCCAGGGTCACCTCGTGTTGGACTCTCGTATACTAAATCTAGCTTACATTTACGGTTCATTTTCAGACAACCTGTGGTTTAGATAAGCTTTACTGACTTGAGGCCGGTGAAAAATTGGTGTTTCGAACGTCAGGTAGCTTGAGAGAATCGACTGGCAACGATGTTTGTTTGTTTATTTGTTGGAGTTTAACGACACTTTCAGCAGCCAGGGTCATATCGTGTGGAACAAATATATGGGTGGGAGGAGTACCAATGGAGAACCACTGGGCAGGGCCGAGCAGCTGTCAGGCTCTCCAACTTACTGAACCGACACAAGCTGAATAAGCAGTGGCTGAAGGCAAGTGCACCATCGACTCAATTAATGTCCCAAACAGAAAAGGACGAACATATCTCTAAAATATGTGACAGTAGTATGTCTCGCGCCTTTCACCCCTTTTTGGGGAGACCCCGGTGAGTGATCTTGGAAGTGACGTCATTTCACGTGACCCAGTGGCGCAATGTCATGGTAACCCTCGTGAGAGGCCATGTTGTGACGTAAGTACCATAGTGATATGTGATGTTAGTTCGCATGTGCAACGTGTGTTGTTTGGGTAATACGTGTTTCCGTCGTCCATTTTGTTTACTATGGTTGCGCGTGGTTGATATGTTACCCCCAAACCTTCTTATAGTGCCAGGATGCCTCTAAAAGGTGTATTCAATTGAATAGGAATAGTTTTGGGGTTTATTTACTTCGTAGAATTACCACAAACAATCCAACAATCCTTCCAAATTACCAAAATCACCCCCAAACTACCGTAATGGAAACGAAGAAGGTCTATGTTGGGCCTATCAGAATGGCAGGTAGTGCGATAAGACGCGTTCTTTTGTATAAGAGTAAATATAATTACCCAAATAGACCAGTCAATTGTTTATTTGGCTCAACTTTTCTCCAAATTATCGTTTTCTACCCGTTATTCGGATTCTTTCGGAATATTCTGCCTCTATATATGTATCTATGCTATAGCGTCTGTCTACCCGGTCCTAATTATTTGTCCTGGAGTACACTCCAGTAGAGCCTATCAGTTGGAACAGTCTTGCTTATTATTACTATATTTAGCTTTTCTGGTCTGTTCCGGCTAGTTCTGAACCTATTCCGAGTACTCCAACTCTTTCCTGTTTCGTTTAATGTATCCAGATCGGATTTACTTTACCACCATGTCCCGTATACTCCCTTTGTGAAAATCCCTTTTTGGAAAACGTCTGACCTTTTTATAGTATGAGGCCACGAGGACCATGAGAAAATCCTTCAATGAGGTATAATTTACAGTCCCTCTTAGCCTCATCTAGGCATCGAATGGCCACATTCTGTAGAATTCCTTTTAAGAATCCCTTTTTGGAAAAACGCCTTGCCTTCAGCACCCTTTTTTCGTATAAGGCCACGGAGTTGACGAGAAAATCCCTCAACGAGGTCTAATTTAACATCCCTCTTAGCCTCATATTGGTATCGGATGGCCACCACGTGTGGAATCCCTTTTTGTGAATCCCTTTTTGGAAAACATCTGGCCTTCGGCATCCCTTTTATCGTATTCGTTGAGGTCTAATTTACCAACCCTCTTAGCCTCATTTTGTATCTGAGGATACCTATGACATGGTGACATACTATTTGAGGATACGTTTTGAGGACATCTATCTGAAGATAGTTATGGTTCCATGTACCCGTTTGACCCTGGCGGCGTCTCGGCCACTACTACTGCCTTGTCCATAAGCACAATCATATGTCCAATGATCGACTGCAGTCGGCCAATACTATACAGTTTTACTAAGATTACAGCCTGGAACCATTAAGGCCTTGTACCATTACTGTTGATGACGACAGGGGCGGTGTGGAGGAAGCATCTTTCCTTTCGACTCTCTGCAACTATAGAGTTTTGGGATTTTAGCTTATTTCTTAGCGGGACAAAGGACTAATAAATTATTTAGGTTGTCAGCGGCGTTTGTGTCTCCTGCTGTTTTTTTCGGGGGAGGAGGTGGTTGTGTTGGAGAGATCGCGGCAGTTGGTGTTGTCGGTATTATAGGAATTGTAGGAGGAGAGCTTGAGGACTGATTTGGTTAGTATGGTCTTGCCCTGCCTGCTTCGGTTACGTATTTCTTTGTGGTTGAGGGCTGTTATACCCGTATGTCATTTATCAGATAGTGTCCTCATCTGACTATCCCGTACGATTGGTAAACTTCGCACATATCCTGCACCCTGAGTCGCAGCTCCTAGTTGCTGACCTCCACTCACAGGGACGCCTCCATAAATTCCGCTGTGCTCACCTCCTAGTAAGGGCTCTGGTCTTAAGAAGCTGGAGGAGGGGGAGTTTGAGGGGTGGAAAGTGCATCTTCCGAGTAACCGTCCTGTTCCAAAGACAGATCTCCCTCCCCCATCTCCTCTTCAGATGAAGATAGGGATAAGGGTGGAGACTAATTGGTCTCCTGACAATCTAGAGTCCTCTGGACACTCATCCCCAGATGGGGCCCCGGGCTAGACAAGGACTGGTCAAGGGAGCTGGTATTGTCCTTTAGACGCCTTCACGTGGCCCCTTCTCTTTCTTCTCTCTCTTTCTCCAAAAACTCCGTCATTCGGAGGGCATCTCGTTGTCTGGCGGAGGGTCCATTTCTTGTTCTTATTCTTGTGTCCTTCACAGATTCGGTGGTTAGAGTGATCGACCATCTTGTCCGGGTTAGTAGGAGTGACCGGTGGGAGAGGAAATCCCCATCACGAAAGATATGACACCTCTCCAAGGACTCCTGTCCTGTTATTCTGTTAAAATATACTGGTAAGTGAATTTCTCCCTTGCACTCTTGGATACTCCTAATGATAGCAAGGGCAGCCCTCAGACTTATCAGTGTTAATTGGAACTGGAGCTCCATTTCAACGATGTTTGCATATGGGAGTCCAATGTGTGAAAAAATGAAAATGTGGACCAATCGAGCTGATGGTGTGACAGGTGAAGTATTTATATAATTTGTCTGTGTGAAACACACAGACTATTGTTTTTGCACAGTTTCTTTTTTTTTCTTTTTTTCTTTTTTCTTCTTCTTATTCTCCTGTCTTCTGTCTTCTCATCACTTTTTTGTCCGCAAGATAACTCGAAAACGAATTGCCCTATCTCGGTGATTTTTGGCATACTGATAGACAGTCAGAAGTTCTCGGCCACCTATGTTTTTCAGATTCCTGGGGTATTACTGGTGTCCATGTGGGTGCTTTGAAAGTGGGTCACGCCCATATCTCAGGCGTGGTATGACGTATGGACCTGGGACCAACATCAAATGAGTCGACACTTGATGGAGATTCAAAATATGGGTCAAGGTCACGGAGGTCACCTAGGGGTCATTGAGTGCATTTTTCATAATTGCTGGAAATCACATTTTTGGACCCCCTAAAGCATTTTTACATTAAAACAATGGGCGTGTCCAAAAGTTTTGAAAGTGGGTCACGCTCATATCTCAAGCTTGGTATGATGAATGGACCTGGGACCAACCCCAAATGGGTCAACCCTTGATGGAGATTCAAAATATGGGTCAAGGTCATGGATGTCACCTGGGGTCATTGAGTGCATTTTTCATAATTGCTGGAAATCACATTTTTTTTACCCCTAAAGCATTCTTGACGTACACACATGCATTTTTACGTTAAAAAAGTGGGCGTGGCCAAATTTTTTAAAGTGGGTCACGTCCATATCTCATGCGTGGTATGACATATGGACCTGGGACCAAGCCCAAATGAGTCGACACTCGATGGAGATTCAAAATATGGGTCTAGGTCACGGAGGTCACTTAGGGGGTCATTGAGTGCATTTTTCATAATTGCTGGAAATCACATTTTTTACCCCCAAAAGCATTCCTGACGTACACACATGCATTTTTTGCATTAAAAAAGTGGGCGTCGCCAAAATTTTTAAATTGGGTCACACCCATATCTCAGGCATGGTATGACGTATGAACCTGGGATCAACACCAAATGAGTCGACAATCAGTGGAGATTCGAAATATGGGGCAAGGTCACGGAGGTCACCTAGGAGTCATTGAGTGCATTTTTCATGATTGCTGGAAATCACATTTTTTGACCCCCTAAAGCATTCCTGACGTACACACATGCATTTTTGACATTAAAAAAGTGGGCGTGGCCCAAATTTTTGAAACTGGGTCATGCTCATATCTCAGGCGTGGTATGATGAATGGACCTGGGACCAACCCCAAATGAGTCGACACTTGATGGAGATTAAAAATATGGGTCAAGGTCACGAAGGTCACCTAGGGGTCATCGAGTGCATTTTTCATAATTGCTGGAAATCCCATTTTTTTTACCCCCCTAAGGCATTCCTGCCGTACACACATGCATTTTTTACATTAAAAAAGTGGGCATGGCCAAAATTTTTGAAAGTGGGTTACGCCCATATCTCACGCGTGGTATGACGTTTGGACCTGGGACCAAGCCAAAATGAGTTGACACTCGATGGAGATTCAAAGTATGGGTCAAGGTCACGGAGGTCGCCTAGGGGTTATTGAGTGCATTTTTCATAATTCCTGGAAATCACATTTTTGACCCACCAAGGCATTCCTAAGGTTCATACATATTTTTTACGTTAGAAAAGTGGGCGTGGCCAAAATTATTGAAAGTGAGTCATGCTCATATCTCAAGCATGGTATGATGAATGGACCTGGGACTAACAACAAATGAGTCGACATTTGATGAAGATTCAAAAATATGGGTTAAGATCCCGGAGGTCACCTTGGGGTCATTAAGTGCATTTTTCATAATTGCTGGATATTACATTTTATGACCCCTAAAGCATTCCTGACATACACACATGTATTTTGACGTAAAAAAGTGGATGTGGCCAACATTTTTGAAAGTGGGTTACACTCATATCTCAAACATGGTACGATGAATGGACATGGGACTAACACCAAATGAGTCGACAAGTGATGGAGATTCAAAATTTGGGTCAAGGTCACGCAGTCACCTAGGGTTCATTGAGTGCATTTTTCATAATTGCTGGAAATCACATTTTTCCCAAAGCATTCCTGAGGTCCACACATGTATTTTCACGTTAAAAAAGTGGGCGTGGCCAAAATTTTTGAAAGTGGGTCACGCTCATATCTCAATCGTGGAATGGTGAATGGACCTGGGACTAACACCAAATGAGTTGACACTTGATGGAGATTCAAAATATGGGTCACAGTCACGGAGGTCACATAGGGGTCTGCCTGAAAGAGGTCACCAAAGTCATCAAGTGCATATTATTCAGAAAGTCTGGGAAATGCATTTTATTACACCTTAATGCATTTCTAATGTTTATGAACGTATTTCATCACTCAAATTAGTGGGCAGAGCCAAAAATGTCCATTTCTGATTCGTGTATCGAACCCTTTGAATGCTGGTCACATATATGCATTTTCTGGTTTCTTATAAAAAAATTGTTCTGATTCCATTATAAATATCTGTAAATACTATTAACGAAAATCCATTTCTGAGTTGTTCAAAAATATTTTACTCCTGAAAATAAGCCTCCATAAATACTCTTTCTGTATAGTTTATTCCTGATACTTTAACCCTCTTCACACAGACTTGAATTTACTGGGTGCAGTAAATTCTGTTTCTCTAGTTTAAAGACGGCTTTTGTAAAACTGAAGGTGTATTATGTTTCATAAAATATGCTTAATTACCAATCAACGACAATTGACGCCAGAAAACAAGTAACGAACAGAATTGAATATATTGGTTTTTGCGCGCCGAAGTCGGGCAGGGGCGGCATGGAGCAAGCCCCGTTCGACCCTCTGTGACCGTATAATGTTTTCCCGTTATATTTGGGCGTGGCAAGAGAGGGAAGCGTTCGAGGAATTCGGAGGGCCCTCGCATCTTTTTCATATATAACAAATCGAGAGAGAAGTACGGAAGCTGAGGCTCGAACCGTCGACCTCTAGGACACAATGCTGGTTGGTAAATGCACTTTATACCTCGACCGCTACACCAATCTCACGTTCTTTGAGATTCACCCACAGGTTCCACCTCAGAGCGGTCGAAACATCCACAATGCTTTATCATACTTCCACAATGTCACCAACTGCTGAGGGTTGGTCTCGGCACCAATGTAACAGCTCGAGAGAGAAGTGCACATAAAGCGACCGATTTACCATGAGATTAAGAAATCGGGGCCAACTAGGCTGGTTGGTAAATGGCCCTTATACGCTGCACATATAGCGGTGGAAACTCTGGTCGCGATCTATGTGCTATTAGGTATTTTCCGGTGAGGTTTTAGAAGCATTCTCTGGATGGATTCAGTGCAGGTGTCTTTTACAGAGCCACTGTAATTTATTGTGAGGTCGCCGTGGTTCTTGATGCTAGCCTCGTTTATAGCTTGGGTGAAGAAGGTCCTTGGTCTGTTCCTATGGTCGTAATTTTTGTGTTCTTTTTCGGATTTCGAGAGTACGGATTTGCTGGAACTGTTGGAGCAGCGGCTGGATTGCTGAGAGCCAATCGGAGATCCAGGTCAAGATTGGTTGACTTTCATTTCATCCTCCTTCTCCTCCTCCTCATCCCTGCCTTCCGACCTGTTTGGTGAAGATGCGCGAACTGCCTAAGGCGGGACATGTGATGGAGACGGTTTGGAGGTTGTCTCCCTATCCTTCTCCTGTGTCTCTCAGTTCTCCTCTTTTCCAGCCAGGCTTCCAGTTGTCTGGAGTCCCGGCGTTTGTCTGATGGTGGCTTTCGTTTCTTCCTCGGACCCTTTTCAGCATGTCCACTCATGGTGTCGGCTTTCTGTCGTTTCCTCTGATGTGGAGCTTTCACAGGTATGCCCGTTTGCTCGGAGAACCAAGCAAGCAATAAATGACGAAGGCGATGAAAGAACTAACCATTTAATGTGCTTGATTAAATACTCGATTGTCACCTCTGCCACTGCCTGCCTATCAATCATGTTTACCAACCAACCTTTCTTTATTTGCAGTGGTTAGCTTCGTGAAAACCTATGGGTGTCTCCGCCTTAATTGCCAGGTGATGCGTTTATTTTATAGCACGTAATCAAACAATTCCTTGGTTTATTTTATCACCAACAGTTCTCAGCAAAGATTTTTTGGTGCCAAAATGTTAACCAAGCGGAGATGTTATAGTGCCAAATCAAAATGTTTTAGTTTGCTAAAGTGGCACTCGACAGAGTGAACGCTGAGTATGTCGTGCACGCGTTTTGCCTGAATAGCATGATACTGGGAGTTATGTGATGACACGTTTGCCTTGTGGGTGTCACGCATGTTATCAAGGAAACCCCCGTGTGCAGCCATGCTGTGGCGACATCATCATTGTGATGCGTGGTGTTAGTGCGCATGCCCAGCACGTCTGTGTGCGTGTCGTCCTTTTTGTTTCCTGCAGACCGCCGTCTTGGTTTCTATGGCAACACGTGGTTGTAATGCGGACGTGTGACCTCTAACTGGTGGGGGGGGGGGGGGGGGTGTGAAGGATGCGATCGATTTTATAGGAGTATATCTAACTACTAAGCCCAACCACTACTGCCAATAGTACCAATACGTGCTTATATCTTAGCTAGCGCTCTCTAAGGTCTGCTGTCATTGTGCCTGTGTTTGCCTAATTCCAGAGTTTCCAGCCGGTACTCCCGAAACTACCAATACTATTCATTCGTGTCCTATCACTGGTTTATACTACCGCTGTCTGCTGTCAATTCACTACTAGATGCTAATCCTACATGTTGTCTTGCCATCCCCGGTAAACAAGTTCACAATCTATCATCCACCTCTCTCATTCTGTTCTGGTAGTGGTACTATACCAATGCCTTCTTCCCTTGTTTTTACTTTCTACATCACTCCACTATCTTTTCTGGTCACTACAAGGCCTTTGGCTGCCCGTATCTTGTCACTGCTATTAACTCTACAGTGATTGTTTGGTCATAACTTCTATCCAACTACTCATCTACTACTACTCTACGCCTGGCTAATATCAATATTATTTTCACTAGTTGGCGTTTTACAATATCGTTTCCTATCAAATCACTTCTAGCTGTTACTACTAGTGTTGCCGTCCGCTGTCTACAAGTGCACTGATACTATCAAATTATCTTCTCACTCTCCTCATTTAGCACTACGACGTCATCCTTGCAACTACTGCCTACCCCACTGCATGATCTATGATGACTGCTAGCCCCTATGGCTTCCACTATCTCCTGCCATTACTATCAGCTCTAATGTCTTCGTCGAGTACTTCAGTCTTCCACCACTACTGATGCTTATGATCCCACCAATACTACCCTACTATTTACTAAGCTGCTAAGTGCTACATGTAAGTACCATCTGTCACCTCATAGGTCCTATCTATCAATTGTTTGAGTGTTCTTCCTCGGAGAAGTGACTGCGATCGAGGGTTGGTAAAAAACAGCAAGTAGAGCTATAGAACAGAGAGACCTCCAAAAGATATGTCCGGTTCGATAGGAGTATATGGAATCACCGGAACGCCCGACAAAAAAAAAAAAAAAAACTAAAATTACCCCAACTGGCTTTCCCAGCTTTGTTCCTGGATATCCGAAGCACATTTGACCACGAGTTGTTCTCCGGAAATATTATTTTATTATCAGCTCCGAACCATTGGTTCCTTGAGTAGATTGCATATAATGTTCATGTTCTATACATCATAGCATTCAATCTGATGTATACTTTCTGTGTATTTCATTTAAACTTACGGAATATCACATTGGGAATTTCAAAGTAAACAAATTTCCGTTACTTATTATATAGCTCCTTAATGAATGTAATTCATTAAAACAATAGCAATGCCAGAATGGTTTTCGTGTAACATGAACACTTGATGTCATGCACTCATAACGAACACTTTCATACAAGGGTAAAGGAATATAACGGTATTTTTGCACAGTGAAATTTCCTGTTTCGTCAATTGGTCAACTTTGTTTTAAAATCAGCGCTTTTCAGAGAAATTGCTGACGCTTGGCCGACCAGCAGTTTTCCCGACAGACAGAAAATTTCCGACAGATATTGCCTTTGGTGAGCGGACCGCTCCCCTTCTTGCTTTGGATCTGTTGCTGGTGTAGTGGATAATGCGGTTGGTGTGGTGGTTGCTGTTTTGGGAGAAGTAGTTGCTGTTGCAGTAGTTTGTTTAATCAATGCATTGTTTGATGTCGTAGTGGATGGTATAGTAGTAGTTGGTGCAATAGTAAGAGCTGTAGCTGTGGCTGTGGCTGGTGTTGTTGTTTTTGTTGGTGTAGTAGATGGAATGGTTGTTGTGGTTGTGGTTGGTGCAGTAGTGGATGGCGTACTAGTTTTGGGGGTTGTAATGTTGAAGTTCTAATGAATCATCCTGTAGTTGTAATGGGTGGTGTACTTGTGGTAGTGGAAGGTGTTGTAGTTGCAGTGGGTGGTGTATTTGTGGTATTGGAAGGTGTTGTAGTTGCAGTGGGTGGTGTATTTGTGGTATTGGTAGGTGTTATGGTGGTTGGTTGTAGTGGTTAGTGGTGTAGTTGGTTTAACCATTGCAATGGTTGGTGTTGCAGTTGTCGGTTTAATAGCTGTTTAATAGCTGTAGTGGGGGCGCCGTGGCGTTGCGGTAACCAGTTCTCTTCAGATCACCGAAGTTAAGCAACGTCGAGCCCGGTTAGTCCTAGGATGGGCGACCGTCTGATTCGGACTCCCGCGTTGTGTCCTTGGACAAGGCATTTAATCACATTGATTGTTCACATGGGGGCACAATGACGTCGTGTACAAAGGCGTACTGCACGTTGATGGTGCGCATGTCTCCAAGCAATCTAACCCTGCCTGTACTGAAGTGAGGAGTTAGGATGTTGGGGGACTGGCAGCTGCTCGTCGTTGCTCGGTGGTTCTTTCCGGTTACACCGGCTTCCTCCACCCGTAAAACTGCCACCAGCATGATATGACCTTGGCTGTTAAAGTGTCGTTAAACCCTAATAAATAAATAATTAAATAAATAAATAAATAAATAAATAAATAAATAAATAAATAGCTGTAGTGTTTGGTGCTTTTAGTTGGGATCGCTGTTGTAGAAATTTGTTTTTATTGGGTAATAGATGTAATGGCTGGAGTTCTAGTCATTGTGGTTTGATTGTAGTAAGATTTGGTGGTATAGGTGTGAATGGTGATGTTGTTGTTCTCGATGTAGTTGGTCTGGTTGACGATTTAGACGTCGTTGTTGATATAGTAGTTGGATTGGTTGATATCATTGCTGTAGTGGTTGATGCAATAGTTTGGCCTGTTGTTGAGGTTGTGTTGTAGGGTTGTGTCATCGTGGTTGGTGCTGTGGTAGTTAGAACGATTGGAGTACCAGCTCTTCAAGTTGAAGTTGAAAGTGTAGTATTGGTTGGTGTTGTAGTTGAAGCGATTTTGTCATAGTTAAAGAGGTTGGTATAGTAGTTATAGTAATTAGTGTAGCAGTTGTTGGCGTACAATTGATAGCTGTTGATACTGTAGTTGTCGCTTTAGTAGCTGATAGTGTTGTCAAAATCGGTGCTGTAATGGATGGTGTAGCAGTTGCTGTTGTTGGCGTAGTTACTGACAAAGTGGTTTGTATAGTAATCGTGTTGTTGGTAATTGCTGTAGTAGTTGTAGCTATTGGTGTTGTTGTTTGCGGGAAAATCGTGATTGGTGTTGTAGTTGGTGAAGAGGTGATAATGGTTGATGCACTAGTTTTTTGTCGTGTTTTGGGGGTGCAGTGGAGGTGGTTGGTGATGTAGTTATTGATGTGGAGGTTGTAATGGTCCAGCATGCAGTTTTCGCAGAAATAGTTTTGTTTCTTGTCAACATTGGTGTTGTAGTTATTGGTGCTGTTGAGGTTTGTGTTGTAGTGATTGGTATAGTAGGTGTTTGTGTAGTAGTTGTAATGGTTGATATAATAGTGGTTGTGCGATACTTGTGATTTGTGATGTTTTAGTCACTGGGGTAGTAGCTGTTATAGTAGTTGGGGTACTATTTGTTGGTGATGTAGTGATTGATGAAGTAGTGTTAGTGTCCAAGGTTTAGATGTAGAAGTGGTTGGTGTGGTAGTCATAGTAGTTGTGTAATAGTGGTTGATGTCATAGATGCCGGTATAGTCGAAGTTCATACAATGATAAATATATTAGTTATTGGTGTAGAAGTGGCTAGTGTAGTAGTTCTGGCTGTTTGAGTATAGTTGTTGGAGCTATCGTGTTGTAATGGTTATTGCATTAGTTGTAGTGGGTGAAGTAGTAGTGGCTGGTGTTGAAGTTGTTGGTGTAGTCGTGGTTGGCGTGGTAGTTGCAATGGTTGGTGGTGTACTAACGGTTGCCATAGCGGTTGTAGTGTTTGATGAAGTAGTTATAGTGATTTGTAGTAGTGGTTGATGTTACCGAAAAGACCTTGTAATTGCTGTTGTGCTTTGATGAAATAGTTGCAGTAGTGTAATAATGGTTGATATAGTAGTGTTTGATAGAGCAATAAGTGGAGTTGCTTAAGTTGAAATAGTAGAGGTGGGTGTGGTAGTTGTAGTGGTTGTTGGAGTAGTAGCTGGAGTGGCTGGAATGATAGTTGTGATTCTTGTGGTCATTGTGACTGGGGCATAGTTGTTGTAGTTAGTGCCCAAGTTCTTTTGATTGGTGTAGTTGCAATAGTTGTTGATGTTGTACTGGTCATGGTAGTAGATTTGGTTGTTGGTGTCGTATTGGTTAGTGTAGTGGTAGTTTATACGGTAGTGGTTCGACCAACACAGTAGTAGCTGGTGGTGTATTTGTTGTTGCTGTAGAAGTTGTATTGGTTGGTGCTCAAGTTGTTGCCCATTGTCGTAGTTGTGGTTTTGGTGTTATAGTGATTGGAAGTGTAGTGGTGGTTTTCGGTGTGAGAGTGGTTGGTGTCAAAGTTATTGTGGTTGGTGCCATTTGTAGAACCTGTAGCGTTTGCTATTTTAGTGGTTTGTGTGGTGTTGTGGTAGTTGGGAAAGCAGTTGTAGTGATAATACTTGTTTGTGTAGAAGTCTGTCGTGTTGTAGTGACTGATATAATAGCTGTATTAGTGGGTTGGTGTTGAAGTGGTTTGTGTAGTAGTTGATTGTTGTTATAGCGATTTGTGTAGTGTAGTAGTTGTGGATGTTGGTTTAGTAATGGCTGAGATTATTGTTGGAATTTCGCTTGTTATAGTTTTGATTGGGTTAGAAATTAGCGGTGTCATAATTGCAGTGTTGGTATTGTTGTGATTGGAGCCATGGGTGGCGTGGTTGCTGTTTCAGTGGTTGGTGCTGTAGTTGTTCATGCTGTAAATCTAGTCGTTGGTGTTGTGGCTGTAGAAGTAGGTATTGCAGTCATTAATGTAGTATTTGGAGTGGTTGGTCTTGTGGTCATAGAAATTAGTCATGTTGCTGGGATTGTTGGTTTTATTAATTGCAATGGTTGGTGTAATAACGGGAGACATAATAATGGTTTGTGCCATGGTTGCAGTGATTGGTGTTGTAGTGGTTATGTTGTCATTGTAGTAGCTGCTGTTTTTGTGGTTGTGATGATTACAGTTATTGGTGTTTTTGTTGAGGCAGTTGCAGTGGTTGATGTTGAATTTGTTGTGTTGCTGTAGTAGTTGGTTTATTAGTTTTAGATTTTGGTGCAATAAATGTTGTTGGTGTAGAAGCGGTTGGTGGTGTGATCGTTGTTTTAGCTGTTTTGGTTGGTGTTGCTGTTGTTGCACTAGTAGCTGGAGTGGTTGGTTTAGTATTTATAGAGGCTGGTGTAGTAGTCGTTGGTGTAGTTTTTTTTATAACTGAGGGTGTAGGATGTGTTAATGCTGAAGCTTTATAGAGGCTGGTGTAGAAGTCGTTGATATAGCACAATTATACTACACCGACGCTACTACTTTAAGGACTACAATACCCTCATTTACAACTGTGACACTGACTATTACAGCATTAACCGCCAAAAGAGCAATACCCACCTCTTCTGCACCAGCACTACAATACCAACCACTACAACTGTGAATACAACTACTACAGGATTAACCACTACAATACCAACCACTACAACTGTGAATACAACTACTACAGGATTAACCACTACAATACCAACCACTACAACTGTGAATACAACTACTACAGGATTAACCACTACAATACCAACCACTACAACTGTGAATACAACTACTACAGGATTAACCACTACAATACCAACCACTACAACTGTGAATACAACTACTACAGGATTAACCACTACAATACCAACCACTACAACTGTGAATACAACTACTACAGGATTAACCACTACAATACCAACCACTACAACTGTGAATACAACTACTACAGGATTAACCACTACAATACCAACCACTACAACTGTGAATACATCTACTACAGGATTAACCACTACAATACCAACCACTACAACTGTGAATACAACTACTACAGGATTAACCACTACAATACCAACCACTACAACTGTGAATACATCAACTACAGGATTAACCACTACAATACCAACCACTACAACTGTGAATACAACTACTACAGGATTAACCACTACAATACCAACCACTACAACTGTGAATACATCTACTACAGGATTAACCACTACAATACCAACCACTACAACTGTGAATACAACTACTACAGGATTAACCACTACAATACCAACCACTACAACTGTGAATACAACTACTACAGGATTAACCACTACAATACCAACCACTACAACTGTGAATACAACTACTACAGGATTAACCACTACAATACCAACCACTACAACTGTGAATACAACTACTACAGGATTAACCACTACAATACCAACCACTACAACTGTGAATACAACTACTACAGGATTAACCACTACAATACCAACCACTACAACTGTGAATACGACTACTACAGGATTAACCACTACAATACCAACCACCACAACTGTGAATACATCTACTACAGGGTTAACCACTACAATACCAACCACTACAACTGTGAATACAACTACTACAGGATTAACCACTACAATACCAACCACTACAACTGTGAATACATCTACTACAGGATTAACCACTACAATACCAACCACTACAACTGTGAATACAACTACTACAGGATTAACCACTACAATACCAACCACTACAACTGTGAATACATCTACTACAGGATTAACCACTACAATACCAACCACTACAACTGTGAATACAACTACTACAGGATTAACCACTACAATACCAACCACTACAACTGTGAATACAACTACTACAGGATTAACCACTACAATACCAACCACTACAACTGTGAATACAACTACTACAGGATTAACCACTACAATACCAACCACTACAACTGTGAATACAACTACTACAGGATTAACCACTACAATACCAACCACTACAACTGTGAATACAACTACTACAGGATTAACCACTACAATACCAACCACTACAACTGTGAATACAACTACTACAGGATTAACCACTACAATACCAACCACTACAACTGTGAATACAACTACTACAGGATTAACCACTACAATACCAACCACTACAACTGTGAATACAACTACTACAGGATTAACCACTACAATACCAACCACTACAACTGTGAATACAACTACTACAGGATTAACCACTACAATACCAACCACTACAACTGTGAATACATCTACTACAGGATTAACCACTACAATACCAACCACTACAACTGTGAATACAACTACTACAGGATTAACCACTACAATACCAACCACTACAACTGTGAATACATCTACTACAGGATTAACCACTACAATACCAAACACTACAACTGTGAATACAACTACTACAGGATTAACCACTACAATACCAACCACTACAACTGTGAATACATCTACTACAGGATTAACCACTACAATACCAACCACTACAACTGTGAATACAACTACTACAGGATTAACCACTACAATACCAACCACTACAACTGTGAATACATCTACTACAGGATTAACCACTACAATACCAACCACTACAACTGTGAATACAACTACTACAGGATTAACCACTACAATACCAACCACTACAACTGTGAATACAACTACTACAGGATTAACCACTACAATACCAACCACTACAACTGTGAATACATCTACTACAGGATTAACCACTACAATACCAACCACTACAACTGTGAATACAACTACTACAGGATTAACCACTACAATACCAACCACTACAACTGTGAATACAACTACTACAGGATTAACCACTACAATACCAACCACTACAACTGTGAATACAACTACTACAGGATTAACCACTACAATACCAACCACTACAACTGTGAATACAACTACTACAGGATTAACCACTACAATACCAACCACTACAACTGTGAATACAACTACTACAGGATTAACCACTACAATACCAACCACTACAACTGTGAATACAACTACTACAGGATTAACCACTACAATACCAACCACTACAACTGTGAATACAACTACTACAGGATTAACCACTAGAATACTAACCATTAAGACACCAACAGTAGCAACACCAACAACCTCAACTACAACAACAACCATTACAACTAATACAGCAACATCTTCTACACCAACCACTACTACATAAACAGCTACTATGTTAATGGCCACTTTCAATACTTTTAAAAACAACTAACACATCAGCATTTACCACACCGTCGGTCACTGATACACAATCATTATGGCAACTACGCTAACCACTACAACAACAACTAATACCACGTTAATCATTATAACTACCAACAGGCACAACTTTGATACCAACAACTGAAATATCAACTGCTGCAACGAAAAGACCGAACATCACAACTACTACACCAACAACTACAACCCCAGCCACTACAATTAGCAGGCCAACTACTACTACATCAATAACAAAAGCTGCACCACCAACCCTTACAACTACTACACCAATAGTTATAAATACTACACCAACCACTACAGCTAGCAGTCCAACTACTACTACATCAATAACAAAAGCTGCACCACCAACCATCACAACTACTACACCAATAATTATAAAATACTATACCAACCACTACAACTAGCAGGCCAACTACTACTACATCTATAACAAAAGCTGCATCACCATCCCTTACAACTACTACACCAATAATTATAAATACTACACCAACCACTACAACTAGCAGGCCAACTACTACTACATCTATAACAAAAGCTGCATCACCCACCATTACAACTACTACACCAATAATTATAAATACTACACCGACCACTACAACTAGCAGGCCATCTACTACTACATCAATAACAAAAGCTGCACCACCAACCCTTACAACTACTACACCAATAATTATAAATACTACACCAACCACTACAACTAGCAAGCCAACTACTAGTACATCAATAACAAAAGCTGCACCATCAACCATTACAACTACTACACCAATAATTATAAAATACTATACCAACCACTACAACTAGCAGGCCAACTACTACTACATCTATAACAAAAGCTGCATCACCAACCCTTACAACTACTACACCAATAATTATAAATACAACACCAACCACTACAAATAGCAGGCCAACTACTACTGCATCTATAACAAAAGCTGCATCACCCACCATTACGACTACTACACCAATAATTATAAATACTACACCAACCACTACAACTAGCAGGCCAACTACTACTACATCAATAACAAAAGCTGCATCACCAACCATTACAATTACTACACCAATAATTATAAATACAACACCAACCACTACAACTAGCAGGCCAACTACTACTACATCAATAACAAAAGCTGCACCACCAACCATTACAATTACTACACCAATAATTATAAATACTACACCAACCACTACAACTAGCAGGCCAACTACTACTACATCAATAACAAAAGCTGCATCACCAACCATTACAATTACTACACCAATAATTATAAATACAACACCAACCACTACAACTAGCAGGCCAACTACTACTACATCAATAACAAAAGCTGCACCACCAACCATTACAATTACTACACCAATAATTATAAATACAACACCAACCACTACAAATAGCAGGCCAACTACTACTACATCAATAACAAAAGCTGCACCACCAACCCTTACAACTACTACATCAATAATTATAAATACTACACCAACCACTACAACTAGCAGGCCAACTACTACTACATCAATAACAAAAGCTGCATCACCAACCATTACAATTACTACACCAATAATTATAAATACAACACCAACCACTACAACTAGCAGGCCAACTACTACTACATCAATAACAAAAGCTGCACCACTAACCATTACAATTACTACACCAATAATTATAAATACTACACCAACCACTACAACTAGCAGGCCAACTACTACTACATCAATAACAAAAGCTGCATCACCAACCATTACAATTACTACACCAATAATTATAAATACTACACCAACCACTACAACTAGCAGGCCAACTACAAATACCTCAATAACAAAAGCTGCATCACCAACCATTACAACTACTACACCAATAATTACAAATACTACACCAACCACTACAACTAGCAGGCCAACTACTACTACATCAATAACAAAAGCTGCATCACCAACCATTACAATTACTACACCAATAATTATAAATACTACACCAACCACTACAACTAGCAGGCCAACTACAAATACCTCAATAACAAAAGCTGCATCACCAACCATTACAACTACTACACCAATAATTATAAATACTACACCAACCACTACAACTAGCAGGCCAACTACAAATACCTCAATAACAAAAGCTGCCCCACCAACATTACAACTACTACATCAATAATTACAAATACTACACCATCCACTACAACTACCAAATCAACAACACCGAGTACTACTATAACAACAAACACAACACTATCCACTGCGATTAAAATACCAACAATCACACCAAGCCACCAATAAACCACAATTACAATTACTACAACAATCTCTACTACACCACAAATTACAACACAACCACAACTACTAAGCAACGTACTACAGCAAGAATTCAATACCAACCGAGGCATCTAATACAGCTACGACATCAACAAATGCAACAACCCATAGAATAGCAAACACTGGAACTATGATGCAGCCACTGCAACTATGACACCACCTATTACTACATCAACTGTTACAACAGCAACAACTACACTTACTAAATCAGCAATCGCAACTACTACAGCAACCATTATAGTCACTAAACCATCCACCCAACTACTACAGCAACTGCAATACTAACCACTACAACTACAACATCAACAAGTAGAAATATGACATGGGTAACTATAACACAAAATACTAGACGTAAGACGTGAACAACTACAGCACAAACTACTACAATTACGATATGAATATCTGCAACTTCAAGCATTATAACTACGACGCACACAACTACTTCACCAACCACTTTATAGCAACCACAGCAACTGTATTTATCATCTACTACCACGCCAACCACTAGAACTACGACGCCGACAGCTATGACAACAAGCATTATAACTGTGGCGCCAATCACCACAACACCAATAGCTATAACACAGATCATTACCATACCAACCACTACTGCACAACAACCACAACACCAGCAACCATATCATCACCTTGTGCAGCACCAACCACGGAACCATCACTCACAACAACTACGATACCGATAATTTTAACTGTAAAACCGAAAACTACTTCAGCTATTAGAACAGGCATTACACCAACCACTGGAACACAAAACTCTACAACGCTAACAGCCAAATACACCATTCACGATAAAACTTCACCCAATACCACAACTAATAGACTAAACCTTTCAACACCATTAACCACCACAGCTGCTGCAATTATTGCCCGAAACCAAAAGGACTGACACCAAACACCACAACTATGGCATTGTGGCTTAAAGAACCACTACTACAACATCACTCACAACTACAGCAGCAACGAATACGACTTCTACACCAACAACTACTACCAACGCCATCTGAACCCTACCATATCACAATTACCACACCAAGTACTACACTAACCGCTACAACACTAACAACCCCGACTACTGCACCGACTACTGCAATACCAACACCGCAACTGCAGCAACTGAAACTAAAATATCAAACAGTACTTCACAATCTCAACTATTTTACCATTTACCACACACTACAATTACTACACCAGCACCCTCAACTACAAAAACAAACTAGATGGTGTCATTTGTGTGCAAAGTGCACTATCGTACATCCCCACATTTGTATTCTTTATTATTGGTTAATACTTGATACAGACAGGAATCAAAAGGCGTGATATAAAATCTGAAACCATTAGGCACATCTAGAGACCCTATCTGAACATATGAATACACTTTTAATGTTTTGAATTAACCCCTTTCGGAGCCTTTCGGAGGAAACTGATTCTCTAATGACAAATGTGTCCCTAGGGTGCCTCATTGTGCCGAATCAAATCTCCGAAACCATTATGTACATTTAGAGATGAACACAGTTTCAACATTTCGAATTAAAACCCCTAGGAGATGTTTGCCGCAAACCGATTGTCTAACGACAAAAGTGGCACGACGGGGGCTACATGGGGCAGGATAAAAAATTCAAAATCTTTAAGAAGAAAATTCCAAATCATTTTTCACAGGGTTGTTATTTTATGGTTATTCTAAATTTTAAAAATAAGTAAACAATTCGAGTTATTTAGAATGAATAAAAGAAAGAAACTTTTTAATAATCAGTGGCAGTAAACTGGGTAAGCGCATTAATTTAATTACGTTCGTATTCGGAAAGCGTTCTTTGTTCAGTCGCTGTAGTAGCTGGGTGGATGGTTTAGTGACTATAGTGTTTGCTGTAGTAGTTGCGATTGCTGATTTAGTAAGCGTACTTGTTGCTGTAGTAATGGTTGATGTAGTAATAGTTGGTGTCATAGTTGCAGTGGCTGCATCATAGTTCCAGTGTTTGCTGTTCTATGGGTTGCTGCATTTGTTGATGTCGTAGCTGTATTAGATGCCTCGGTTGGTATTGAATTTCTTGCTGTAGTACATTGCTTAGTAGTTGTGCTGTAGTTTGTGATGTAGTAGAGATTGCTGTAGTAATAGTAATTGTGGTTTATTGGTGGCTTGGCGTGATTGTTGGTATTTTAATCGCAGTGGATAGTGTTGTGTTTGTTGTTATAGTAGTACTCGGTGTTGTTGATTTGGTAGTTGTAGTGGTTGGTGTAGTATTTGTAATTATTGGTGTAGTAGTTGTAATGGTTGGTGGTGCAGCTTTTGCTATTGGTGTAGTAGTAGTTGGCCTGCTAGTTGTAGTGGTTGGTGTAGTATTTGTAATTATTGGTGTAGTAGTTGTAATGGTTGGTGATGCAGCTTTTGTTATTGATGTAGTAGTAGTTGGCCTGCCAGTTGTAGTGGTTGGTGTAGTATTTGTAATTATTGGGGTAGTAGTTGTAATGGTTGGTGATGCAGCTTTTGTTATTGATGTAGTAGTAGTTGGCCTGCTAGTTGTAGTGGTTGGTGTAGTATTTGTAATTATTGGTGTAGTAGTTGTAATGGTTGGTGGTGCAGCTTTTGTTATTGATGTAGTAGTAGTTGGCCTGCAAGTTGTAGTGGTTGGTGTAGTATTTATAATTATTGGTGTAGTAGTTGTAATGGTTGGTGATACAGCTTTTGTTATTGATGTAGTAGTAGTTGGCCTGCTAGTTGTAGTGGTTGGTGTAGTATTTATAATTATTGGTAGAGTAGTTGTAATGGTTGGTGATGCAGCTTTTGTTATTGATGTAGTAGTAGTTGGCCTGCTAGTTGTAGTGGTTGGTGTAGTATTTATAATTATTGGTGTAGTAGTTGTAAGGGTTGGTGGTGCAGCTTTTGTTATTGATGTAGTAGTAGTTGGCCTGCTAGTTGTAGTGGTTGGTGTAGTATTTATAATTATTGGTGTAGTAGTTGTAAGGGTTGGTGGTGCAGCTTTTGTTATTGATGTAGTAGTAGTTGGCCTGCTAGTTGTAGTGGTTGGTGTAGTATTTATAATTATTGGTAGAGTAGTTGTAATGGTTGGTGATGCAGCTTTTGTTATTGATGTAGTAGTAGTTGGCCTGCTAGTTGTAGTGGTTGGTGTAGTACTTATAATTATTGGTGTAGTAGTTGTAAGGGTTGGTGGTGCAGCTTTTGTTATTGATGTAGTAGTAGTTGGCTTGCTAGTTGTAGTGGTTGGTGTAGTATTTATAATTATTGGTGTAGTAGTTGTAAGGGTTGGTGATGCAGCTTTTGTTATTGATGTAGTAGTAGTTGGCCTGCTAGTTGTAGTGGTTGGTGTAGTATTTATAATTATTGGTGTAGTAGTTGTAAGGGTTGGTGGTGCAGCTTTTGTTATTGATGTAGTAGTAGTTGGCCTGCTAGTTGTAGTGGTTGGTGTAGTATGTATAATTATTGGTGTAGTAGTTGTAATGGTTGGTGGTGCAGCTTTTGTTATTGATGTAGTAGTAGTTGGCCTGCTAATTGTAGTGGTTGGGGTTGTAGTTGTTGGTGTAGTAGTTGTGATGTTCGGTCTTTTCGGTGCAGCAGTTGATATTTCAGTTGATGGTATCATAGTTGTGACTGTTGGTAGTTATAATGATTAACGTGGTACTAGTTGTTGTGGTGGTCAGCGTAGTTGACCGACGGTGTGGTAAATGCTGATGTGTTAGTTGTTTTTAAAAGTATTGAAAGTGGTCATTAACATAGTATCTGTTTATGTAGTAGTGGTTGGTGTAGAAGATGTTGGTGTATTAGTAGTAATGGTTGTTGTTGTAGTTGAGGTTGTTGGTGTTGCTACTGTTGGTGTCTTAATGGTTAGTATTCTAGTGGTTAATCCTGTAGTAGTTGTATTCACAGTTGTAGTGGTTGGTATTGTAGTGGTTAATCCTGTAGTAGTTGTATTCACAGTTGTAGTGGTTGGTATTGTAGTGGTTAATCCTGTAGTAGTTGTATTCACAGTTGTAGTGGTTGGTATTGTAGTGCTGAGGCAGAAGAGGTGAGTATTGCTCTTGTGGCGGTTTATGCTGTAATAGTCAGTGTCACAGTTGTAAATGAGGGTATTGTAGTCCTTAAAGTGGTAGAGTCGGTGTAGTGTAATTGTGCTATATCAATGACTTCTACACCAGCCTCTATAAAGATTCAGCATTAACACATCCTACACCCTCAGTTATAAAATAACTACACCAACGACTACTACACCAGCCTCTATAAATACTAAACCAACCACTCCAACTACTAGTGCAACAACAGCAACACCAACCACAACAGCTAAAACAACGATCACACCACCAACCGCTTCTACACCAACAACATTTATTGCACCAAAATCTAAAACTAATAAACCAACTACTACAGCAACTCAACAAATTCAACATCAACCACTGCAACTGCCTCAACAAAAACACCAATAACTGTAATCACAACCACAAAAACAGCAGCTACTACAATGATAACATAACCACTACAACACCAATCACTGCAACCATGGCACAAACTATTATTATGCCTCCCGTTATTACACCAACCATTGCAATTAATAAAACCAACAATCCCAGCAACATGACTAATTTCTATGACCACAAGACCAACCACTCCAAATACTACATCAATGACTGCAATACCTACTTCTACAGCCACAACACCAACGACTAGATTTACAGCATGAACAACTACAGCACCAACCACTGAAACAGCAACCACGCCACCCATGGCTCCAATCACAACAATACCAACACTGCAATTATGACACCGCTAATTTCTAACCCAATCAAAACTATAACAAGCGAAATTACAACAATAATCTCAGCCATTACTAAACCAACATCCACAACTACTACACTACACAAATCGCTATAACAACAATCAACTACTACACCAACCACTTCAACACCAACCCACTAATACAGCTATTATATCAGTCACTACAACACGACAGACTTCTACACAAACAAGTATTATCACTACAACTGCTTCCCCAACTACCACAACACCACACAAACCACTAAAATAGCAAACGCTACAGTTTCTACAAATGACACCAACCACAATACCTTTGACACCAACCACTCTCACACCGAAAACCACCACTACACTACCAATCACTATAACACCAAAACCACAACTACGACAATGGACAACAACTTGAGCACCAACCAATACAACTTCTACAGCAACAACAAATACACCACCAACTACTACTGTGTTGGTCGAACCACTACCATATAAACTACCACTACACTAACCAATACGACACCAACAACCAAATCTACTACCATGACCAGTACAACTTCAACCACCATTGCAACTACACCAATCAAAAGAACTTGGGCACTAACTACAACAACTGTGCCCCAGTCACAATGACCACAAGAATCACAACTATCATTCCAACCACTCCAGCTACTACTCCAACAACCACTACAACACCCCACACCCACCTCTACTATTTCAACTTAAGCAACTCCACTTATTGCTGTATCAAACACTACTATATCAACCATTATTACACTACTGCAACTATTTCATCAAAACACAACAGCAATTACAAGGTCTTTTCGGTAACATCAACCACTACTACAAATCACTATAACTACATCATCAAACACTACAACCGCTATGGCAACCGTTAGTACACCACCAACCATTGCAACTACCACGCCAACCACGACTACACCAACAACTTCAACACCAGCCACTACTACTTCACCCACTACAACTAATGCAATAATCATTACGACACGATAGCTCCAACAACTATACTCAAACAGCCAGAACTACTACACTAGCCACTTCTACACCAATAACTAATATATTAATCATTTTATGAACTTCGGCTATACCGGCATCTATGACATCAACCACTATTACACAACTACTATGACTACCACACCAACCACTTCTACATCTAAACCTTGGACACTAACACTACTTCATCAATCACTACACCACCAACAAATAGTACCCCAACTACTATAACAACTACTACACCAATGACTAAAACATCACAAATCACAAGTATCGCACAACCACTATTATATCAACCATTACAACTACTACACAAACACCTACTATACCAATCACTACAACACAAACCTCAACAGCACCAATAACTACAACACCAATGTTGACAACAAACAAAACTATTTCTGCGAGAACTGCATGCTGGACCATTACAACCTCTACACCAATAACAACATCACCAACCACCTCCACTCCACCCCCAAAACCGGACAAAAACTAGTGCACCAACCATTATCACCTCTTCACCAACTACAACACCAATCACGATTTTCCCGCAAACAACAACACCAATAGCTACAACTACTATAGCAATTACCAACAACACGATTACTATACAAACCACTTTGTCAGTAACTACGCCAACAACAGCAACTGCTACACCATCCATTACAGCACCGATTTTGACAACACTGTCAGCTACTAAAGCGACAACTACAGTATCAACAGCTATCAATTGTACGCCAACAACTGCTACACCAATTACTATAGCTACTATACCAACCTCTTTAACTATGACAAAAACCGCTTCAACTACAACACCAACCAATACTACACTTTCAACTTCAACTTGAAGAGCTGGTACTCCAATCGTTCTTACTAACACAGCACCAACCATGATGACACAACCCTACAACACAACCTCAACAACAGGCCAAACTATTGCACCAACCACTACAGCAATGGTATCAACCAATCCAACTACTATATCAACAACGACGTCTAAATCGTCAACCAAACCTACTACATCGAGAACAACAACATCACCATCCACACCTATACCACCAAATCTTACTACAATCAAACCACAATGACTAGAACTCCAGCCATTACATCTATTACCCAATAAAAACAAATTTCTACAACAGCGATCCCAACTAAAAGCACCAAACACCACAGCTATTTATTTATTTATTTATTAGGGTTTAACGACACTTTAACAGCCAAGGTCATATCGTGCTGGTGACAGTTTTACGGGTGGAGGAAGCCAGTGTAACCGGAAAGAACCACCGAGCAACGACGAGCAACTGCCAGTCCCCCAACATCCTAACTCCTCACTTCAGTACAGGCAGGGTTAGATTGCTTGGAGACATGCGCACCATCAACGTGCAGTACGCCTTTGTACACGACGTCATTGTGCCCCCATGTGAACAATCAATGTGGTTAAGTGCCTTGCCCAAGGACACAACGCGGGAGTCCGAATCAGACGGTCGCCCATCCTAGGACTAAACGGGCTCGACGTTGCTAAACTTCGGTGATCTGAAGGGAACCGGTTACAGCAATGCCACGGTGTCCCTTTTACAGCTATTAAACCGACAACTGCAACACCAACCACTGCAATGGTTAAACCAACTACACCACTAACCACTAACCACTACAACCAACCACCATAACACCTACCAATACCACAAATACACCACCCACTGCAACTACAACACCTTCCACTACCACAAGTACACCGCCCATTACAACTACAGGATGATTCATTACAACTTCAACATTACAACCCCCAAAACTAGTACGCCATCCACCACTGCACCAACCACAACCACAACAACCATTCCATCTACTACACCAACAAAAATAACAACACCAGCCACAACCACAGCTACAGCTCTTACTTTTGCACCAACTACTACTATACCATCCACTTTGACATCAAACAATGCATTGATTAAACAAACTACTGCAACAGCAACTACTTCTCCCAAAACAGCAACCACCACACCAACCACATTATCCACTACACCAGCAACAGATCCAAAGCAAGAAGGGGAGCGGTCCGCTCACCAAAGGCAATATCTGTCGGAAATTTTCTGTCTGTCGGGAAAACTGCTGGTCGGCCAAGCGTCAGCAATTTCTCTGAAAAGCGCTGATTTTAAAACAAAGTTGACCAATTGACGAAACAGCAAATTTTCACTGGTCAAAAATACCGTTATATTCCTATACCCTTGTATGAAAGTGTTCGTTATGAGTGTATGACATCAAGTGTTCATGTTACACGAAAACCATTCTGGCATTGCTATTGTTTTAATGAATTACATTCATTAAGGAGCTATATAATAAGTAACGGAAATTTGTTTACTTTGAAATTCCCAATGTGATATTCCGTAAGTTTAAATGAAATACACAGAAAGTATACATCAGATTGAATGCTATGATGTATAGAACATGAACATTATATGCAATCTACTCAAGGAACCAATGGTTCGGAGCTGACAATAAAATAATATTTCCGGAGAACAACTCGTGGTCAAATGTGTTTCGGATATCCAGGAACAAAGCTAGGAAAGCCAGTTGGGGTAATTTTAGTTTTTTTTTTTTTGTCGGGTGTTCCGGTGATTCCATATACTCCTATAGAACCGGACATATCTTTTGGAGGTCTCTCTGTTCTATAGCTCTACTTGCTGTTTTTACCAACCCTCGATCGCAGTCACTTCTCCGAGGAAGAACACGCAAACAATTGACAGATAGGACCTATGAGGTGACAGATGGTACTTACATGTGGCACTTAGCGGCTTAGTAAATAGTAGGGTAGTATTGGTGGGATCATAAGCATCAGTAGTGGTGGAAGACTGAAGTACTCGACGAAGACATTAGAGCTGATTGTAATGGCAGGAGATAGTGGTAGCCATAGGGGCTAGCAGTCATCATAGATCATGCAGTGGGGTAGGCAGTAGTTGCAAGGATGACGTCGTAGTGCTAAATGAGGAGAGTGAGAAGATAATTTGATAGTATCAGTGCACTTGTAGACAGCGGACGGCAACACCAGTAGTAACAGCTAGAAGTGAATTGATAGGAAACGATATTGTAAAACGCCAACTAGTGAAAATAATATTGATATTAGCCAGGCGTAGAGTAGTAGTAGATGAGTAGCTGGATAGAAGTTATGACCAAACAATCACTGTAGAGTTAATAGCAGTGACAAGATACGGGCAGCCAAAGGCCTTGTAGTGACCAGAAAAGATAGTGGAGTGATGTAGAAAGTAAAAACAAGGGAAGAAGGCATTGGTATAGTACCACTACCAGAACAGAATGAGAGAGGTGGATGATAGTTTGTGAACTTGTTTACCGGGGATGGCCAGACAACATGTAGGATTAGCATCTAGTAGTGAATTGACAGCAGACAGCGGTAGTATAAACCAGTGATAGGACACGAATGAATAGTATTGGTAGTTTCGGGAGTAGCGGCTGGAAACTCTGGAATTAGGCAAACACAGGCACAATGACAGCAGACCTTAGAGAGCGCTAGCTAAGATATAAGCACGTATTGGTACTATTGGCAGTAGTGGTTGGGCTTAGTAGTTAGATATACTCCTATAAAATCGATCGCATCCTTCACATCCCCCCTCCCCCACCAGTTAGAGGTCACACGTCCGCATTACAACCACGTGTTGCCATCGAAACCAAGACGGCGGTCTGCAGGAAACAAAAATGGACGACACGCACGCAGACGTGCTGGGCATGCGCACTAACACCACGCATCACAATGATGATGTCGCCACAGCATGGCTGCACACGGGGATTTTCTTGATAACATGCGTGACACCCACAAGGCAAACGTGTCATCACATAACTCCCAGTATCATGCTATTCAGGCAAAACGCGTGCACGACATACTCAGCGTTCACTCTGTCGAGTGCCACTTTAGCAAACTAAAACATTTTGATTTGGCACTATAACATCTCCGCTTGGTTAACATTTTGGCACCAAAAAATCTTTGCTGAGAACTGTTGGTGATAAAATAAACCAAGGAATTGTTTGATTACGTGCTATAAAATAAACGCATCACCTGGCAATTAAGGCGGAGACACCCATAGGTTTTCACGAAGCTAACCACTGCAAATAAAGAAAGGTTGGTTGGTAAACATGATTGATAGGCAGGCAGTGGCAGAGGTGACAATCGAGTATTTAATCAAGCACATTAAATGGTTAGTTCTTTCATCGCCTTCGTCATTTATTGCTTGCTTGGTTCTCCGAGCGAACGGGCATACCTGTGAAAGCTCCACATCAGAGGAAACGACAGAAAGCCGACACCATGAGTGGACATGCTGAAAAGAGTCCGAGGAAGAAAAGAAAGCCACCATCAGACAAACGCCGGGACTCCAGACAATTGGAAGCCTGGCTGGAAAAGAGGAGAACTGAGAGACACAGGAGAAGGATAGGGCGAC
This sequence comes from Pictodentalium vernedei, assembly GCA_031216915.1. NCBI lineage: Eukaryota > Metazoa > Mollusca > Scaphopoda > Dentaliida > Dentaliidae > Pictodentalium > Pictodentalium vernedei. The sequence continues at coordinate 470,450,120 of CM062293.1, forward strand.
AACCCCCAAACCGTCTCCATCACATGCCCCGCCTTCGGCAGTTCGCGCATCTTCACCAAACAGGTCGGAAGGCAGGGATGAGGAGGAGGAGAAGGAGGATGAAATGAAAGTCAACCAATCTTGACCTGGATCTCCGATTGGCTCTCAGCAATCCAGCCGCTGCTCCAACAGTTCCAGCAAATCCGTACTCTCGAAATCCGAAAAAGAACACAAAACCTACGACCATAGGAACAGACCATGGACCTTCTTCACCCAAGCTATAAACGAGGCTATCATCAAGAACCACGGCGACCTCACGATAAATTACAGTGGCTCTGTAAAAGACACCTGCACTGAATCCATCCAGAGAATGCTTCTAAAACCTCACCGGAAAATACCTAATAGCACATAGATCGCAACCAGAGTTTCCACCGCTATATGTGCGGCGTATAAGGGCCATTTACCAACCAGCCTAGTTGGCCCGGATTTCTTAATCTCATGGTAAATCGGTCGCTTTATGTGCACTTCTCTCTCGAGCTGTTATATTGGTGCCGAGACCAGCCCTCAGCAGTTGGTGACATTGTGGAAGCTATGATGAAGCACTGTGGATGTTTCGACCGCTCTGAGGTGGAACCTGTGGGTGAATCTCTAAGATGGTGAGATTGGTGTAGCGGTCGAGGTATAAAGTGCATTTACCAACCAGCATTGTGTGCTAGAGGTCGACGGTTCGAGCCTCAGCTTCCGTACTTCTCTCTCGATTTGTTATATATGAAAAAGATGCGAGGGTCCTCCGAATTCCTCGAACGCTTCCCTCTCTTGCCACGCCCAAATATAACGGAAAAACATTATACGGTCACAGAGGGTCGAACGGGGCTTGCTCCATGCCGCCCCTGCCCGACTTCGGCGCGCAAAAACCACTTGTTTTCTGGTGTCAATTGTCGTTGATTGGTAATTAAGTATATTTTATGAAACATAATATACCTTCAGTTTTACAAAAGCCGTCTTTAAACTAGAGAAACAGAATTTACTGCACCCAGTAAATTCAAGTCTGTGTGAAAAGGGTTAAAGTATCAGGAATAAACTATACAGAAAGAGTATTTATGGAGGCTTATTTTCAGGAGTAAAATATTTTTGAAAAACTCAGAAATGGATTTTCGTTAATAGTATTTACAGATATTCATACTGGAATCAGAACAATTTTTTTATAAGAAACCAGAAAAGGCATATATGTGACCAGCATTCAAAGGGTTCGATACACGAATCAGAAATGGACATATTTGGCTCTGCCCACTAATTTGAGTGATGAAATACGTTCATAAACATTAGAAATGCATTAAGGTGTAATAAAATGCATTTCCCAGACTTTCTGAATAATATGCGCTTGATGACTTTGGTGACCTCTTTCAGGCAGACCCCTAGGTGACCTCCGTGACTGTGACCCATATTTTGAATCTCCATCAAGTGTCAACTCATTTCGTGTTAGTCCCAGGTCCATTCACCATTTCACGATTGAGATATGAGCGTGACCCACTTTCAAACATTTTGGTCACGCCCACTTTTTTAACGTGAAAATACATGTGTGGACCTCAGGAATGCTTTGGTGGGGGGGGGGGGGGGGGGGCCAAAAAATGTGATTTCCAGCAATTATGATAAATGCACTCAATGAACCCTAGGTGACCGCGTGACCTTGACCCAAATTTTGAATCTCCATCACGCGTCGACTCATTTGGTGTTAGTCACATGTCCATTCATCATACCATGTTTGAGATATGAGTGTAACCCACTTTCAAAAATGTTGGCCACACCCACTTTTTTACGTCAAAATACATGTGTGTATGTCAGGAACGCTTTACGCGTCAAAAAATGTAATTTCCAGCAATTATGAAAAATGCACTTAATGACCCCAAGGTGACCTCCGTGATCTTAACCCATATTTTTGAATCTTCATCAAGTGTCGACTCATTTGGTGTTAGTCCCAGGTCCATTCATCATGCCATGCTTGAGATATGAGCGTGACCCACTTTCAATTATTTTGGCCACGCCCACTTTTCTAACGTAAAAAAGTATTATGAACCTCAGGAATGCTTTGGTGGGTCAAAAATGTGATTTCCAGGAATTATGAAAAATGCACTCAATAACCCCAAGGCGACCTCCGTGACCTTGACCCATACTTTGAATCTCCATCGAGTGTCAACTCATTTTGGCTTGGTCCCAGGTCCAAACGTCATACCACGCGTGAGATGTGGGCGTAACCCACTTTCAAAAATTTTGGCCATGCCCACTTTTTTAATGTAAAAAATGCATGTGTGTACGGCAGGAATGCTTTAGGGGGGGGGGGTACAAAATGTGATTTCCAGCAATTATGAAAAATGCACTCGATGACCCCTAGGTGACCTACGTGACCTTGACCCATATTTTGAATCTCCATCAAGTGTCGACTCATTTGGGGTTGGTCCCAGGTCCATTCATCATACCACGCCTGAGATATGAGCATGACCCAGTTTCAAAAATTTGGGCCACGCCCACTTTTTTAATGTAAAAAATGCATGTGTGTACGTCAGGAATGCTTTAGGGGGTCAAAAAATGTGATTTCCAGCAATTATGAAAAATGCACTCAATGACTCCTAGGTGACCTCTGTGACCTTGCCCCATATTTTGAATCTCCACTGATTGTCGACTCATTTGGTGTTGATCCCAGGTTCATACGTCATACCATGCCTGAGATATGGGTGTGACCCAATTTAAAAATTTAGGCCACGCCCACTTTTTTAATGAAAAAAATGCATGTGTGTACGTCAGAAATGCTTTTGGGGGTAAAAAATGTGATTTCCAGCAATTATGAAAAATGCACTCAATGACCCCTAAGTGACGTCCGTGACCTTGGCCCATATTTTGAGTGTCGAGTCATTTGGGCTTGGTCCCAGGTCCATACGTCATGCCACGCATGAGATATGGACGTGACCCACTTTAAAAAATTTGGCCACGCCCACTTTTTTAACGTAAAAATGCATGTGTGTACGTCAAGAATGCTTTAGGGGGTCAAAAAATGTGATTTTCAGCAATTATGAAAAATGCACTCTATGACCCCAAGTGACATCCATGACCTTGACCCATATTTTGAATCTCCATCAAGGGTTGACCCATTTGGGGTTGGTCCCAGGTCCATTCATCATACCATGCTTGAGATATGAGCGTGACCCACTTTCAAAACTTTTGGACACGCCCACTTTTTTAATGTCAAAATGCTTTAGGGGTTCCAAAAATGTGATTATGAAAAATGCACTCAATGACCCCAGGTGACATCCATGACCTTGACCCATATTTTGAATCTCCATCAAGGGTTGACCCATTTGGGGTTGGTCCCAGGTCCATTCATCATACCAAGCTTGAGATATGAGCGTGACCCACTTTCAAAACGTTTTGACACGCCCACTTTTTTAATGTAAAAATGCTTTAGGGGGTCCAAAAATGTGATTTCTAGCAATTGTGAAAAATGCACTCAATGACTCCTAGGTGACTTCCGTGACCTTGACCCATATTTTGAATCCCCCATCAAGTGTCGACTCATTTGGTGTTGGTCCCAGGTCCATACGTCATACCACGCCTGAGATATGGGCGTGACCCACTTTCAAAACACCCCCATGGACACCAGTAATACCCCAGGAATCTGAAAAACATAGGTGGCCGAGAACTTCTGACTGTCTATCAGTATGCCAAAAATCACCGAGATAGGGCAATTCGTTTTCGAGTTATTTTGTGGACAAAAAAGTGAAGACAGAAGACAGGCGAATAAGAAGAAGAAAAAAAGAAAAAAAAAAGAAAAAGAAACTGTGCAAAAACAGTAGTCTGTGTGTTTCACACAGACTAATTATATAAATGCTTCACCTATCACACCATCAGCTCGATTGGTCCACATTTTCATTTTTTCACACCTTGGACTCCCATATGCAAACATCGTTGAAATGGAGTTCCAATTAACACTGATAAGTCTGAGGGCTGCCCTTGCTATCTCATTAGGAGTATCCAAGAGTGCAAGTGAGAAATTCACTTACCGGTATATTTTACCAGAATAACAGGACAGGAGTCCTTGGAGAGGTGTCATATCTTTCGTGATGGGGATTTTCCCACCGGTCACTCCTACTAACCCGGACAAGGTGGTCGATCACTCTAACCACCGAATCTGTGAAGGACACAAGAATAAGAACAAGAAATGGACCCTCCGCCAGACAACGAGATGCCATCCGAATGACGGAGTTTTTGGAGGAAGAGAGAGAAGAAAGAGAAGGGGGCACGTGAAGTCGTCTAAAGGACAATACCAGCTCCCCTGACCAGTCCTTGTCTAGCCCGAGGCCCCATCCGGGGATGAGTGTCCAGAGGAATCTAGATTGTCAGGAGACAAATTAGTCTCCACCCTTATCCCCATCTTCATCTGAAGAGGAGATGGAGGAGGGAAATCTGTCTTTGGAACAGGAAGGTTACTCGGAAGATGCACTTTCCACCCCTCAAACTCCCACTCCTCCAGCTTCTTAAGACCAGAGCCCTTAGTAGGAGGTGAGCACAGCGGAATTTATGGAGGCGTCCCTGTGAGTGGAGGTCAGCAACTAGGAGCTGCGACTCAGGGTGCATGATAAGTGCGAAGTTTACCAATCGTACGGGATAATCGGATGAGGACACTATCTGATAAATGACATACGGGTATAACAGCTCTCAACCACAAAGAAATACGTAACCCAAGCAGGCAGGGCGAGGCCATACTAACCAAATCAGTCCTCAAGCTCTCCTCCTACAATTCCTATAATACCGACAGCACCAACTGCCGCGATCTCTCCAACACAACCACCTCCTCCCCCGAAAAAAACCGCAGGAGACACAAACGCCGCTGACGACCTAAACAATTTATTACTCCTTTGTCCCGCTAAGAAATAAGCTAAAATCCCAAAACTCTGTAGTTGCAGAGAATCGAAAAGAAAAGGTGCTTCCTCCACACCGCCCCTGTCGTCATCAACAGTAATGGTACAAGGCCTTAATGGTTCCAGGCTGTCATCTTAGTAAAACTGTATAGTATTGGCCGACTGCAGTCGATCATTGGACATATGATTGTGCTTATGGACAAGTCAGTAGTAGTGGCCGAGACGCCGCCAGGGTCAAACGGGTATATGGAACCATAACTATCTTCAGATAGATGTCCTCAAAACGTATCCTCAAATAGTATGTCACCATGTCATAGGTATCCTCAGATACAAAATGAGGCTAAGAGGGTTGGTAAATTAGACCTCAACGAATACGATAAAAGGGGATGCCGAAGGCCAGATGTTTTCCAAAAAGGGACTCACAAAAAGGGATTCCACAGGTGGTGGCCATCCGGTACCAATATGAGGCTAAGAGGGATGGTAAATTAGACCTCATTGAGGGATTTTGTCATCAACTTCGTGGCCTTATACGAGAAAAAAAGGGTGCTGAAGGCAAGGCGTTTTTCCAAAAAGGGATTCTTAAAAGGGATTCTACAGAATGAGGCCATTCGATTCCGAGATGAGGCTAAGAGGGACTGTAAATTATACCTGTGACGGGGTCGTTTTGGGCAATTTGATATTTCCACATGCCTGGTAAAATATTCCCATTTTGTAGCAGTTTTTGCATGCTTCTGTTTATCTTTTGTGAGTATTGTCCAGGTGTTTACCAATTATTCCTTCCCAGGTCGTAAAAGTTCTTTCATTTTTAGTCGAATTTAGATATATCCTATTTTCGTTTAAAAGTAACACCGTTCTCCATTTTGTGGATATCCCCGTATAGTTTTACTCAGAGGCATTTTGATTGGACAAGAGAATTTTTCTGTGCCAATTAAAATTGACCTCTGAATTTGTCCCCTTCACTGTGGGCCTTCTCTGACCAAGGAAATTTATTGGTCAGTGTTGCTATAAAAACCCGTGTTGCGGCTTATTCAAATCACTCTTGTTGATGGCTAAAGAACCTCAAGGTTCGCTTCACCTCTCTTCTTGTTAAAGAACCTCTAGGTTCGAAACTTAAGAGAGGTTGCTCTCTTTCCTGGGAATTCAGGGCGGGGATTTTGGCTATTAATCAAGATTATTATGTTCTATGGTCTAACCAGAGTCGTATAATATTTTATTAAATAATATCTCTGGAGAGTGAAACGGTTCTCGCCTCATTTCGGCTTTTCGACTATTTCACCGTCGGCGGTATAGGTTGCACGTTGAAAGTTCCGTGCGTCCGTATATCCGTCTGTACACATGCACTTTGTGAGTTCATGTGTACATTCGCAGATCCGAACGTACGCCACTCTCAACTTTTGAACGCTCATTAAGGAGTGCAGGTAATACGTTCTTTAAAAACTGGCACCTCAGAAATTCGCCCCCTGTAGCTTTTAGTTTTTGTATGGAGGTATCAAATTGCCGAAAAAGTCACCGTCCATTTTCAGTGCTCATGTGTCACAGATTATATTTCTTGTTATCACTGAAATTTACAACTGTTATTTAATAAATCAAATTAACCCTTTCTGATGTTATAACTTTATTTCATATCAAACCATTTTCCTACGCCATAGTTCAAGACCCTTGAACCTGAGTATAGCCGGGAGGTGGCAGAGTGGTTGATTGAACCTATTTTTTTTTGTTGGCGTGCCCCAAGGCCCCTCCGGTTACATTTTTGGCGCTGCAAGCAGGGTCTTGAAACCATGGCTAATTGGGATGATTCTTCCACTAGACACATAGGTTCTGAACATCGGACACTTTATCGTGGTGCTAGGCCTAAAGAGCCAACAGTTACCTGTTATTTTGATGACAACAAGTACGATTGGGAGAGAGAGGAAATTGAAAAAGAGTTTCGTGAACTCTCTGCTCACTTTGAACAATGTAAAAATGAATACGAAAGAAAGATGGGTGAAATAAGTGAAGAGGCTTCAAAATATGACCCTCATAGGCGGTTTCCAGATACCTCACAAACAGAAGTTGGTCGTTTTTCAGTATCGCCACAAAAGTTTAATAAAACATGGGGAAATTATCCCATTAGAAAAGAGAAAGAGCCTGATAAGTATGACGGGAAAACTGTTGAACTGAAGGACTATATGGTCCATTTTGAGCAGGTAGCAGCTTGGAATAAATGGTCATATGTGGAAAAGGGGCAACAATTAGCGATGAGTTTGAGGGGGGGAAGCCCAAAAATTGCTTGGAGATTTGACTTCAGATCAAAGAAATGATTATGAAAATTTGAAATCCACAATAACAAAAAGGTTTGACCCCCAACAGTTAGTTATAGCACATAGGTGCGAGTTTAGAAATAGAAAAAGGAATGAAAATGACTCCCCCTCTGATTATAGCCATTCTTTAAGAAGATTGGGATGTTTGGCTTTTCCAGAAATGTCATATGATGATAGAGAAATTAACGTAGTGGAACAGTTTGTTAATGGCATTGGAAATTCAGCAATTCATGATCACGTCATTTTTCATCACCCAAAAAGTTTAGAGGCCGCAATATCGCTTGCAATAGAATTCGAAGCAGTAAAAGGGCCACAAAATGTTCCTATCAAACCAAGGCTGGATGGGGGAGATCAAGTTATAGCTTCAGTTAAACAACCGCCTAATTCTGAAGTAGAGGCTCCTAAACAAAGTTATCGTGAAAAACAAGAGTTATCTAAACTCGTTAGTCTCATGGGGGATTGTGTAACTAAACTCTCAGAATTAACATTTAAAAGCAAAAGACGAAAGCGATCTTTTAACCCAGCTACTACTGAATGGTATGTTTGTCATGAAATAGGTCATTTATCTTATGATTGTCCTTTAAAAGACAGTACGGCCAACAAGTCAAATAAAAAAGTTACTGCAAAGCAAGGGCAAGTAAAAGAGATAGGGTTACACCAATGACCCTTAACAGATTGTGAAAATGGGTCAGTAGTGAGGCTAAATTTGTTGAGAAAGACCAGTATGTCAGCACGAGCAATGATAGGTAACTGCACTTTTAAGTTTTTGGTTGATACAGGTTCAGCTTGGAGTTTGTTGTCAAAAGAAACATATTGGAATATAGTTGGAGATAAACCCAAGTTAATGGACGCTGACATGGCAAATGGAAAGAGTCTTGAAATTTTGGGCAAAATCACCCTTGAGTTTTCTCTCAGTGGAATTCCATTTTGTCATGTGTTCATTGTTGCTGAATTGGATGGGCTTGAAGGTATTTTGGGTTTAGATTTCATGGAACAAAATGATGTAACCATTAGAGTTTCCAAAGGTTTGTTGTATGTTGATAGAAAAGTGGTTAAGTTAGAAAAAGATTTAAATCCATTCTGTGCACGAATTAAGCTTTCAACAAATATTACGATCCCGTCGAATTCTGAAGTAGTAGTTCGTGGTTATACAGAAGGAAACAAAACACATTTGCAGGGTAACAATTTGTTGGAACCTTACAGTTTCTTGAATAAAAAGGGGCTTTTAATTGCTAGAACCTTGGTAAACCCAGAAAATATCTTATTTTCAGTTCTGAATATCACGGATAGACCAGTTAAACTTAACAGACACTCATCGGTGGCAAGTTTACAATCAGTAGACATTGTTAAAAGAAACAATGAGAACTCTACAGATGTTTTGGCAGAACTACCCGAATTTTGCAATCATTGTTTCAAAGATCTTCTGAAAAATTAAATGAAGAACAAAAAGTTAAACTTAATACGTTTTTAATTGAATTTCAAGATGTTTTTATGTCACCAGATGGAAGATTGGGTAGAACTGGTCTAGTGAAACATAAAGTAGATACAGGTGGGGCAAAGCCAATTAAAATACCACCTCGAAGATTACCCGTGGCTCAGAAACCCATTGTTGAAAAGGAAATTGATAATATGCTAAAAAATGATACCATTGAACCAAGTGAAAGTCCCTGGTCGTCTCCAATTTTATTAGTTTCTAAAAAAGATCATACATGGAGATTTTGTGTTGATTACAGGCAACTTAATTCAGTGACGAAAAAGGATGCCTATCCCCTCCCGAGAATCGATGATGCATTAGATGCTTTACTGGGTTCCCGTTGGTTTAGTACCCTAGATCTAGTTTCGGGGTATTGGCAATTAGAAATGGAAGACGAGGACAAACCTAAGACAGCTTTCTCTACTCATATGGGCTTATTTCAGTTCAAGGTCATGAGTTTTGGGCTCTGTAATGCCCCAAGTTGCTACGAAAGATTAATGGAGTTAGTTTTAAGAGGCCTCAGATGGGAAAAATGTCTTTGTTATCTTGATGACATTATTGTGTTCGGTTCTGATTTTGAGCAAGCTCTGCAAAACCTCCGTTTAGTGTTTGAACGACTTAGGAAAGCTAATTTGACCTTGAAGCCCTCAAAATGCACACTGTTTCAGAATCAGGTTTATTTCTTGGCCATTTGGTATCACATGAAGGGATCCAATGTGATCCCGAGAAAATTGAGAGTGTTAAAAAATGGCCTGTACCCAATACTGTTTCAGAAATCAGAAGTCTTTTAGGATTAGCCGGATATTAACGAAGGTTCATCGAGAATTTCTCATTGGTTGCTGGTCCTTTAACACAGTTAACTAGAAAGGGGAACAAATTTGCTTGGATACACGATTGTCAATCAGCTTTTGAAACTCTCAAAAGATTATTGACAACTGCACCTATTCTGGCATATCCCGATCCCAATGCTGAGTTTATTTTGGATACTGAAGCAAGTTTGTATGGAGTTGGGGCTGTTCTTTCCCATGTACAGAATGGTCAGGAAAAAGTCATTTCATATGCAAGTCGGACCCTAAATAGACACCAAGGGAGGTATTGTACTACTTATAGGGAGTTGCTTGCTGTGGTAACATTTGTGAGGCAATTCAGACACTTTTGTGGGGAAGACACTTCACTGTACGAACTGACCATGCATCTTTGAAGTGGCTTAAAAATTTTAGAAACCCAGAAGGAATGTTAGCTAGGTGGCTTTCCATTCTAGAGACATATGATTTTACAATAATACATAGAAAAGGAAATTTACACAGCAATGCTGATAGTTTGTCAAGGAGGCCCCCTTCCTGTTGTAAACGCTGGGATTGTCCAGATTGTCACTGTGGAAACCATAAAGATTCGAGTGAATCGGTGGGAAATGTGTTGGCACCTGTAAGGATTAATGAAAATGAATCCGAATCAGAAAGTGATTCTTCCATGAATCAGCCAACACCATGTGGCGATCCAGATACACATAACTGGTTGCAAACTTGGTCTTGTGAAGAATTAATTGACTGGCAACAAAAAGATCCCACAATTAATCGGCTGTAACAGTTAAAAAAAGGTCTATTCCGACAAACCACCCCGTCATATTGCATTAGATTTTAGCCAAGAGGTCAAGACTCTGTGGGGTAGGTGGGAATCCTTAATAGTTGTAAACAATCTACTGTATTACAAGTGGAGAAACTTTATTGGTAAAGAGGTCTACTTGTTAATTGCACCCAGTGAAATTAGAATGAACGTCTTTGAACAGCTCCATAAAAAATAAAATGTCGGGTCATTTAGGCAGAGATAGAACCATAAAATTTATAAAATTTAGAGTTTATTGGCCTGGTATGTCAGCGGAAATCAGACGATGGTGTAAAGAGTGTAATGTTTGTGCAAGAGCAAAATCGGGACCTGGTCTTGGAAAATCATCTCTGCATCAATCAGTTGTTGGGGCTCCTTTAGACTGTATAGCCGTCGATATAGTTGGTCCGCTTCCTCTAACATCTGATAGTAATGAATACATTATAGTTGTTTGTGATTATTTCACCAAATGGACTGAAGCATATGCTGTTCCAAACCACACTGCACTGACAGTAGCTGATAAACTGGTTAATGAATTTGTCTGTAGATTCGGTGTCCCAAAACAGTTACATTCAGTTCAAGGTCGAGAATTCGAATCAGAGCTGTTTAGTATTTTATGCAAAGAACTGGGAATTGAAAAAACTAGAACTACAACATATAGGCCACAATCTGATGGTTTGGTGGAGCGGTATAATAAAACCCTACAACAAATGTTAGCTATCTATGCTAATGATAAGGGAAATAATTGGGACGAAAATTTGCCATTTGTTTTGATGGCCTATCGGTCTACCGTACACAACAGTACAGGTTGTTTACCTAATCTGTTGATGTTTGGTAGAGAGATAAACCATCCTCTGGATTTGATTCTTCCAAACCCTCCTGGTTATTTTGCTACTTACTGTCACGCTGAGGTGGCAGAGTGGTTGATTGAACCCTTTTTTTGGTTGGCGTGCCCCAAGGCCCCTCCGGTTACATACCTCATTGAGGGATTTTCTCATGGTCCTCGTGACCTCATACTATAAAAAGGTCAGACGTTTTCCAAAAAGGGATTCTCACAAAGGGAGTATACGGGACATGGTGGTAAAGTAAATCCGATCTGGATACATTAAACGAAACCAATCAATAAATATATTGGGGTTGACAGCTGGCCAATTTATCAGTGGTCTCAAGGACGAAGAAACCGTGTATCATTGAGGATAACTGGAAACTTTTTAACGTTTTCCCTGAAATAATAGTTTGTCCTTAATAATATGGCCTCTCATGTCGAGGGGGTATTTTTTCGGGCCCACAATTCAAAACTTCAAGTTACCCCCCCCCCCCCCCCCCAGCCCCCGGATCACAACATCGTCAACACGAGGTTCATGGGGCCGCTTTTTTACAACTTAAAACTAACACTACCAAGGGGAGGAGCTCACGACTCATTTCCAGCCGCCATGCTTCTCTCTGGCTCCTATTATCGCAAATAAAAGTATTACTGATAATGACCAGAGAGTACGGAAACGTATTAGAGCCACACCCAGTTTAGTTATTAATTCGTCATAATAATTCGTAATAACGAAATAATAATTCGTAATAACGAAATAAAGATTTTGTAATAACGAAATAATATTTCGTAATGACGAAATAATAATTCATAATAACGAAATAAATTATCTGTAGCCGTGTGTGTTGTGCAGGTTCTGCTCAGAGCGCCTCGCTACTTTTTGATTGCAAATGCTGCTTGTTTGGCGAAGTTACAAAGTTACTTATGCCAACAAAATTTGAATTTTAGTCAACAGAATTAATGACTTCACTTTAATGTGCAATTAATTAAGTCATATTCTCTTGAAACACTCGCAAATCAATTGATGTTACAATCTTTCCAGTTGTTGCGATATGTGTATGGAAGGATATTCTCAGTACCCACTTTCTCGTGCGCTTCTGTTGTCGGCCCCGTTTTGTTATTTCTGGCAGGTCGTTTTTATAACACTCTGTGACAATCATGGTCAAACGTCGTCGGGTTTTTTACCGGAAGCATCTCGATGATGACTCACGGGTTGTCGGGCATTACGCACTACCTATACCAGTCACAGGATAGTATGAAGCGTTAGGTGGATTAATAGTACCAAGGACTCACAGCAGAAATATAGGAGTACTACTACAGCAGACAATAATGCATTATCACTACCCCATCCCCACAGCACTGCTTGGCCTATCATTATGTACTCCTTATACTAGTCATGGAATAACACAAAGCAATCGGCTGATCAATAGTACCAACGGTTAAGATGGCCCCGCAGGTGAAAATACCGCCATAATTATACCGCCCATACTCTACTACCGTTTTACACTACCAGGGCACTACCCCCCACGCCATAATACTGCCTAGACTAGCATCACGTACTACCTATAACAGTCACCGAATAATACAAAGCGTTGGATGGACAAGGGTAACAGGAGGTCCACAGGGATACAGAGCGTACATCATATACTATCACACTAGGCGACCATGTATTACCCCATTCTCCTCGCAATACCTCCTGGCCCAGCATTACATACTACCTATACCAGTCATAGGACAGTACAAAGGAATCAGTGGGTTAATACAAGGATTAAGCTGGGATCTACAGGGGTATATAAAGCCCACACTATACTACCAACGTAAACATCCAAGGACTGTCTCGTAATACCGCTCTAGACGACCATGCATTACCCCCACCCAATAGTCCCCAGCCAGCTCAATGTTTAGTCTACAAAGGTTCCATCTAGCACCCTAACAACCATCATACCCCACTCCCAACCAGACCTTAAATCCCAAACCGTCACAAATGCTAACATCAGTCCCACAATAGTCATTATTTCGTACTACCAATAGATGCAGTCGATTAAATCTTGGTACTATTGATCAACAGATTGCTTTGTATTGTTCTATGACTGGTATAGGTACTACATAATGCTTGGTCAGGCAGTGTTGTGGGATGGGATAGTGCATGGCTGTCTAGTTTGGTAGTATAGCAAGAGCGTTATATGCCCGTCGTTAGCACTTGGCATTACTAATCCACCCACTGCTTCATATTATCCTATTACAGGCTTAGGCAGTACGTGATGCTAGTCTAGACTGTATTATGGGATGGGGGTAATGCCTGGTAGTTTAGAACGGTAGTACATTATGGGTGGTATATACCCCTGAAGTCCCCATCCTAACTCTTGGTAGAATTAACTTACCAAATATACATAAGATAATAAATCGATTGATCGAGATACAAAGTCGATCGATCGAGATAATAAGCCAATTGATCGAGATAATACAAAAAAATAAAATCATATGACGTCCTTTACCAGACAGCATGATGTAATGCCCAGTGGGTGTGATGGAGTTCATGCGAAGCAGCTACCCCCTTTCCACTTCCACTCAATTGATGTGGTAAACAACCCATCACGCTCGTTTAATAATATAATATCACACATTTTCTATGCTTCAAAGACTTCACGAATGATAGTAAAAGCGTTTTCTCAGAAAATGCCCACTTAGTGTGCTAAACCTTTATTCTGATTCATTCGGCCTTCTTTGTGTCGGTCCATGAGCAACACCCTGGTTGGAAATGTTGCCCATTTTAAAAGGAAATTGATTCTTGGCTGAGTTTTACCGCTGAACTCGATGATATACGCATGTACGTGGTTGCTACGAAAAAGAAAGGCTTATAATCGTGTGGGGTATGTCCCGAGGGTATGTTTGATTTCACGGGAGTATTTTACGGGTTCGAATTTTTTTTTAACTCTCCTTTTAGGGCTATGTTGAAACCTATACTGAGTATTCCTGGGCTATTTTGAGGGTGTCATCTTGGATTTTTTTAGGTAATGCTGGAATGATTCAGATAGCGCATAGTGCTATAAACCTGATCACGTGATTATGGGATGTGTTCGATGGAATAGGAGTATGCCAGACTCTTGTATAGCAATGTTTGTATCCGAATCGTCTATCTCGTGAACTAATATATGGACTGTCACGTGGACTTACGTGGACTTTCGTTGACATGTGTAGACTATTTTATGGGCCCATGTTGACTGGTGTGGAGTGAACTATTGCTTGGCGACTGATGTGGACCTCTGTAGACTATATGGGGATCATTATCGGAGGTAGTGGTTTGAAATGTACGTGGTCACGGAATCTCTCTTACGGAATCCCACTTACGGAATCCTTTTAACGACATGTCTGTGGCTCTGATATCTCATTTTGTTCCAGTAGAGTCGCCGCGTCGATTCGATTCGAGTGACTTCTTGAAAAACTCCACGACTCTTTTCAGAAAGTTCGTCCCACTAGCTGCATCCTTATTTTGCATCGGACTATAGATTTCCCCAGAAGAGTTGTCGAGTCGGACGGGTAGTCACACGGTCCGAGCGGCTTTTTTAACGACTGTTTGGTTCTTCTCAGCCAATGTACTGCCTGGATCACACAGATAGGCGTTCTAGGGTATGGAGAAGACAATGAGGGCGATTCCGTGCAGTCAGCATTGCTAAGCATGACCGGTATGGTGGAGGGTTTATCATGGTCTGGGTGGCATCAGCAGGGATGGACGTACAGCGCTCTGTGTCCTTGAATGCGGTACATTGACTGCACAACGGTATATTGATAAGATCCTGCATGTATACGTCAGATTGTATGCAGGTGCAGTGGGTGATAGATTCATTATGATGAACGATAATTCCCGTCCTTACGTTGCCAATGCTGTCGGGGAGTACCGGCAAGATCCCCTGACCTCAGTCCAGTCGAACATGTCTGTAATGAGTTGCAGCTTGCGGTTTCAGTCCGTCCTTTCCAGCCAAGAAGTTTCCAGGAGACGGGTGCCATGCTGGTCCAAGAAGGGAACAGCATCCCACAAAGGATCACACCAGGAAGCTAACTGGGAGCATGCGAAGGCGTTGTCAAGCTGTAATTAACAGTAATGGGTCTCATACTCGATATTGAAGCCGTACAAGTTCGTTTCGTCAACTTTTTAGCATATTGAAAAATTTCCTCTTTTACCAGTACTATCCAGTTTCCATGGTTATCGTATTCAAAAGCTAAATAATAATGTCAAACACAAATAAAATTAAATAAAAAATAATTTCTGTACTTAAATCATTAAAGATATAATTAAATAAAAAATATATACACTTTTCATTACAATATTTCAATTAAAATTGAAAACAGGTAGTTGGATGTACTTGGTGCTTAGCAAACTTTGGGTAGTATGATTTGCGATAGATGTTGCCTGCAGTGCTCGAATTTACATTGCCTCGAGAATACACCTGGCCAATCACCGCGTTTTTCTCCGTTCCCACAGTTGATAAAAATATGTCACGTTCCGTTAGAGTTATCCACGATACATAAAATGCAGCAAAAACAGGGCTAACGGGGTGACAGGACAAAAATGGGAAGACTAAGGCCTTGTACTACCGAAAGACGAGATGTTGTTACTTTACTACAATTAACACTGCTATTAGTACTACTACTACTGCTGCTCGTAGACTACTAGTACTACTGATGTTGATACTACTACCATAACTGCTGCTTTTGCTGATACTAGTGCCACTGCTGCCACTACACGCACTTCTATTACCACCACTGCTACTATTATTACTAACACTGCTAGTGACAAATATAACTACGAAAATAAATACGAGTAGTAGCACTGCTACCATTAGTGAATATAGCTGCAGATTTCAATATTACCACTACTGTCACCGCCATTATTTGTCTATTTGACTACAGCAACAGCTGAAACATTGTTCCATTACTGTCGCAGCTGCTTGCACAACAACAAAAACAACAACACCACACCACCACCACCACCTCCACAACAACAACAACAACAATAATAACAGCAGCAGAAGCAGCATCGGCAACGAAACTACTGCTACCACTATTACATCTACTACTGCCACTACTACTACTACTACTAGTAGTAGTAGTATTAGTAGTAGTAGTAGTAGTAGTAATATACACCTGAGGCTTATATAAGCACAAACTGTTTTTTTCGCAGTGGCGTTAATAGAAACAATCATTGCAGATGGACAAGGGTGATTGGTTGCGGAAAGAAAGGTCTGTTGACAAATGAAAGACAACACAATGATGAAAATATGCCGTATTTTAATGGCTAATTTGATATATCTGTCGCTAATGTTTTTGCTGGAAAAATGTTCTTTCGAGAAGTATTGTGCTGGAATAGTCCAAGATGCAACAATGCAGCTAATTACTGACAAAAAATGCAACTTGTGATTTTCTGAACGCAATAACACTGTCTGACGTCAGTAGCGAGTGTATCCACAAAGGGCCCGAAGGGCCTGAACCCTCCTCCTAATGCTGCCAGCGAGCCTTCTGATACGGCCAGACACAACCGCTGTCGCTGCTCATGCAATGTATCTTCCAAATCGGCCAAATTCTGTACAGGCGGATCCCTTGCGTGCAACACGACGTCCAAGAGAAATGTCCAAGAGAAAGTCATAGATGTGTTCTAAGGGATTAAATCGGGGCTCATTACAGGCCAAAGTAGTGTTGTAATAGCGTTGTTCTGAATAAATGCCCTCACAGCATGGGGACAATGTGACCTTGTATTGTCGTCAATGGATACAGGGCGAGTAGCCAACTGGTGGTTGTCAAAATGAGGCACGACAACCGGATTAGAATGTCACGGAGGTACCGATGACCATTGAGAATCCTATGTACAGTCACCATTTTAAGTTTACAATCACGAGAGAGGAATCCCCGGATCATTACTGACCCTCCACCATAAGGAACAGTAGGTCTGGTCTTCCCGGGCAACCGAAACTATTACCACAAGTGCCTGCACACTCACATGCGAACATTTGTGACGTGAAGCAGGAATCAACTTTTGTCTGAATAATATACTCTCCTCTATGTCCTGAGATTCCAATGTTGTGCCATACACCAAACGTCGTCTTTGATGCTGATCGGACAGAGCTGGACGCTTGATGACCCTACTGGACCTCATACCCAGTGTTTTGAGACAGTTGCGGACAGTTCCGTTGCACAAAAGCCTATTGGGGGTGTAGCATAGGGGTTAATACCTGGGCCACAACGTTTTTGTAAGCTATGGTCTAGTTACCCGAAGGAGGACTGTTGTGTACCCCAAGACAAGAGTCTTAGAGCCGCGACTTTTCTTACCAGGTTCTTCTCTACAGGAACAGAAAAATAAGACAATAAGATATGTTTAAATTTCTTTTATATACTTTAAGATATGCAAATGAAAATTAATTACAAAGAATTTCTCAATTACAAGACTTTCTTAATTACAAAGACTTTCTCGTCAATAACAATACCGAGAATAAGAGATAAATCTTAAGTTTATATGTAAGATAAGATTAACACTGACCTTTACTTGTCTAACTGGCACAGCCCCTTGTTACCCATGGACGCGGCGAGAAGGACCCATACCTAAGTTTCCATTAAGAAATAAGTCTTACCTTCTATATAGTCTAATAGTCTAAGAGTATTGGACTGGAATAAGTACGCTACTTAGTTGCGTTAGTTATCGCTGCTTGGCTGCGAATGAGGTGCCGCGTCCGCTGCACACTGCCTGATCTGGTCCAAAACTCCTGCTTATATACAATTTCAGAGAGTATTTCAACCAATAGAAAAATTCCAATTAATTTACCTCCAAAACACCATACTCAGTGTTCTGACCGCTTGAACTAACACTCAGTTACAATAAAACAAAACAATGGAGGAATTAACACTGATGTTTATAGATATAATTTATAAACACCAGTGTCACTGTAGTGCACTTCTAAACTATGCACAATTTATTGCTTAATTTTATACATTAAAATGTTCTCTCTGATTTCTCTTCAATTCAAATTCAATAATTCACTAAATTATTTTCTCTATTTTCTCTATTAAGTAAAAGTAGGTATCCAAGTCTGTCCTTCCATCTAGCCGCTTGTTGTTTCACTATTCAGTGTTCAACTTTACTAATTTCCTTAGCTCAAAAGTGAGTTACTAATTTCAAGCCTGGTTTTCCATGCCTTAGCTCAAAAGTGAGCAACACAAGTCAATAGAAGTCAGTAGGGGACATTTCGTTACAGGGGGTCAAAAGGAGTTTTAAATCCCCACTTGAAGCAAAGGGTTCACGTCTAACGAGAGGTCTTTTGGAATTGTCCAGGCACTGACCTGTCCTTTGGTTTGTTGGTGTTTTTGTACAAGTTGGCTGATAAAAGAACTACTATGGTCAAGTCGCCTTGCAATAGCTTTGAATGACATGCCTCGTGCATGCATGCCACTGATTTGCCATCTTAATGCCTCTGACAGTCTCCTCCTTGCCATGTCAACGTTTATTGATAAAAGAAGTGACAAATTGTCTTGTTTTATACCCAGATGTAGCATGCACATGTTAGTGTTTTTGTGACTTTCATGGGAAGCATGACTCACGCGGGCTAGGGGGTGTGTTTGAGGTACGCTTTCAAAAAGAAACATCATGTTTCACTTGATGAAATGTTCTGCAACACATTGCAATCATTAAAACATAATAATCAGTAACAGCAACTTCGCTCTCATGAAACATTTCAGGCAGTGCTAAATTAAGTTCCAGGTGTATAGTAGAAGTGAATCTTACTGAAGCTCTTTATATTATCACTGTTTCCACCACTGCTACCTGCATCTTTCAATACAGCAACTACTGTAAAAATTTGGGTAATTATTGCGACCGCTGCAACAAAAAACAATAAAAACAACGAGAACCGCAACCAAAACTACTACCAATAATACAACTTTCACTGTGCTATTTGCTTATTTCACTACAGCAATATCTGAAAACGACAGATTAGATCGTTTCCTCCGCTGCTACAACAACTGCTACTGCCACACAGGGATGTGGTTAGAGGTTTCCAAATGGGGAGGGGGTGTAGGTTAGTTAATTTCCAACTAGCGGGAAAACTCCCCCCCCCCTTCGTTGGAAATTCACTGCCGAGAAAAACGTTTGAAAATGAAGCCATGAAAGGAGAACTCTAATTGATTCAAGTAACTGAAATGCCAACAAATGTATGATAAAATTATCAGGTTATTATTATTTGGTATTAGTCTAGGAATTGAATATGTGTTCAAGTTCAGTCACGATGTGGTTTTCGTGAAATACATTTCGAGGATGTTTTTTTCTTATAATCAGTAAACGTACTATTCGTACTATAGAAATCGTGTCGATTGGAAATCGAGTTGGAATTTCGGGAAGTAAAGGAGACATCAGCATCACCAAAAATGCTTTAAAGTCCAGACAGATTTAGTCATGGTTTGCTTTCCGAGTTTCCAACTATAGGAGATTTTGGTCAGGGTAGGGAATGAGATATCCCCACCCGTCGCCACGTCCCTGCCGCTACAGCTACCACTACTACTACAACTAGTAGCAGTAGCAGTAGTAAATGAAGTAGTAGTAATAACCTTCTCCCAATCTGATAGAGCCGGATAGACTATGGATATGCTGCGGTAGTCTGGTAGGCCAAATATAGTTTCGACCGACAAACCGTGGGAGACCGTGACATGACTTAATCGTAGAGACCGTGGAAGAACCGTTGCAAAACCGTAGCATATCCGTAAAACGGCAGCAACACTGACTACTTGGGGCAAACCGTTCGACAACCGTGGCTTGTCCATAGCGCTTCCGGTGGTACCGTAGCATAACCATAGAAAACTCTTCCACATGCGCCGTAGCCTTACCCTAGTGCAACCGTACAAATTATCCACCGTGAGCAAACCACACAGTTTAAAACTGCAGTTACCCGGGGTCCAAACTCTGAAAGGGAAAATCCCGCATAAGCTAATTAAACTGACCGTCTGTTGTGACATAACATAGTTACATGCTCTCTATATCCCTGGGAAGTTATTGAATGTATTATTTATCACGGAATTACTAGTATGGAATTTGCTACATTGAATCTAGGATCAGGTCATGTATCCTTGAAAGTATGGCATTCGTTATTATGAATAAACCTTGTGGATAGGGTGGGGAAGGGGGCAATGTGTACTCCAGAATCGGAAAAAAATAGTGGAGGAGAAGCCGAACCCCTGTGCTACACACGGCTCCACCCCCTGTGTTTGATCAATTTAGGAAGTAAACAATTCTTCCAACCTCCAAGAAACATGCTATCAATGCGATTCTTTGCTGACGCGCCTTCTATATCTATATCTAATAAGACATTTGAAAAAGCCCAATTGTTGTTTCTGCAGCCTACGCCTAGGTTACTGACAAATATCACTGACTATATGGGCTTCATATTTTCAAGTATAGTTGCCATACTGTTTTGTTCTTGGGCATATTCGGTGTGATGACGGTGATGGTGAATCATGCATGACGTACCTTTGTGTCTTATCAGCTAGAGAATCTGATGCGATAACGAACGGTTTTACGTCTAGTTTTGGTAGGTGGTCCATAATACTATCTTCCCGGCGGCATCCTCTGCTTGCCATTGCACAGAATATGCACAAATGACATTCGGCAGTGAGGGGTGGGGGGCTAGCAGTGATCAATGTATTGTTGCACAACCCGCCCCCATACATCCTCCCAACTACACGTGTACTTCTAATATTTACTATTGATACCATTTACTATTAATATTATTGAACCACATTTTGGATTCTTTGTGGAATAGTTGCGGTCCCTAGGTGAGGTGACCAACACACCTTCGGGGGAATGGATGGGATCGAAAGGAAAACCAAATAAGACTGAGTGTGTAGGTGTGCGGGTGACATAGCGGCATGCATGTATTAAAACATATAAGAGCGAATGATTTATTCGAGATATCCAGCTGAAGTTTGGTACATGGGGGAGTTTCGGGCATTTAAATTTTCCTTCATAAGATCATAGGTAATCCATGGCTTAATTACCACCGGGTGATGCGGAGTTTTTCTCAGACCAAGGGATTGTGAGGGTCAATTCGACAGATGTATGGTATGCATATGCCATCTGGAGTGTCTGATCTATGGAAATGACCCGAGTAATCAGTTTATTGCCGAGATCTGCAGTACGCAAAACATCTGTAATGTGGTGGTGTGGGGGCGTCTTCAATAAAATATGTTATGGTGTGGGTAAACGTGCTTATGTTGAGAACGTGTGCATTGTGCTTAGAAATAAAACATTATTGAGAGGTATCTCGATGCCAAATATTCTCCCCCGAAAAGCACGCTCGATATTGAGATATTGCAAACATTCTGTACCAACCCGACCACCCTGTTCACATGTGTTAAATCGGTTAAATCACTGCCAACACGCGTCGCCAACCTTAGTCTAAAATCAGGAATGTTGGGTGTGTATGCAAAGCGTCTGATTTTATATACGAAGTTGTATTCTGATGTCACTGCAATCACAGTTTAAGAATACCAGACGTTTGTAGAGGCAACATAATAGTAGATCATGTATCCGGAGGCCCCTTTTTGCAGGACTGTCGACAGGACACTGCAGGTTACGTCATACCACGGCGCATTATCGGTGCCACGTGAGTTTTCGTGGCAGCCCAGGAGCACGGCGTTACTGCCCCTGTGTAGCACCTGTTGCGAGGGTGATACGTGTTTCCGTTGTCCAGTTTGTTTACTGGTGGCCGCCATCTTGGTTTCTATTTCTATGGTGATACGTGGTTCCGATGGGATCTACAGCCTCGACTTGTTCTAAGGAGGGTGTGTTCTATCGCTTATGTATATTTGGGATCAGAAACTTCGTTTTTTGGCCTGTGCATGATACTATTCCGGACAGTCCTAGATCATTTTGACGACGCTATCCTGGAATTTCTGGGTTAAACTCTGTTGGTATGGGATGTCCGTACTGCTAAAGACATGGTCGCGTGATTAATTAATGTGTTCGATTGAATGGGTGTATGTTGATTTACCAAACACGAAACGAGAATGATCCAAACAGACATTTACCCCCCCCCCCACCCTCCACCCCACCCCCCCAATCAAATCGTTCGAGTTGTATGGAACTGACAACTCGAAAAGTGCAATTCACCTAAGTTTCGCACACTTTCGATCCATTCATCTAATGTCCCTTGACCGAGACAATTATGGTTCATGACTTATATGATTGAAGTAAAGACACGTTCGGGAAGTTGCTCAATCGAGTATCATACGACTCATCTGGGAAGAACGATTCTATAAATACAAGAAGGGATGTGTAGTTGATGCGGAAATATGAGCTAAATACAGTCGCAGTCACATAAATCCAATATCTGGGATAATTTGAAGGCGGCAACTGGTCCCAGCAATCGGGTATAAGAATAATTCCTTCACCCATTGAAGTAAAGACACGTTCGGGAAGTTGCTCAATCGAGTATCATACGACTCATCTGGGAAGAACGATTCTATAAATACAAGAAGGGATGTGTAGTTGATGCGGAAATATGAGCTAAATACAGTCGCAGTCACATAAATCCAATATCTGGGATAATTTGAAGGCGGCAACTGGTCCCAGCAATCGGGTATTAGAATAATTCCTTCACCCATCCAGATAAATATAGACCGCGCCGTTCATTTTGTAAATGACGGTGTAAATGACGATGTACATTCTAGGTCCTAATTCTAAGCCCATGTGTCCCCGGGCTCAAGGCGTCCATATTTCTAAAATACGCCCGAAGTTCGTATCTCGTAGACCAGGGTAAGTCGAAGTAACGACCAGTCCCATAATCTTCAGGTTAATAAGTGTCGACTATAGATGTTCAAGAAGTCGATCTGCCTAATGTCTTCTTTGCCGACTCATCTGGTGGAAAGGCAATTCAGCAGAAACATACTGGAGAAGAATGACATAGTCGAAGGCTGAGATGCGCCTTTTAGCAACGAAAATAACCGTAAGACACATACATACAAATGTTCGTAACAGGACATTCCAAGTGTGGTTATTCTATGATGATGTCAGTAATTACGCCACTGTCTCACTTACCATGACAACCAACACGTCGCCATTTGCCACGTGATTGATAATTTCTCATGAGAATAACTCCACAAATGACATTACTTCCAGTGATGCTGTCAGATCCAGTGAGGACACCACGGAATCCCAGGCTTACAGAATACCAACTTATGGAACCTTTCAAACCTAATCCTACTCCACTCCCTCCCCTACCCCTACACTTTTGGCACCCCAACCCAAGAAATATCTGTGGGTATGGTACTCCTAATTTCTCAGATGGGTCGTCGAGTCTTTCGAGAGGTCCCTCCAACCGAGTGACTTCTCGCTTTTTTCATTATCTCACTCGGACCGAGATATTTCCCCATCGTCACTTCATCTCTTCTCAGTATTTGTATAAATGATATTTTGCAATAATCTTGTTCTTGTCATCTTCTGTCAGTACATCACAAAGTTGATAAACATCCGATTTCCAAGGGAAATAGAAGAGGTGTACAAGACGTTACTCGTTAAATAACAGCTTGCAGAATCCCAATTACGGAATCGTACTTTTGTCACTGCACTTGCGGCGACCATGTCTGGGACATGTCTGTGGCTATAGCACCCCTATTTTTCCAGATGAGTCTTCGAGTCGTACGGCGAGTCACTCATATGAGCAATGCTAATATTCATCATTTTCCTCCTTTGAGATGAGCCATTCGATCAGTTCGAGTATTATGGGAAGCTTAACTCACTGGCCTATTCTAATCGACTAGGTCACCCTTCTTTAGAATCTGTCTATGGGAACGCTTTTCCCAGATGGGGAGTATGAGAAGTCACTAGACTGACCTACTTCTCGAACGTATCTCTAACGTTTTTCAGTTTTCGACTATTCTGGTATCTGTCTATGGAATTGCTTGTTCTCCGCACAAGAACGGGAATATTAATTTTGGGAACTCTGTCGTTTAGAGATCTACAGTGCGAGTAATTGATTTTTAGAATAAAATCTCCTGCAAAATCTAACGAAATTTGCTTTGGCCTCTATTCTGTGATACCTTAGAAAAAAAAATAACTTCCAACATCACTGCAGTCACATTTTAGAGGTGTATTGTATTTTACACGAACGTTGTAAACAAACCGGAAAAGGGTCTTCACAAATAAAGGTTTCCATTTCCAGTGCAACAATTGGCACCAAAACGAGAATCGTGACCATTTTGTATTTGTCTCCCATATTCGTGGTTTAGACAAAGCCTGATTCCGAGTCCAGAAGTTTCAGTTTGGATGTGATTTAACCGACTTCGTACCCATTACGACAAGTGTGAGATGGGGTACATTACGCAGATCTCGAGATCTAGCAGGTCGTTTGGAGAAATGTGTTGCATGGATAGTCCTCTCAACATTTCTGTTTTTTTTAAACGCAAGGCGCACGCTCACAATTACAGGCCTGTCGACCCATTCTACCAAGCAATCACACAAAGACAAGGCACCAGCTGTCTAACACATCACCATATCACAGCATTTCGGTGTAGTGTTGATATGTAATAGATAATCTGCATCGTGTGCATAGATCCGGTATGCCGGATGGCATATACATGCCATATACGTGCCGTACTTGTGTGCGATTAGCGTACCACCTTGCGCAAATTGGCGAGTGTAAACCAATGGCGTTGTTTTCTTTCGGGATAAAAATAGACACTGCCAAAAAGTACCTCTGGGTACCAAACGTCATCTGGCTAATACAAATAAAACTTTCGCGTTTATTGCTTCGATAATTTAATACCCCGGTGTCATACAATTTCTTCTGGCTCTCATATCATCTATGGAAGGACTGTGGGCCACTCTCTTAAAACTTTAAAAGACTCGGATATGGACTACGGAGGGGTGGCTTGGTTGGCTCGCTCCCAAACTTGGCTAAACGTTTCAACAGTTAGAAACTGCATGCCCGATACACCGAAAATTCAGCCTAAAAAAACAGATTGAAAGTATCCCGTTATTAGAATTTCCCAATCAATATTTAGTATAGTGTATATGTTTCCAAAACTAGAGTTGAATGCTATTCTACTTTCTATATCACTTTAGTCACACAAGGCGCCCAGTTGGAAAATTCCGAACATATAATGGGGCGGCGGCAGTATATGTTTGGTTGGAATTTGCGAACAGAAAACTTACGCTGGCAGTTGAAAGATTTCTAACCCAAGAGTGTGCAAATGGTCTTTCCTAGAGGAAATTCGAAGATGGACACCACCCCCATATTAATGCCCCCCGCCCCCCGGTCCACGAAGAAGCTCCTTCATAAGACGATACTGTACTCTCATGAGAACTCACTCTTCCCGCTTTTGTAATAACTGACCACATTTGTAATAAATAGCAAAAATTTTGTAACAATTCGAAATTGTTAAAAACATGTGCGGCTATTTCACAAAAGGGGAGACCTTGTTTGTTTTTAGAAAAGTGGGTGATGTTTATTACAAAATTGTTAGAAAAAGGGACGATATTGCTACAAAAGTTGAGTTATTACAATAGTGGGCAACTTGAGTTACAAAAGTGGAGAGGTATTACATAGCACACAAGTTCTTAGAAAAGTTGGCGTTACACACATGTCAATACAGCCAAGGACGATATCGCCACTGTCGCTTGCCTTTGACTATTTTGATAAACAGGCATAGCTTTTTGAAGATTATCAGCATCGAAGGTATGTTTGCATTTGGTGTTGAAACATGTATCAGCAGCACGTTACCGATGAAATGGGTTCTGAAAACTCATTACTCATTTTGGATAATTTTGTCTCAGTGAATGTGGCAAATAGAGTGCCCTGGACGTCGGGGCGGATAAATGTTTGAAGAGACAAGGTTCCAGCTTTTTCTGAAATTCGAGATTGTTTGGTTATAGTTTGTCAACGTTATAAATTGGTATGGGTAAATTTTGTTTATTTGTTGGTTCTTAATGTCACATTGGCAGCTAATGCTATATCCTGGCGATAAAACGATTACAAGTGTACAATGTAGATATTAACCAATCATTTAAACCCATTCGCCCACTTTAAAAAAGATCCAACCCAAGCGTTAGTTGTCGTGTCCTATTTTGACCAGTAAAACATTGCTAATTTACTAAGTGAACTAGCAGTGCTTTAGGCCTACTTATCGAGGTTCTAATGAGGACAATGGAAAACCGACAATGTTTCTTTCCATTGACTAACCCTCGAAATGGTATGAATACGAAAGATTCTTCTGGAAGATTTTAACTCTGCGGCTTGGTGTGTGTATGCATCAACATTTTCTTGTTTCTAGGGCATGCTCCACTGTTCCCATCTGACCAGACGCCTAGCGCGTATATATCGGCGCCACTGTTTGGTTAGCGGAATGTGTTGATTGACAGGTTTTCAGTATGATACTCAATTAATTTAGCATCATACTATATTATTTTAGTATGATACTGAATTATTTTAGTATAATACTCAGTTAATTTAGAATCATACTATATTATTTGTGTATGATACTTAATTATTTTAGTATGATACTTAATTATTTTAGTATGATACTCAATTAATTTAGAATCATACTACATTATTGTGCACGATTTCATGAATGCAGCATAAATAAAATAGCATGATACTGAAATCAGGTTCACGCACGAGAGGGTCATAATTGTTTTTTTAGTATGATACTCTAATAATTTGGTATGATGCTATATTGTTTGGTATGATTTCATAAATGCTGCATAATTAATTAAGTATGATACTTAATTATTTGAGTATGATACTGAATTAATTCAGGATCATACTATATTATTTGGGTATCATACTATATTAATTGAGTATCATACTCTATTATTTTAGCATCATGCTTAATTCACTGATTTATGATCCTGTTCATATGTCATAGATTTACTCTTAATTAACGTTTAATATAAATAAAAGGGGAAAAATCCTACAAACGTTTATTGCGCCGAAACGCTGAAAAATACCGAAATGAAGAGTGGCATTGGGCAGGGGATTTGGCGCTGCACTAAATTAACAACTTTAATTATTAATTAAACTTACGTTAATTTTTCCCTTAATAAATCACCATTTTATAAATAAATTACGGTCTTAACTTTTATTTTTATCTGACTATTGTTTATTATTTACTTTGATTAATAAGAATTAATTGCTAATTACTGAATTTTATAAATAATATGTGATAATTTTCTTTTGTTTATTGGACTCCTATTTGAATAAATACTGTTTTACAAATTGTGACTATTTACAAATGATGCGAGACGTTACAACACCCGCCACATAAAAAAAATTGTTCGGCCTCGAACAGGGACTATTATTTCTGAAAATTTCAAAATAATTAAATATTTAAAAAAAAAATTCTAAATTTAAGTTGATTGTGGAAATATACCAAAAGAAAAAAAAAGGAATACCAACCAGTTACCATTTACATCACAAAAAAATAGAAAATCTGTCTTCTGGTTCTCTTCACCAATAGTACTGTATTCTGTATATTATTTACATTCCATTAATTGAAGGTGTGTTATATAATTTCTTATTCTTCTGCCATCGTAGATAAAGTCATTGCACTAGTCTGTGCTGGGCCAACATTCTTGATGACAACTTCCCCATCTGTCTGGGTGCCCACTTCATATGTTGTCTTAACTGTTGGGTCTTTCATCCAAAAATCATTTAGGACATACGCAATGCCATTTGGTAGACAAACCGTTTCTTCTTTCTTAACCATCAGGTAGCCATAGGGTACAAAGTGGCGTTTATACGTATTTAAATGTTGTTTGCATTTTCTTCATGTTGCTGCTATCAGTTGTGCTCTGTGTCCCTCCATGTAGTGTGATGGGGTCCCTATCATGTAAAACCTGGGGTCCCCCGAGAGTTGCTGGTATGTTTTGTATGGTTCTGGTAATTGTATGTATTTGTTCACTTCCATCAGCTTTGGTTTTGATAGGTCCACAGGTTCATATATATCTACGGATGTATCTTCTTGTGTTGTAACTCCTGATGTGTTGTATATGGATGTGGTTGGCTGTGTTGTGGCAAACATTTCCTGAATGATGGTGTCCAATTCTGTGGTTTGTAACTCTGGTAGTTGTTGTGCTGAAGGTTGTTGTTCTGAAGGCTGTTCTGGTACTGAAAGCTGTTCTGCTGTAGGTTGTTGTGACTGTGTAGATTGTTGTTGTTGTACTGATACTTCCTGAAGGTGTACTGTTGATATTGTGGATTGTTGCTCCTGTGTCTGTTGGTTGTGTTGTGGTGTTGACGCCGATGAATAACAGTCCAGATATGCTGGGAAGACTTTATCGGGGCAATATCCTTCCACTGCGATACTGGAAAGCTGAGGTCAATTCCTTGGTCCTTTGATGTTGCATTGCTGGTTGTCTTATGTGTTTCTTGGGCTTTCTGTCTCTTTGGTGGTGCTGATGTTTTAGTAATGTGTTTGCTATTAATCTTGCTAATTGTTGATTTCACACGATTTTCTCTGTGTGGTGGTGTGTGCTTCTCGTGACTGTTTCTTCTATTGTCCTGTCTGTACGTGTAATACTCTGTGTCCTCCCTTCTGTGTTGTCGTGTATAGTTAATGTGTTTTCTCCCAATGTGACTTTCCATGTTCACTCTCCTGCTGCGCTGCACTTATATGAACAAAAAGGACATTCAATTACTTCTCCGGGCTTTTCTCTTTCATGCCTCTGTAGTTTCTCTCTTTCGTAAAAGAAGTCATCATAATCCTTGCAATTATAAACTTTGTCCATCTGAAAGTATAGAAAGTGGGGGAGACTGCAATAAGTTTCCATGTAACAGCACTTATAGTTCCTAAAATGATACTTGAATAAGGCAATAACCTGTAATACCAGCAATTGCTACCATCACTGAATATACA
Organism: Pictodentalium vernedei; assembly: GCA_031216915.1. NCBI lineage: Eukaryota > Metazoa > Mollusca > Scaphopoda > Dentaliida > Dentaliidae > Pictodentalium > Pictodentalium vernedei. The sequence goes on from CM062293.1 coordinate 470,479,094, forward strand.
CCACTTCATGCTTTACTGTTTTGAGATCTAGTATTAGGCCGTGATGCTGGGTTAAACCATTTAGTGAATTTCCCCACATACTCCTTCAATCTGTTAACATGTACAATTTTAGGGTCCTCGCTGGGAGATTTCTTTATTTTGAATAGCAAGTCTGAAATCATTTCAATAATAATGTATGGTCCTTCCCAGCAGGATTCAAGTTTTAGGCTTTGGCCTTTCTTCCGAATTGTGTTTTGTAGAAGGACAGCATCCCCAACAGTGTATGCATTGCTTGTTGATGTTAGATCATAATATGTTTTCTGCCTTTCACTAGCTTTCAACATGTGGTCACAAGCTGTTTCATGAACCTTGGTCGTTTTAATTTGCAAATTCTCATCATAATCTGTAATATTCTCATGTTGAGCGTGAAAATGTTTCTTTAGGATCCCAAACAAGAGGTCCACAGGCATCATGACTTCTCTGCCAAACATCATCATGCATGGTGTTTCGCCAGTACTACCATGTACCGAAGAGCGGTAAGCAAGCATTAAGATGGGGAGGTATACATCCCAGTCCCTCTGGCTTTTTTATATGACCTTGCTTAACATGTCTTCTAGTGTGTGGTTAAAATGTTCTACCAACCCATCGCTAGCCAGGACTTTTCGTCAGTACCACAGTTTTGCCATTCACAAAACAAAATACATTGACCAAAGAAATCATTTCCCACACTGCCCAATAAGCCTTAACATCTTTTGTGAAATGACTAATTTCTGCCCATTTTGGTCGACCTCTGCCACTCTCCTTCCAGCCTAACACAATGACCAAAATTTTATCATTCAATTGGGCATTTCTCAGATTCTCTTCAGATTTTGCCTCAATCCAACTGATGGATTCGGATGAATCTTCAATGTCGTTAGAGTCTAATAGCTCGTTATGATCATCATCATTGGAATTACTAGTCTCTAAATTGTCTTTTCTTGATGCAGTTATGTAATGATTCATAGCTTGTACAAAATAGTCATCTGGTTTTATTATGTTTTGTGTTTCAAACACTTTGACTTCTTTCTTATTACAGTACTCACAACCTTCTGTGCATGGTCTCCTAGACAGGCCATCTGCATTACCATGCCTTACACCTGGTCTGTGTTGGATAGTAAAATTATATGTCTCTAAAGCCTCGAGCCATCTGGCTAACTGGCCCTTGGCATTTTTAAACTGCCTTATCCAGTTCAAGGCACTATGATCAGTCCTTACAAAAAAATTTACTCGATATAAATAGTGGAGAAAGTGCTTAATGGCACTTACTATTGCAAAGAACTCTTGGCGGGTTATGCAGTATTTCCGTTCTGCTTTTGTTAAAGTCTTGCTGTAGTATGCAACAACATGTTCATAATCATCATGAAGTTTAGACAATACAGCCCCAATGCCACGACCACTGGCATCTGCGTCAAGAATAAAAATCTTTGTAAGATCCGGATAAGCGAGCACTGGAGAAGTTGATAATAATTTCTTCAGCTCATCGAAGGCTTCTTGACAATCTTCTGTCCAAACTAATGGAACATCCTTCTCTGTAAGCCTATGTAAAGGTCTTGCTGATAAATTGATAAACCTCCTGTAATAGGAGCAAGTTCCAAGAAAGCTCCTTAATTCCATGACATTTTTAGGTATAGGCCATGTTTTGATTGCTGCTGTCTTTTCTGGAGCTGCTTCTATGCCCCTCTCTGAGACAACATGACCAAGAAATTCTACTTGTGATTTAAAAAGATGACATTTCTTCAGGGATATTATCAGTCCAGCCTCTCCTATTCGTTTTAATACTTCGTCCAATCTCTCAAGGTGTGCATCAAAAGTGCTTCAGAAAATCACTATGTCATCAATATAAAGTAGGCATGTTTGCCACCGTAAGCCATGTAAGGTATATTCTAACAACCTCTCAAAAGTTGTGCAAGCATTGTACAAACCATAAGCCATAGATTGAAATTCATACAACCCATTAGTTGTAATGAAAGCAGTCTTTTTCTGGTCTTTGGGGTTTACTTGGACTTGCCAGTACCCACTTTGTAGATTCACTGTTGAAAATATTTTTGAACCTCGTAAAGCATCAAGTGAGTCATCAGTTCTTGGTAATGGATAGGAGTCTTTAATTGTGACAGGATTTAGTTTACGATAATCAATACAAAATCTTATTGTTCCATCCTTCTTCCGAACAATCACTATGGGTGAAGACCACGGCGATTTTGAAGGTACGATCACGCCCGTTTTCAACATATGTTGAATTTCATTCTCCACTTCTTTGATCTGAGGCAAGAGAACTCGTCTTGGAGCTTGTTTAATGGGCTCTGTACTACCTGTATCAATATTCTGATACACTATATTTGTTTTTCCATGATCATCCTTGCTCCTAGCAAAAACATTAGTGTGCTTGTATAGACTCCTTCTGTTCAGCACTAATAGAGTCATCAAGTGCAGTTTTTTCAACTGCTGAATTTGCATATTGTAATGCATATTGTGATGAATCGCCTGCATCCACCCACGTAATATGCAAATTCAGCAGTTGAAAAAATATTATTTTTCAAAATGTTTCAACAAAACCATATCATGTGACCCCTCATTGGAACGAGCTCGTTCCAACGAGGGGTCACATGATATGGTTTTGTTGACATTTTTTGAAAAATTTAAAAAATTGATATTTAAAATAATAACTTTTGATATTGTCTGCATTGGGTAAAGGGTTAAGCCTACTAACTTTAATCCTAAGACCTCCGAGAACAATAGGCATATGTAAGCCACAGATTAGCGGTGGGCCAAAGTGTTACTAATATTGTCATGCAGTATTTGAGTAATGAGGAAGATAGGATGGTACGTCTGATTGCTTTTACAACCATCACAAATCATTCTCGACTTTTCCCGTCATGAATAGAAAATTTTCTAGTGATTTTTTTTTGTATTTTGCTCAAAGAAATAACTATTAGCGTGCACCACATGAGCAAATGACATTTTTGGACAAAATGCATGTCCCATAAACAATATTCCATATGCAAGCACAATTGCCACATAAAATGTTTTCTATATAAATTTGGTTAAGCTTACTGATGAACACTTGGGAGATAGGGATAGTTCCGCTATTGACGGATTAATATCAGGTAGCATGCAATATTTTACATACATTTTTATAAGCACTATAAGTATATTAAATACATTGTCATAATGAAGATTTCATCTTGTAATAGAGAAATCGAATTAATTTCACCACTATTTTTTATTTTTTTCACTTTTCGTTTTAAAAACGAAGCTTATGAGCCGTCATTGGAATGAGCCCATCCCACTCATTTAAATGAGGAGATATAAGCTACGTTTTTAAAACATAAAATAATTTTGGTTGTAAGAGACATTTTCCACAAGTCTCATACGAGAGTTTCGTTAAACACCACATGGATGATTTCGTTAGTTTTGAAGCTGATTTCAGTTTTCTTTTAATAAACTACCAGTTTGTATTTTTGAAAATTTGTCTAAAAAACGCAGCTTATGACCCCCTCATTGGAACAAGCACGTTGGGCTTGTGTCCAATGAGGGTCATGAGCTATGTTTTTTCTATTTATTTATTCATGTTTTTTGTTTATTTATTTTTAGGTCAGTTTTGGTTAGCACCTTGTGGAATTCGTGTGCGTGCAATGGCTTCTTGATTTGTCAGTGTAACTGCGGGTGTTAACTGTATTGGACTCTTGTTAATCAAGTTTTTAGTAGTAAAACATGAATTACGACATTTCATTCATGTAACTTCAGCTTTGTTTTTACGGTACAAGTCGGAAAATGAAATAGTTATCTATTTTATCCAACCACCATGACATTCTCGAATTCTGCTTCTGATGAACCCTGTTAACCCTTTACCAATCCTGAGTTGTAGACGACACTTGCAAAAAATAGCATGTAACTAAACAATGCTGTGTACAAAGTTGTGTATGCATATGTAGGGGTGAAGGGTGGCTTTTGTGTAACACTGTGTGGCGAGTTCCCCCATTCATTCTATATATACTTCACTATCATTAACTCTTAGACACCCAAAACCTCCAGCTGTTATGGGCACCAAAAATTATATCAATACTTTCAGCCTTACAACTGTTTCTAGTCAGGTGTCGTCTGCCTGTTCAGGCAGACGACACTTGACTAAAAACAGTTGTTTATGTTAAACATCACTTTCTCATAACACAACTCTACATCACCAGAGTCAAAAGAACTGTTCTTCTATGGCATGGTGGATAGATGACTCGCTTGTCGGCCTTAGAGTGTAACTGAACCATATGCACCTGATGAGGAGACGCTACTGTTTTTCTCTGTAGAAAGCTAAAAAAGTTAAAATGAACAATGTTCCAATTTTTGTTGTTGAAAATAACCATCATTTGTAGTCCATCGAATGTTGGATACCCTATCGAATTTATCTCGTGAAAATTTCCCGTTATTTTTTTCTAAATCAGGAAAATTAGTTTTTTTTTGATATTCTAATTTAAAATCTCCGTTAAAACCGACTGAGGACAGCAAACGTGCATCTGAGGGCACATTAATAAGTTGTCAGCATTTGTTCATTGTACCACTATTGACAGTTATCTTGTTGCAGTTAATTAATTCTCAGAAGGTCAATCAATGTATATGTACATGAAAAGAGGATTATTGAATTAATGCAGCCAACTCCAAGTGCTAAACTCTTCCGTGATGTCACTATTGTAGAGACAAATATCCTTTCTTTCCTTTCTGAAAAGAGGTTAATTTTTTTAAGTTTTATTTTAGTATCAGAGAAGTAAATAAATAATGTTTAATACAAATACAATATTCACTTGTCCTACCTGATATAAAAGAAGCATACATCCATTATGTTTTGAATTTTTGTCTCAAAAACACTGCACACAGAACAAGCAGACAGATTGAGTCTAAGAGGCTCTTTTGGAAGCGAGGGGATTAATCACAATTTGATGCGAGTGGGTGTGAGCAATGTGATAGGAACAGTGGCGCAGAAGCCGGGGGTGGGGGGGTTGGGGTTGGGGGGGGGGTGTTGTAAGAGGGGAACTTGCCCCAATCCCCCGGCGCTTTTTTCCCAAAGATTAGCAAAATTGCCCCTAAAATTGGTATTCTGAAAGTCAGTCAGTGTGATTCTATTTGCTCAGTTTCAAAAATAATTTTGTTAAAAATTGCTATGGGAATTTACCCAGTTTAAGCTTTTATTTCATGAAGATTCCCCCTGGGGAGGCACCAGGGAGCCTACAAAAAGAGAGGGGGTAGTAACGAGCGTGACGTGTTAATTCCAATGAGGAGTCATGACCCATGTTTTGAAAGCCAAAAACATGGAGAGAATATAAAGGTGAATGGCGATTCTTGTGTATAGCATTAGCAGGTTTTGGCTGATAATGTAGGCTTTTGTAAAAATGAAATTTATTGGTCATACTAGAATATTTGTTGTAAGGACTTTCACTATTCTGTTCAATGAACAAGCTTAATCAATCAAGCTACATGTGTATCCAATTAAGTGAGATCCTACGCGGAACTGCACTTCCATTCTCCCGAAAATTCATGCTATATATAGTTCAATCAGTGAAAAGATAATTACAATCATGGACAAGACGATGCCTTCAGCATTCATTCAAATCAGAATTTTGAGTTAACTCCGTTGCCTATTCCAGTAGAATTGTTGGCCATGAAATCAAGAGAGAATACCTGGAAGAACATCTCGGCAATTCGAAAATTTCCGAATCACTCAACATCTCTCGATTCGAATGAAATCGATGTGATCACTTCAAATTGAATCGAATTTTGAAGCGCCACGGGGCACTAACACGTGGTGATACACAAAACGAGGTGTGAATGGTTTAATCGATATGGCACGACTGCCAGTGTGGAAGGATAAAAAACTTGTGGCATCGAGGAAGGAAAAAACTAGAGGCCTGTGGCCTCTCATTTTATCCCTCCACCCATTCACACGCACATGTCGTTCTGTGTTTATTCTTCGTTATTTTTGTACACATTAAACTTGTCATATCCTTCAATTTTAGATTATTTATTTAGTTATTTTGCAATCAATTCAGTTTTGGGTGATCAATCGTCTGCTCAACAATTTCCGTTCGGCACATGTGTGTGGAACAGATTTTCATTTTCCGCATAGTTTAGTGTTGCTGTTATTTATTTATTGATGTTTAAGGTCACGTATTTATGCACAATGGCTAATCATGACCGTGACAGTTTTATGGGTGGAGGAAGCCGGAGCACCCAGAGAGAACCACCGAGCAACTACGAGCAGCTGCCAGCTCCCCAACATTGTAAATCTGCACTGCAGCACAGGCAGGGTTAGATTGGTTGAAGACATGCGTACCATCGACGTGCAGTACGCCTTAGTACACAGCATCATCGTGCCCCCACATGGGCAATGGGGGTGAAGTGTCTTGCCCAAGGACACAATGTGGTTGCCGCAGGTGGGATTCGAACCGAGGACCTCCCGGCTTGAAGCCTGCACCTCTACCTACTGAGCCACCACGCCCCCCCCCCCCCTAGTGTTGCTGTAGACGGGGATTTCGTAGAACATGCGTGTAATAAAATAATTTACTGAAGGCGTGTATGTGAGAGAAAAATAATTAAGAAAAATATATGGCAGTCAAAAATATTGTGCGATAGGCAAGATCCGCCAGTAATAACAGATACCTAATCTCATTTCCACAATTTTATTTTGTATCAAATATACTCGTTTACAATAATATATGTACATGCAAATAGTTACACGAGAGACGTCTGATCCTTGATCGAAAATCCTTTCAAATGTTATTACAAAACAAACTATACTTAACCAACAAAGATTACTGTTTTTTATTAATATTTATAGTGATAGTAATAATAATACATGACAATAATAATTGTGTGTTGCCACATACTGACAACTTTCGTCATTGGAAGAGATTTACAGAAAGTTAGCTCCCTTTAATATCCTAAAGTTGTCATGACATTTAACGGAACTAAGGGTGTGGGAATTCCATATAAAAATCTAAATTTTGTAAAGTTAGTGAACTTGTATCATCGATGTGGGTATTATTTCATAAACTGCGAGCATTTTCCTTTGGCGTACTATAAAAATACAGCAGCTGGTTTTTACAACTTTTCTCCAATCAGTCTGAACATTTGACTATTATTTCTGTGGAAACCCATTTAAAAATAAGAAAACTGTGCTATCACAATCCTTTAATGTTCAGTATTTGTTTTCTGTTCATTATATCAACAGTGTGCTAATTGAGACATATAATATACCCTTTCCATCAATATAAAAGGTAAAGGAGGTAAAATTTGCTAATTGCTTTCCCGGGAAGAATAAAAACTTACAAATTACTGTAAAAACACATTTGATAAACAAAGAGACAAAGTGGACAGTTACTCAGTTGCTTCTAATTAACTTGCCATAAAAAACGGACTTTCCTTTTTGTAACTTTTAATAAACGAAACAACAGACAGCTCCAAGAGCTGTCTGTTATTTTCATTTAATAAAAAGTAACAAAAGGAAACTTTGTTAATTTTCTGCTAATGTCATGGGTGTTTTCTCAACAATAATTACACGCTTCTTAATTGGACCTTCCTCGTCCATCTAATAATTGTAGGGGAGATAACATTATTGAAAGTCGATTTTCATGACGAGTAATGTTCATGCTTTTGGGTGCCAATTTAGCTAAACATTTTGATTAGCACTAAAAACGCAACACAATGCAACGCAACTCAAATTTGACCCAACAAACAAACAAAAAATATGTTATCACTTCATTTGTCAATAAGTGTAAATTGTGTTTGGACAAACTTTCAGAATACCTTGTTAGTTTTCTAACCAAGTTGAGGTGAAAAGTAGAGATAAATAAATAAATCAACATCAGTAGATGCTGGAATCCAAAGTTCTCTTGACAGAAATTGACATTCTAACGTTTACTGGTCAAATCTGAGATCCCGCCAGTAGAAGTTGGAATTACTTAATATTCCTTAATTCTATCCAAAATAAACATGAGGAATTGATTAAAAGAATTGCTGACAAGAGTTATTCCTGTGATAATATTGGTGCCACGTGGGGCACCATGCTAAAAAGACGAGTAAAATATTTTGTTGCTGTTCCTAAATGAACTTTTCCCACTAATCTGATTCCAGTTGATGCAACTCTGCAAACCTTGGGCATTTTCAGATAGTCAAGATGTCGGCCAAGTTGGCCGCCCAAAATTCTTATTTTTCCTATCATGCTGATATTCTTGCAGAGATCATATTTTTAACCAAACTTGTACTTATTTTTATGCACAGCTACAGTGTCATTGACACTTTCATTTTGTTGTTGAATTTGTAGGAGCACCTCCTTGTGGGTACCACATACGTTTGTCTCGAAAATCCAAGATGGCGCTTATTTAGTTGATAAAATACCGCTAAACTGGGAAAGATTCAATAGATGCCTACTAGCAAATTTCCATATCTTTGAAAATGCTTCATTTTAGTCAGTTATATCAATAGGTAGAAAATTGGATTCTAGAAAATACAATTGTGAAGGTTTTATAGTATTGGTTCCTGGTCAACTTTAGTTCGTAGAAGAGGTAAGTTAAAACGGTTAACCCATTCTCATAACCAGTTAACCATGGACTACACAACTGGATAATATTCCGTTTTTACATTTACCATGCGATCGATGCATTTGAGATTTACAAGCATTCAAAATGTTCTCTAGTTACTTTTGAAATAATCATTGACAAGTCTCCTTGACGTTTGTTTGTTATGCACGGCGGAATAGCTTCTGAAAACAGAATAATTTAAGTAGTATCTCGTCGCATTTTGTGATGCATTTTTTAAATTAATTGAAACCCTACATCGGAAACACTAGCAAGAAGCAAAACCAGAATTTCGACTCAATCACAGTTACTCTAATGTCAATAATATTCGTTTGTCATTCAGTTCCTCCGGCCTATTTGATTCTTATAATGATGGGGAACAGAATAATCCAAGTTGTGATGAATGAGTAACAGTCACTTTAACATGTGAAAATTAACTGAAAACCCCCAAATAGACAAAACAACAACTGTACTGAGAAGCTTGAGTCAAGGTCACGTTAATAAACTGTTTTAACTGGACAATTATCCAGTAACCTACTACAACTCTTTCAGTGGCTGTGAACATGGATTCTTTTGGGTATCTACAGCGGCTGGTTTTGGGACCTTTTCCCAATGACATTTGGGCATAATTTGTCACAGTTTTTAACACCAAATTTTCCAATCTTATTTCAAGCACTCAAACAAAACTTTAATTGACAACTGGTGCCCTGAAATGGGTAGCCATAAGGCCTCAGAAAACTATTGGTTTTATAAGGCCTTATGACCACTCAGTTCAGGACACCAATTGTACATTATATTTAAATTGTTTGCCTGATGAAGTCGCTTTCTTAATTCAAATGCAAATGCCAAGTCTTCCTTAATGGTATTAGAACAGTTGAATAGAGACTGCATGAACATGATTCCATGTGGCTGTTTGTTATAAAACTTACTTGCGGTATAAATGTAATTGCTTGCGTATCGGTCTTAATGTTCTCTGCTAAATTTCTTAGTCTTTGTATTTTTTTTTCCCACCAAAACAAATTTCCTATTTGAGCCCCATGATGCAAATTATTTGTCCAATAGCATGTGCCCCGGACCCTTTCCCAAAGAGAGCAGAAGAATCCCTAGTGAAAAATGTGAGCTTGACTGGTCCACCTACAAACAGAGGTCATTTACGTATATCAACAATATTTACTTCCAGTAGAAACTCTGAAAAAAAAAATTCTAACAAGAAATCTCATGGATGATAGTTCACCCCTTGAGTGCAACAAAGTGCTGCAGATGGCGCCTTGTTGCATTAAAGGGTCGATGCACCACCAATGACCCAAACTGTAGCACAATATCATGTCAGATACTCTGGCTAAATGAAGCCGGTTGCGTCACCTAGAGAAGTTTTTCACATGCATTCAACAGGTATGAAATGTTCGAAGAAAGATGCACTGTTGTGCCCCATGTCTCAGAGGGCCAGTACATCTATCCATATGAAGAATGTTTTGGCTAATTTCTGAGGATTGAAAAATTCTACATAATCATTAGAAAAGGCGATACATTTCTGCTTACTGTTAGGTAATTTGCTATCCAAAATTTTAAAAAAAGTAAATTAACAGTAAAATATTCAACACCCATGACCATCTCACGGGACGTCAAAGAAATGGAGATAGAGAACCAATAATTTTCAGTTTGATGACATCAATAGGGAAATGATGTTTACATATAAAAACTCAACTCCGCAGCCTGAATTTGTCGCGCACGCCTTGATCAAAACACACTTTAGCAAACGAATATTTTACAATGATGGTATACAGCATGAAACTTAATACAATAGTTACAATAGCCAGTGGAATGTGAGGAAAATGAAAGCATTTTAAATTGCAGTACCAAAAGAGAAGAAATTACTAGGCCGTTCAACACACTGGTGGAATTCCGAGTATGAATCCCGAAAACCTAGTTCAAATTAGGGCTGCCACGATTTTTGAATTTAGGAATCAATTAATCGTCGCAAGTAATCGATCATAATTGATTAATCATACTTAGAAGACACCCCCCCCCCCTTCTACCTCTCTTTGAAGTTGTTAAAAATGAAGTTGAAGTCAGCTGACCCACCTCAAGTAAACAAAGAAGACGATCCTCTTTTAGGTACATTCAAAGCTTTGATGTTCTGAACCTTTGAACCGTCAGTGTAATAATCAAGACCGGTCATCAGTTGCGAACTTTACAAGTTCGCAAGTGCCGACCGGTCTTGATTATTACACTGACGGTTCAAAAGTTCAGAACATCAAAGCTTTGAATGTACCTAAAAGACAAATGCTTCTAACAGCTTCTGGAGGTTTAATATCGACGTTCTTGACCTTTTACCTTTAGAAACAATAGTTTTTTCCTCAAATTTTTTTTTAATTATTAAACGTCTAAAAAGGGATAAAATTTACCGATTCTTCGACAACGAAAAATACTAATCGATTTCGGCATGACCAATCGACAATCGAATAATCAATTAATCGTGACAGCGCTAGTTCAAATTCAAATACAGTACGATCACCGTGGACTGGTCACTTTCCACGGGTGGAAAATATTTCCACAGTTGCAATAATTTTAGATTCCAACATTAATTATTGGAATAATCATCAAAAATGTACAACCCGGTGCTTCGTTAATTAAAATTTTGCTGATGATTTTTATTACCTGGTAAACGCATGCGTGGACATCACTGCTACCCACGAGTGGAATATGACCAGTCCACAGCGACTGTACTGTATCCTTGTGCAATGTACTCTACAGAATAGGGTATTTATCCTCAATCAAAATATCTTGTTAATTACATGTAGTCATGACAGCCCTAGTTCAAATTCAAATACAGTACGGTTGCCATGGACTCGTCACTTTCCACGGGTGGGCAATATTTCCACAGATGCAATAATTTTAGATTCCAACATTAATTATAGGAATAATCATCAAAAATGTAATTAATGAAGCACCGGGGACAACCCGGTGCTTCGTTAATTAAAGTTTTGCCGATGATGATTTGTATTACCTGGTAAACACATGCGTGGACATAACTGCTGCCCACGAATGGAATACGACCAGTCCACGGCAACTCTACTGTATCCTTGTGCAGTGTAATCCACAGAATACGGTGTTTATCCTCAATCAAAATATCTTGTTAATTACATGTAGTTTTAAAGCATCGAACCCTCCCCCCAACATATCGTCTATAGACATCTGACTTATTAATTACACAATGCTGTAGAAAAAAATATCTGAAATTGCATAATTGTGGAGGTTCCTATCTGCACAAAACTGTATGAAATAGTTCATTGTAAGTGAAACCAAGTGGTGCGTATCCATGCACTGAATGCCACTTTTATTATAACATAACTATAGTTTCAAATATTTCATTTCCGTAGAAAGTGGTTAATTTGCTGGGTCTGAGACAAAGGAATATTTGGGTGAACGTAAATCACAACTGCATTGTAATTGCATGACTAACAACAACACTCTTTGCTTCTCCCCCACCAAAGTTTGTTATCGTTGGGTTAATTCTGAGGGTGTATTGTTCAGCTGCTAAAAAAGTAAGGGAAATTTGTTTACTTTGAAATTCCTTCCTCTGATATTCCATAAAGTCAAATTAAATATACACAAATTATACATCAAAATGAATGTAGTGATGTAGAGAACACGACAAAAATATGCAGACAAGTCACAGAGTTGAGAGCAGGTACAAATGGTTCCTGGAAGTCTGCTACCGTATTAGTGCCAGACCTGATAATAAAATAATATTTCCGGAGAATAACTCAAAGCCAAATTCGTCGTTCAAACTGTATTTTGTTACTAATGATTTTTACATATTAGTTTAGAGAGGCATCTGACACTCTCCAAAAATCCTAGCACAACAATTAGTGGTGTGGAAATCATGATAATCAAAATTATTCCAGCTCTCTTCTAGTTAAGACTGACAAAATGAATCCCCAATAAACATTTTACATAAACAGACAAATATTTGCATTATTGCACTCCAGTTAACCCACCGATGATGTTATGTAAGTAAATTTTTTAAATGAAAGAAATAATTATATCGTTCAAAGAAGTTTCAAATATGTTTTTAGGACAGCACAATCGCTGTTACATGTAGGCCAAAAAACACAAATAATTGAATCAGAAAAGGATGTTGGATAGAATTGTTTTTAAAAATTTTTATCCCCTCTGCCAGGGCTGGGAGCAGTTAATGTTTCAAACGTTAACGTGTTAAATTATTTTAACAATATTAAAAAAATGGAACCAAGTTGAAGAACACAAATAATTTAGATGTCCGTCAATTATAGACAACCCATTGATTTGGTGGAGAGACTATGAAGCCCTCCTACCAACGTTGGCCCGCCGATATTTAGCGATATAGCAATATCAGCTTCATCTGAAAGCCTATTTTCCTATTCGAGCAACAGCGGATGTCTCCTTCTATGGATATGGCCGCAGCGATTCAAAACATCACTGAATGTTAGAATTTACGGTAACCTGCTAGAACTATATTAACTACTCGTCCCCTGAGTTCCAATGTGTTCTATGTGCCAGTAGACACATAGAACACATTGGAACTCAAGAGACGAACTGTACGTAATAAAAATGACCAAAGTTATTAAAATTTGGTTCATTTTAACATTTAACATCATTTAACTTGTTAACGCAAAATTATTTAACACGTTAATGTCTTAAGGAAAATTTTTAACTCCTCCCATCCCTGCCCTCTGCTTGGTTTTATCTACATAAATTATCTTACAACCTAGTTCATAGGTTTGATTGTACAAACAAAGTCTAATATATAATTAATAACTTGATATAAAACAAATAGCATACATAAATATATTTACAGCTATTTACTCTGTCTATTCTATACAAAACATTACATTTACTCTCAAAAAAGGAACTTAAGAAAATAACATGTGTACTGTTTTTCTTGAAGTCATTGATAAACATTAGTTAAGTAGTGTCAGAAGATATCTTTATCAGTTAACAGAGAGAACTGTGGACACTAAGTGATTTTCGTATCATTCTCTGAACAAAAGTGTGAAATGATATTGTTCACTCTGTCCTCGACACAAGCTGAAACATTTGTTTATCGCAGCACCACTGGCAATAATTGCTCCAATATTGCCTTCTCTGCCGTCCAGCTATTACCTTTAACAAGTATCGCTGAAAACCCAAGTATAACTCTCCTTTTGTACTCCACATGGATCAATCCACATTACAACCCAATCTCTCAATATCAGGGATGACTTGAAGCTTAGTTGATGCGAGTCAAGTCTTTTATTGTAAAACATAACGCCCAAATCTGAGTTATAATTCTGTTGCTTTTAGGTATGTCATTACAGCATCATAGCAGAATCTAAACTGATCCTGAAAACACAAAGAAAAAAAACTGATTACTTTTGTTGTCTTCAATTAATTGTTTGAGTGTTGGAAACAAATGTAGGTTTTTTTCCTGAAGCACATGTACCGTTACTTAACCCTCTGCACTCTGATGTCAAAATACCAAATATTTCAGCAGCAAATTTTCCCCACACTGCAGCTGAGAATTTTAAAAAATATATCTTGTTTGACAGAGCTCATTGAGCTCTGTCAAACAAGATATAATTTGTTAAATTTTTCTTACTACATGGGCAATATAGAATCGATGCGGAAATTTTTTAAATACTACCAGAGTGCTAGGAGTTAAAGGCATGAAATTCCGTGGACGTGCTTAATATTATCTTTGAAGTGAATTTATTTCGCCAGTACGGACTTGAATTATACAATTTATGAGAGAGTGACTATATACAGTCACTGGTGAATGCCGTATTTTGTAAACTGCTCTTCACATACTGTACAAAGGCGGCGGTGCTGGGGAGGGGCTCAGCGAGCTGGTTCCAATGAGGGGTCACATGATGTGGTTTTGTTGAAATTCTTGGACACATATATTTTTTAAACTGCTTAATTTATAAATTACGTGAGCGAATGTGGCTGATTTGTAAGGTAAAGGGGGGTCTACATTTTTCATCCCAAATGTTTGCCTTTGTGTTGAAAGATGGTTGAAGTAGACGAATTAGATCATACCAAATGATCGTCTCCCTTATCCCAACAATCTTACATGAAATACTCGTATCATATTTGAAAAGTGTCTTCAATAAAAAACATCGATTACTTTAGTTTTACTCACCATATTGGGAATCATTTGTTGGCGTATGCTACGCAACTGCTTGATGGACTGCCCAATGGCTACTTCTTGCTCAGCCTTCAATCGTTCCAGCACATAAGCTAATGTACAGAACATACCACACTTTTCCGCACCATCCCTGCAAACGTACAAGGTCATCTTAGGTAATTAAAAAAAATTAAATTCAGTCATTGTTGGTCATGCGGCATCATGACTGGATATGATGAAAGGCTAAACTGAATTGAAGTCTAGAAATCAATAAAAGAAAGTGGTATCTAATCTACAAATGTATATTGTATTAAAAATAACAAAGACTACATCTATACTAATGAAAAGAGGGTATTCCTTTCACACCAAGACCATCAGCCACCAGCTTACTTACAAGTACTTTGTTTATTTATTGGGGTTTAATGACACTTTCGACAGCCAGGGTTTCTATCGTGTCGGACAGTTTGAGGGTGTGGAGGAAACCGTTGTAACAGGAAAGAACCACTGAACAGTGATGAGTATATTTATTTATTTATTGGCGTTTAAGATCACATACTTATGCACAATCGCTAATCATGAACGTGACAGTTTTACGGGTGGAGGAAGCCGGAGTACCTGGAGAGAACCACCGTGCAATGATGAGACGCTGCCAGCTCCCCAACATCGTAACTGCTGCACAGTTAGATTGGTTGAAGACACGCCCACCATCGACGTGCAGTACGCCTTAGTACACAGCGTCATCGTGCCCCCCCTCCCCCCTCCCCCATGTGGACAATCAGGGTTAAGTGCCTTGCGCAAGGACACAATGCAGGAGTCCAAATCGCTCACTCAGACGGTCACCCATCCAAGGACTAACCGGGATCAATGTTGCTTAACTTCAGTGATCTGACGAGAACCGGTTACCGCAATGCCACCATGCCCCCAGCGATGAGCAACCGTCAAACGATCCAACCTGCTAACCCGACACATGCAGAGTTAGTAGCGACTGAAGGCAAGTAGACCGGCGATGTGCAGTGCGCCTCAGTGCATAATACCACAGCTGGCAATTGGATGACTTGCCCAAAGACTCATTACTGATGGCGCAGGCAACACACACACATAATGACAAACATATCGTCACCTGAGTTCCAATGTGTTCTATGTGCCTACAGGCACATAGAACACACTGGAACTCAGGAGACGATATGTGAATCCCAAAGTGGGTAGAACGATTTTTTGCCTGAAATATGTTTCCAGGTGGCTTAAGTGTTGAGAATGGATTCCTGTAGGCCTTAGACCTACAGGGAGCAATACATATCAATAACGTCATGAAAGGATTTATCCAACGTAGAAGGTATCAAATTCATTTCAACTATTTTTTCTAAATTTAAAAAAAAAAACCAACAAGCCATATCATGTGGTCCCTCATTGGAATGAGCTCTATGAGCTCATTCCAATGCGGGGGTCACAATATATGAGTTTGTTGAAATTTTTTTAAAAATGATTTGTAAATTACGCTGGCGGATGTGGCCTGATTCATTATGCAAAGGGTTAAATGACCCATTTCATATTCGTATATATATATATCAAATATTTGAAGGCCCTTGGTATTCGGGTAAGTGTTAAAGGGTATCAGCGTATTGTTTTTAATGATACTCCATCCATTCCCTCTAGCAACACACAATATGTGTTGTGTTTGCAGTACGTACTTGTCAGGCCATACTCCACCGCACAAACCCTAAATCTTTGGTGTTATATAAGCCATCCAAAAGGTCTAGAGTCAAGGGCATGGAGAGTTTGGTGGGGCCGGCTCCCCCATCTTTCCCAACACAAGATACTCCTCGTCTGACACTGATTAACACTATCTGTACAAAAACGCCACGGAAGAAATTACAACTGCGAGTTTACGAGAAGTTCCTACCATTGTGTATTTTCGAATCGTTGGCATGTCTGAAGGGACATTTCTAGGGGGTGTTAGGGTAATGAATTTCCAAATAGGGGAGGGATCGAGGGGGCAACACCCCTCCCAATCCCTCCCCATAGTTGGAAATTCACTACCAAGAAAGATTTTGAAAATGAAGCCATGAAAGGGGGCTTAAAATTGATTCTAGTAACTGAATTGCCAACACATTTTATCAGGTTGTTATTATTTGGTATTATTCTAGGAACTGAATGTGTGCTGAACAAATGCTCAAGCTTAGAACTTTGAACAATTCACACTGTCCTAACATTAAATCAGATCTTATGCACAAACGATCAATTTTCGATGTTTCATCATTTTATAACTGTGAATGATGAAATTAACTCAGGATAACAATTTGGGATATATAATGGGATTTTCTTGAAGTGCATTTTGAAGATTTTTTAAATTTTTATTACGAAACGTAAACGTACTATAGAAATCTTGTACTGATTGACATCATGTATACTTATGAAGCTCGATACTGCATACACTGTAGTTGTAAATAGTAACAGTTGAAATGTTTGCCAATTTAAAACCACCGAGTTGGGATTTTGAGAAGAAAAGGAAACATCATCAGCATCGCCAAAACAGCTCTAAAATCCAGATAGACGGAATTTCCACCTACTCATGACTTGCTCTCCGAATTTCCAACTACAGGAAATTTTGGCCAGGATTGGGTGGGCATACCCCCCGTCACCATGTCCCTGCATGCCTTCAAAATGGCACCACATATATCCTCTTAAACTTTTCTTCTATCGTCAGGTCTCCTGCACAGGAGACCTGATGACAGAAGAAGAGTTCAAGGCAGTTCCGCTTCTGAAACTACTTTGACTTCCTTCTGGACTATTCCGTTTTTTTTATTGATTTGCCCAAACAGACTAGTCACCAGACTAGTCAAAATGTATTAACTGAATCCTCCTATTAATCCTTCCTTTACACAATGCACAAGATATCAAAATAAATTATATTAAATATTATTTTTAATTTTTTTTTTTTCGTCGCACAGTCCGATGAGGGGATCACA
Source organism: Pictodentalium vernedei (assembly GCA_031216915.1). Lineage (NCBI taxonomy): Eukaryota > Metazoa > Mollusca > Scaphopoda > Dentaliida > Dentaliidae > Pictodentalium > Pictodentalium vernedei. The sequence continues at coordinate 470,496,784 of CM062293.1, forward strand.
TGATATGTTTTGTTGACATTTTTGGACAAATACGTTTTTTCAAATGTCTAATTTGTATATTACGTGGGCAGATGCAACCAATTCCTTTGGCAAGGGGTTAATTGAATAATTTTCACAGGAATAGTAGCTATTCCATTAACAGTTTTCCATTGTATCAAAAAATACATGTGCACATTTTAGTTTGGTTTTCTCATAACAAGAATACTTACAGACAAGTAACGACTATTTTTGACTCAGTTTGTGTTTGTCTAGAAGAGTATTGGACTTCTTCCACTAAATTAATCATAGGCATTGGATCTTCTGGTACACCTGCACCTTCTGGCCAGAATTTGGTTCTGTATAACTTGACACTTTGTTCATCCTGTAATTAGTACAATTACAGCTAAATATAATCTACTGGTAAAAAAACAGTAAAAGTTGTTCATCCTTCTATGTGAGCTTTTTCGGCAAGTTCTAAATAGATTGAATTCAACCAATTTGACGGGACATGGCCAACATGACATGACAAAGACGGGACATGACCAATTTTTGAAACTTTATATGAGTTGTTTAAGTTTTGTAAATTGTGTTTCGTTCTTTTTTGAGCAATAGATTTCCATAAACTAATCCAAGGGGGTAGATAGAGTTCAACATAACAATGAAGAACAAGAGCTGCGCCAGGCGTTGCATAATATGCCCAGTCTCCTCATAAGTTGAACCTACAAGCCAAGTCTGAAAACTCTAGTAAAGTAAACCAACAGGTCCCTCAATTTTGTACATGTAACCTGCAGCTCTCCGTAAATTTCACACTAAGGGTACAGGAATTTCTTCTAAAAGTTGAAATTTCGAAATTTTAGCGAATTTGTATCATCGATGTGCGCACCATTTCACAAATTTCTGGTATTTTTCTGTAGACTAGGATACAATAATACAAGAGCTGGCTTTTAATAATTTACCCCAATCTGTTTGAACGTTTGATACCCATTTAAAATTAAGAAAACGGTGTTTTCACTGTCGTTTGGTGTCGTGCAAATTTTTATCTATTCATTATATCAACAGTGTCCGTATCGTGACGTAGAGTGTAATCGTTTGACTGGACTGGTTACGTGAAATAATTCATGAGAGGTGAGGGACACTGTACAAACATGAGTGCGTGAATGCACACGAGTGTTTTACAATATAGTCCCTCGCCTCGAATGAATTATTTCACGTAACCAGTTCAGTCAATCGATTACTCTGTTTATTACTTTCATTATTAACGATAATTATATTATTTAACCCTTTGCTTAATTAATTTTCCTTATTTTTTTATTTTTTTATCTCTAAAACATAGGTTATGACCCCCTCATTGGAACGAGCTCGTTGAGATCGTTCCAATGAGGGGTCATAACCTATGTTTTTGAGACAAAAAATGAAAATAATAGTTATTCAAGAATTCTTTTTGCAAGTGTCATCTGCTTTTCATGTTAGGTAAAGGGTTAAAAAAACAAAAGAAAAAAAAACCCAATGAAGTCCCCATTACACCCATAGCAAAGCGTCTTCGTTTGCGTGCACGGATACATGACACAATTGTTGATTGCATAATTCACTTGTGAAGTTATCGTTTATAATCAAACCCAGAAATCCCAGTAAATCACACTTTGGAAAGTAATAAATATAATACAGACACTGTCCTTTAAATCAATACGAAATGAGATTTGCTATTTTTTTTTTGCTGAAAAAAATAAAAACTTGCAAATTATTGTAAAAACACAATCGCTAAACAAAGAGCCAAAATGGACAGGGTGTTGGTTGGTGTGATAGGATAAGTATTCTTAATGACGGATTATCTATGGACTACTTCTAAAAAGCCAAGTTTCCTTTTGTGACTTTTAATAAACAAAAACAGCAGACTGCTCCGAGAGTTGTCAGTGGTTCTCGTCTATTAAAAGTGAGAACATAAAACTCACTCATCTAATAATTTCGTGGGAGATTACTTTAGCAAATGTCAATTTCCATGACGAGATAAGTAAGAGATGGTTTTTGCAACACTTTAGTCAAGTTCAGGTAGCAACAGCCATTGTAAAATAGATATCTTGAATTTCATTCCACTTCCAGTTTTGAAATAATTCAACCACACTCAAGAATAATAACTGTACTAAAATCGAACCTCTGATCCATTGTCTATGTAGAGTATGTGGAGAGTGGATTGTAACTAAACCACCCACGGAGTGAAATTATCACCCAAACTATAACTTCCAAATTTTGTACATATGGTCAAAAAACACAAGCAATGTTTCAGCCAATGGACCTCCGGGTTTAACCCGTAGGTCCATTGGTTGAAACTTTGCCTGTGCTTGTTATGCTTTGCAACAAATTTGCTATTATTGCTTGGGTGGAATCTCCACTCTGTGAGTGATTTAGTGATAATACACTCTCCACGTACTGTAGGTACATGTAGTGGAATTTTCGCCAAGTGAGCAACACTGAACTTTGATCACGAATAGGTCTATGTATCGATCAAATCGTGATTTTGTTGCGAAATACTTACACCGCTGGGAAGCGATTTCATACATAAAACACTGCGATATTCAGTGTGAACAAAGAAAACGAAACGAAAATAGCATATTAGATGCAATATTTTCGCGTTTCTGTTTCCACAGGTAAAATATTAGAGTGTTGTGGGCAGGAAAGTGATCAGAGAATTTCTAGTCGCAATCCTGTCAAAATTCTCTGTCTACTCTGATAATGACAGCAGAGTGGCGATAAACACTATGTGTAAATTCTTTTTTGCTGATTGAGATGCTGTCGATTGCTACAAATCGCCGACTGAGTTCCAATGTGTTCTATGTGCCTACTGGCACATAGAACACATTGGAACTCAGGGGACGAAATGCTGTTGAAAATAACTCTCTTAGCTCCTGAATTACGCAGGGTTAGGTTTAACCAGTTTTGTTTTCTAATATACGCAGGGACGTAAATGAGGGGTTAGGTGGGATGCGGTGGCCCCCAAATAATTTAAACAGTCGGGATATTTTCGTCCATAATGGAGTTGCAGATATCAGTTTGTTGTTATAAGTGACAATATACTTTCATCAAACAAGAATATAGAGGATATTCACGAAAATTTGATGAATACCGAAAATATCTCGTGAGTGGCTACAAAGAAATATGAGGATCTTCACGAGCGACGCAGTCGCGAGTGAAGATCCTCATATTTCTTGTAGCCACGAAGTCAATTTTCGTGAATTTTCAATTTTCAATTTTTCAATTTTCGTGTAGTCAATTTTCGTGAATTTTCTTTTTATTTAATGCTCTACGACTACAAACTCTCCAATTTGTGGCCTTTATTTGCCATTAAGGCGCAAAATTTATGTGCCGAACCGGCGTCCATACAAAAATTACAACAACCAAACTCCAACCATTGGAATGTGTGAATATCCGCACAAAAAGTAGTCCCGTCTTATTTCTCCCCTAACTTTACGATTTACCAAGGCTGGCGAATTGAAATAATCGCAATGTGTTTCGAAGAAATAGAACAATAACAAAAAAACACCACTTTCTTATTTTCAATAACAAGACACGTCATTTTATTTTTTTTGAACTCAATGCACTGAAGACGTGTGAAGTTGAACTGAAGAAATTTGAAAGTGATTTCGGCTTTTCGCTGGAAGGTGAATGAGAAAGTCAAACTTTGAAACCGCTGATTTGATGAATTGATTTAGTCACTGTCACTATCAATTATTCGAATTCGTTTGTATTTGGGACTCTGGAATTCATTACTGATGTGCTGACTCGTTTAAAGTACATGTGATTCGTCATCCGAACCTACGATGAAATATCGATTTCTAAATATCATTTTGATATTTCGTTTTGCCGACCGACAGGGGAATATGACTTAATTTTTCAGCGTGAATTGATGCCTGAGCATTAAATAAAAATGTGATACTTCGACTCCATAAAAACTGGAGCAAACCGAGGGCTGAGGCGAGGTCGACAAATACTTGAATACCGACATTTTTTTATTCATTCAGAATGTTTTCATCTTATGTGCTGGGCTATATAAGCAAGCACGGCTTTGCAGTTGCCAGGTTCGTAAGCTATGTTTCTGATGCAAAACTTAAAAACACAATAAAATTTTAATGGCGACTTTTTATAAATAGCGCTGATTTATTTTAGTCATTAGGTAATGATTTAACTTGCCGAATGACATCATCACTTTCTGTGATGTGTTGTAAGTTAACTTTATCGTTCTTGGCATTCAGCGCTTCAGAGAGGCCTCTAAAGCATTCTGAGTACCATGAGTATATTTCGTCACAGGACACTCCTACAGTACAGTTGCCGTTGACTGGTCATAATCCATGTGTGGGCAGTGGTGTCTACGCATGCGTTTACTAGGTAATGAAAATCGTCAGCAAGACAATTTATAGTGTACGGAATCAAAAATGATTGCATCCAGGGAAATATTTCCCACCGATGGAAAGTGACTAGTCTGCGGTAACCAAACTGCAGATCAATATACCCTGCTTTTAGCTGCTATTTACTGAAGTACTCATGTGAGCTTTTGCACAAAACTCTCTGAACCCATATCTGTTTATTCTTTCTGAAATAATTTTTTTTTTAAATCAGAAACACTGACAGAAAATTTTATGATTAACATTTCCCTATGAAGAAATAACCCTTTATCCAACAAGTCGACATATCCGCCGTGTAATTTACAAATTAAGCAGTTGAAAAAACCCCAAATATGTCAAATAAACAATATCATGTGATCCCACATTGGAACAAGCTCACTGAGCTTGTTCCAATGAGGGGTGACATGATATGGTTTTGTTGAAATCTTTTGAAAAAAAATAATATTTAAAATAATAAATTTGAGATCCTCTGCGCTGGGTAATGGTTTAAGAATCACCTCTTTGAGATTGCTAAAATTTAAATTCATGTTATTGTAAATTAAATACTTACTTTCTTATTTTTAAATGAAATTGTTAGTGTGTATACGTCACACGATGTAGTTTGGTCGGAGTTCATGGAAATCATTTTTACTGTAAGTGGTCCATGTGAAATATAATCGTTCTCTGGCCAAAACTTGTCCGACTCCTGAAAACAGAACAAATGTTATTTTTTTAGGTAAATTGTTGGTCAAGAGTTTGCTTAGCTGTGTCATTTTCTAGCTATTCTAATCCGTTATACCAGCTTATGGAAGCATAGCAAATACTTAAAACATAAAAAGGCAATATGTTTGTTAAAATGAATTATTTATAACCTGCCATTTGAAGAAGAAACACCGAAAACAACTGTAATAATATGTGGTAGTCAACACTGGGCGATGATCTAAAATTATATAATGATTACATCTTTCGGAATACTTTGAATAATGTGCAAAACATATCACATGTATTAGCTTTATAGTAGAAATGGTACCTGCTTTTATTTAAACATCAATGGGTTCTCACTGGATCTTGGAGGTGAGCCGACAAACAATACAGACGAAACAGCGCCTATATGACTATGACCATAACGTATAACGTGGGCATTGTTCATGTACATATTAATAGTGCCCGTCAAAGGCAACCATACCCATCCATAGGCGACTTTAACACTTTGCCCATATGATACAGGTGCGGCAGAACGATTTTCAAAGTGGGGGGGCTGGATCGGGTGATGGATTGTCATCGGTATGAAAAATTTAAATTCCAGGGTCCCAAAACCCCCATTTCCATGCATCTGAGTGGATATTTTGAGATTTTTCAGGAGATGTATTTGAAAGATTTCAGACTTTGAGAGCCGCTAAAAAACGTTGATAAAGCATACAGGTGAGGTCTATTTATCAGCTTTGGTTATTACGATCAAAGCTGATAAATAGACCTGATGTGTATGCTTTAACAAATGTTTACAGCAATTATACTGTATGTGGATTATTTTATCTGGGGATGGATTTGGTACTTGTGTGTCTGTAAGATTACGATCTACCTCAGTTAGCTGATTTATTAACAGACTGTATACATTTTAGGGTTTGCAGCCACTTACTGCAAAAAATGATCTGAATCCATCGAAACTGAACCAGTACGAGAGAAACATAGGTGGCAAAAATATGGGAGAGGCTCTGGATCTGCCCCTTGTTTCACCAGTCATTGGTTGTGTTAAAATATCTGCATACAAAAAAACATGGCCCGGCAAAAAAAGTGAAGGGGGTTGAAGCACCCCCTCCCCCCTCCCGGTTCTGCCACCCCTGCAGATACCCTTCCACAAAGAATGGATTTCTGTTAAATTAATCAGATTGCAGAAAATAAAATTCATCTCTGTTGTATGTCCCCCATCACTTGACATGCATTGTTAATCACTGTAAATGTTTTGTACTCTTTGGTGCCTAATAAGGCAAAAATAATTAAATCTTGAGTCTTGAAAATTAACATCAAACAGTTTCGAATGATTGATAATAATAAACATAATTCTCCAACGTCACAGAACACCAACATCCAATTATTATTTCCCCATTTCTATCTGCATGGTCGAAAACAAATCGCGATTGGTCCGGAATCGTGAGAAAACCAAGAGGTCTAGAAAATATAACCTTCTCCTAACACTAGAATATCATTGTGTAACTTTATCTCTATTTTCAAAATTAATGCAGCTACATTTCAGCCATATCCAACACTTTACCCACCAGAACGGCCGGCTAAATATACCCACAATATATGTGCAAAATGTACCAAAAATTAATTTGGTATTTTTTCGGTCAATATTGTTCATGCGCATTTGCTGGAATGTTCTCAACGTACATGTACTTGATCTTGAAAGAGGTCACCAGGCAAATCCACAAAACGTAGTTTCATCATCAAGTCTGTATCAATACTATTTTCAAAAGTCTTCTATTTCCATAATACCGGGACAGTGATTTATTATGAAAGAACCAGATGACTGAAATTTAGTCGAAGTGGCAAATCTACAAAATATTTTAACCTTTTACCTAACAAGAAAAGCAAATGACAATTGCAAATAAAATTATTGAATACAATTTTGTTTTCATTTTTTGCATCATAAACATAGCTTATGACCCCTCATTCTAATGAGCTGAACACGCTTGTTCCAACAAGGAGTCAGAAGCTATGTTTTTGAGGCAAAAATGAAAAACATAATGAAAATTTTTGTGAATAGCGCAGGCCGGTTTTGGCCATTACTTTGAGGAAAGGGATAAAATACAAAAGTAACGTTCGATCCAGGGTATCTGAAGTTAAATTTCACTGACACCATCTTATCCATCACCATAACCCTACATGGGCATGTTCTTGACAAATTACACGCCCTGTACTGTTCGTCAAACGTATCCCATCTAGCACAGCAGTAGTGCCCTGCGAAACTTTGAAATTCGATTTGATTCAAAAATCATCCTGACGATTAGATTCAACACCCGCCGATTCGCAAATCTTCAGATCATTGAGATATTCTCAAAATCCTTCCAAGCATCTCTTCTTGAACTCTTCTTCTCCCATCAGGTCGGAACAGTTGAAGCAGGTTCTGCACTCAAAACTACCTTGATTCCATCTCTAGAATACAGTTGAAACTAGAAGTCCTGTCACCGTATTGTGCACTATCAAACTGCACTATTAGCGTAACTTATTTCCTGTAGAAAAACAGCATTCCCAACTCTGTACAATTCCATACTAGTAAATAGAGACCATTAACATCATTCCTAACCTCTACTGGGAAATATGTACATTTAATGACGTAAATAGATATTAAAATTCAACTGCATATACAGAATGAAAAGAGTGGATTACTACTTAATCGCAGCGCAATATATTCTCAACTCGAAAGATATTTTTCATAATAGCACAAGAAACACTTGCACACTTTCATTACATGGACCACCGAGTGCAACTCGGTCCATGTAATGGCAGTTTGCAAGTGCCTTTTATGTTTTGTCCTCAGAAAGTGTATGTAATTGCTAAGTGAAAATCTACCCCACAGAGATTTAGTAGTAATCCACCCTCCAATACTGTAGAATCAATATTTTTTCTGTCTGATCGGTCCAGTTCCTGACTTCATTACTGATCTAGCTTATAGCACGTTATATTTTGCATTGCACAGCGCAAACACTTTGGTGTTTTGCAGTTGGACTACTTCATTCTTCCGCAGTAAGAAGCGCATTAACTAACGAGCAAGTTCTACGCTAATTGTGACAGGACTTTTAGTTTCAACTGTATTTTGCCACTGGATTGAATGGACCAAACAGACGAGTCGCCACTGAATACAATACTTGAATACAGACTAGACATATTTATTGTTGTAAGAATGTGTAATATCTACTATTTACTGGTTTAGTAGCAGTGAACTTTGATTCGAGATTTCATTCCACTCGAAATCCTCTGCCCAATCCGATTTGGGATTCGACAGGGATTCTTCTGCCCTCGTTGGGAAAGGACCTGGGACCCATGCCATTGGGAAAATCTGCAAAATGGAACAGCAATTGGGAATTTGTTTTGATGAGGAAAAACATAGAAACACTAAGAAATTTAGCTGAGAACAATAAGACCGATTCCCAAGCAACTGCATTTATACTACAATAAGTTTTATAACAAACAGCCACATGGAATCATGTCCATGCAGTCTCTGCAGTCTCTTTTAAACTGTTTCTTTTCTGTTAAAGAAGAACTTGGTATTTCCCTTCCTTTAAATTAAGAGACTTTGTTAGGTACGCAATATAAATTTAATGTACAATTAGTGTCCTGAACTGGGTGGTCATAAGGCCCCAGAAAACCAATGGTTTTCTGGGACCTTATGACTACCCAGTTCAGGGCACCAGTTGTGCATTAAATTTTTGTTTGGGTGGGAACTGAGATTGGGATATTTGGGGTTAAGAATGGGGAAAAATCATGCTCAAATGTCATTGGGAAAAGGTCATATGAACGGCCCCTGTAGATACCCCAAAAAATTCCATTCGATTTTGACCCCACATTCTAGATTTGCAAGATCCTGCATAGCAGCTGCTCAGCAACAGACCATGACACAAGAGTATAAACCAGCTTTTAAATTCACATTTCATGAATTGAACTGGGGAGAGGAGGATCAAAGCAAAGAGGTCTTTGGGTGGCCTGAATGGTAAAGAGAAGCCTGGTAAAGAGAAGCCTGGTTTTGAAGAGTACCTTGATGGCACCTTTGGAGGGTCACTGCTGTTCAAGGCGAGGTCAAGATGAGGTAGTGGGAGAATGGAAGACATGTGGTTAGTGAGCTATACAAAGAAGAGGATTAGTATGCTTATCAGAGAGATTGGGAAGAATGGGGTACGGGATGTCATCAAGCAGTTCGTCTCCGAATGTTGGGAGGAGAGAAGAGGCATGGGGATGAGGAATTTGGGAGCACAAAGCTAATCAAGGCCTTCTAACCTCCGAACAGCGATAAATCAGTGGCTGGCCAAAGTGTTATCATTATTATGAATATTTGTTTGGCATCTAATAGACATTTTATTAAGTTCCTGCTCTATAAATACAAAATTGTTTCACTCAATAAATTGTTTAGGGTGCTGCGGTGGAGGAAGAATTTTAAGTGCTGAAATGGTAAATAAGGGGGATAAAATAAAACAAACTTACCCGCATATGGTTTATATCATACAGAACAACAACATTGCTTGCTCTCTGTTCATACACCATTCTCCAGAAATCAATAATTGTATGTGCTAGTGGCAGCTGTGTTGCTAAATAGTGGCGCTTCCTTCGTAAACTCTGTTAACGCATGCAGAATATATGAAAAAGACAACAAAACAGATTTTACAATAAACTGTTTATTCGTCATCGTAGGATTACGGTAGGAATAAACAAGATGAATATACATAACATCACAATAGAACATGATAAACACATTAAAACCTGCATTAAATTAAAACTGATGGAATAAGAATCGTAGCAGACCGGTACAGAATTAGAAACATTCAGACATACAGGCTAAAGTTACCAGAAATTTCCAGGGGTTGCCTGAAAATTAGGTTTCCAGAAAAAAGATATGACATTTTCAGGTAGCTCATTTTGAGACTGTGTTCAGACAAGAGACAGACAATGCATTGTAATAATGTTGTTGCATTTTTGAAGGTAGGTTTACAAAGATTTAGATGGCCAAGCTAGAAAACTGTGGCTTCCTTCATAACTTCCTTCTATTAATACTCTCAACACTTGTGTCAATATTTAAAAAAACGTTTCCCTCAGTGGAACTACACTCTATAAAATCAGTCAAGTTATTCATTTATTATTTATTGTGATTTAACGGATTTAAAACAGCCAGGGTCACCTCGTATTTTATGGGTGGAGGAAGCCGGAATACCCAGATAGAACCACAGAACAAAGGCAAGCAACTGTCAGACTCCCCAATGTACTAACTCCACACACGCAAGGTTAGCATTGAAGACAAGTGCACCATCGACGTGCAGTATGCCTTAGTACAGAACACCACCGTGCCCCCCCCCCCCACACTCCCTGGCAGAGATCGAGCCAAGGACCTTTCGGTTTGCAATCCAATTCTGTAACTACTGAGCCACCACGCTCCCTAAAATCAATGAACTAAAATGCAACTCAAATCAACTGGGTTGAGTGAATATGAACCCAATCAATGCGTTCCATCAAACAAGACTGCATTGGTTAAATTACTAGTTGCATTATGGGGGAAATTCAACTTGTGCAGAGAAGGTTACAATAATGATATGCTGTGATATAATACGTTGTGGAAAGGATCCAGGGAATAACTAGAGTTAAGTTATATTTAGTTAAATTATATTAAGTTATATTTTACCGCCCGATAACAATCAATTTTAACGGCAGTGACAAAAGAACATGGTTCTTCAAAAGTTAACAAACTAATTCTAAGGACTCCGACACGATGTTACCCTGGTTGTTGAAAGTGCCATTAACCCCCAAAAACAAATAAACAATACCAAGGACAGTTCTAGCAAAGGTCTATATCTAAGGTCTGCTAATGTCGACAAACAAAAAATTGGGTACTCGCTCAAAGTCCTACCCTGTTGCTCCATGAGAATACTGGATCTAACATGGTGTCTTTAAAAGCTGGTATTATGAAAGGAAAATGATTTCTTTAAAAGCTCTCTGCAAGATCTCCCCGACAAATCATTTAGTGGGTATAATTAACATCTGATGAAAAATTACCTTTATTTTTCTAATAGTTATCCCGCGATTTTCGCCACAAACACTGTCTCGAAAAGATGACTAAGCTGACCGCTACCAATAATGCAGCTAAGATTTTCATTTTAAGATATGAACATGGCCTCCTAGTTCCGTTGGAAACGTTCACATTCCATGTAGATAACGTATGTTTCCCATTATTAACCCACAGAGCACTGTGAACGCATTCTCAATCAGTGGTCAATACAAAAAAATGGTACAACTGTATTTTCTAGAATTGTATTTTCTAGTTATGATTTTAAATGGGTTAAAATAAACCATTAGCATTTTCAAAAGATCTGACAATTTGCCAGTTAGCAAATTGCCATATCTTTTGAAATGCTAATGATTAATTTAAGTCAGTTATATTAACAGGTAGCAAATATAATTCTAGAAAATACAATTGAAAAAGCTTTATAGTATTGGCTCCTGGGACCAATACTATAAAACTTTTACAATTGAATTTTCTAGAATTTTATTTTCTAGTTAGGACTTTAAATGGTTGAAATGAACCATTTGCATTTTCAAAGATATGGCAATTTGCCAACTGCCATATCTTTTAAAATGCTAATCGTTTATTTTATTTAGTTATATTAATAGGTACAAAATACAATTCCAGAAAATACAATTGTAAAAGTTTTAAAGTACTGGTCCCTGGTTACAATACATGTAAACCAGAGGAAAGGGATTTTCATGAAAAGTTGCTAAGTCAAGTATCAAACAGGAAAAACAAAGTAACGCTGAGTTGTAATGCTTTCATTTTTGACAGGTGAAATTCCGCAGCCATTTGTACACGAAAGTGGAAACTAATTTCAACCAGTTTTGGACCCAGTCAAGATCCTGACGAAATTCGCTGTAGTTCCGTGTTATGACAGTACGCGAGAATGCTGAGACTAGCAAAGTTATTCAGAAGAATGCTCTTCAAATTATAACGACTAAAACGAAAACAATGAAACTATTCCACGATCAGAGAGATGTTGTTGTAAAAAATAAGTTTGAAAATACGAGGCACATCTACTTCTGAAATTGAACTATATAAAAGGGTGTTTGAAGCAATGAATTTTATAAAAAAAAATGAGCAACCATGGGCTGTGAGCTTTCATGCTTCAATTTGAAGGGAAAGCAATGTGAATAATGCCAACTTATCGCTTAAAACTACCAACTTCTTTTGAAAAACGTATAATAAAAAAATCTAGTGTTTCTGAGTGGATTCCGAAAATCATATAATCTGTGCTGCGACAAATGTTTATTGTTCACTCGTGTTACTGTTTCACTTGCGAAAAATAAACATTTGTCTCCATCACAAATGAGATAATTTTCAGTACCCCCACAAAACACTAGATATCCTCAATATATTATCAAACAAGACAAACAGGTTTAACCCCTATAATGTGGTGCGCATACATTTTTGCTGAAAGTAAATGTTGACCATCCTTGAAAAGACAATAAAATCAACATCTAGTTGGGACGGAGGGTCAATAATTTTATCCTACAGCCCTACAAGGTTGTTGGATTACATTATTATGACTGCATCCCAACAATACATGATAGAATTCTCCACTTCAACATCGATACTATTAGTAGGTGTCATTCAAGGCATCCGGGTTGAAATGTTTAGTAGTCAGCTTCGGGTGAATCATATCATCAATTGAGTGGAACAAGGCATCATCTGCAATGTTTTAGCATGCCTTGCTCTACTCAAGGGCTGATATGACATAGCATTGCAGAGGCTGCCATGTTCCACCCACGGTACGATACAGTACGGTCATCATGGACAGGTCAAAATTCTCACGTTTGGAATATTTCCACGCAAACGTTAACCAAGTTAACTGTGAATTTCTGACATGAAACAATGGAATCGCCATCAAATTATTAAATGAAAGAAGCACCGCAACACTGCCAACAATTTTCCATGGCGGCTGTACTCTATGTATAGATCAAAAAGTATATCGTAAATATGAAAATATAAAAAATAATAAGAACTGTACAAAATATTTATGTTTGTAAGTATACGGCTAAATAACAATTAATTTGGTGCTGTGTTCAATTATTTACACTATCTCATTTGCCATTTCCAAAACGTCGTTAATTTGATATGGTCTGCAAACACATTTTACTTGCATCCCTGTCCCTTCAAATGTTTTTATTGAAAACAGATTATACTCAATCACCATATGTATGCATTCATAGGGCTGCACGGTATATCGATAAACCGATATATACCGTATTCAAACCAATATCGATTGAATACCGGTGCAATTACAAAAATATCGGTTTATCGTCATTATTTATTTCCTCACAATTTAATTTTCAAGATGTCTTGAGATTTTTAACTGTATCCCCGAATGAATAATATTATCCCTTTACCAAAGGAATCGCCTGCATGTGCTCACGTAATATACAATTTCAGCAGTTGAAAAAATAATTTTCAAAAATTTCAACAAAACTATATCATGTGACCCCTCAGTGGAACGAGCACGTTCCAGTGAGGGGTCACATGATATGGTTTTGTAGAATTTTGGTGGGAAAATCTGATAAACTTTTTTAAAAATATTTTGATATCGTCTGCCTTGGATAAAGGTTTTCCGAACCGCATCATCAAGGCATGCTAATTCGTTCCGACTGTGATGCCTCAAGTCTCGGTTGTGGTTCTTATGCTCATTTTTCTGAACAGTTTTTGATATACCGGTATACCGCAGTATTTTTTTGAATACCGATACCGGTATTCAGTTTTGAATATCGTGCAGCCCTTTGTATTCTTATAGTTAAAACTATAAGTCCTGTCATGAAATGCGCACAAATAGCACGTCGATCTGTGCATTAATCTACGCATTATGAAATCAAATTCTGTACATATGGCCTGTGCACAAGCAATGTTTCAGCCAATGGACCTCCGGACAACCCGTAGGTCCATTGGCTGAAACATTGCCTGTGTTTGCTTTGCTATGAATAACTAGGAGACCCTGCCGTGCTTTGGATGCCATTCGATATGGCAAATGCGCGCCATTCCTATGCGCAATCAAGCCTAGATAAGCGCACAGTTCATGACCGGACTTCCAATTTTAACTGTAGTGTCAATTTTAACTGGGATAAGGAAATTAAAATAACAGTAGTACAGATGTAAGTTATCAGTTCTGCTTGAATCCCATAAAAGTGTATTATGTTATTCCTTGTAAGTAATTGGGTGGATCCAGTCACACATCCTAATATCATATCAAAATACTGGATCGCAAGCTAAAATAACGAAGTTTTTAAAAGTCACTAGATACAAGATGGTTTATGTATCTACTAATTTCACTGTCGTTGGAGTCTTGTATGTTGGTATTATGATAATGTATAGGATAATCTTTCCTCACTTGTTTTCTTGGTCAGAAAAACGATCCAAGTTTTCATTGTGATAAAGGTTACTTGGAATTCAAAAGCTATCACGAAAGAGTAAAAAATGATATTTCGTAATTTATTATTTCCTTTGTTTTTCAATGACACAAATTTATTTACCTATACATTTATTTATTTATTTATTTATTGGTGTTTAAAGTAACCTATTTCTGCGCAATGGCTAATCGTGACCACAACATGGATATAAAGTCAAGTGCAACCAATTATTTATACCCATGTTACCCATTTTAGAGGACTTCCACCCAGGCAGTGGTGACCAGGTCCTATTTTATCAGTAAAACAAAGCTTGTTTACCATAATAAATAAGCATGGCTTCACTTCCAGTGGTTCTCACGGGGAATATACGAAGATAAAAACGTGCGGTTTGGAACTGGCAGTTCAATATATAAACACATTTTGCTTGTGCTATAAATAACTTAAAGCAGTAAAAATAAAGGCCAAATCAAGTAATTTGAGAATTAATATTTACCAACTCTTTAAAAAGCAATCATAAACATATCATGACATAATAACACCTCAATATTGAAGAGTATTGTTATGCTGGTCTGATAAAATTAGCCAATACAACACATTAGGACTACAGCAGGGGCCATATTGTAGAACCTTTACAATGGTATTTCTAGAATCCTATTTTCCAGTTATGACTTTAAATGGGTTGAAATGAACCATTAGCATTCTCAAAAGATCTGGCAATTTGCCAGTTGGCAAATTGCCATATCTTTTAAAATGCTAATGATTAATTTTAGTCAGTTATATTAATAGGTAGCAAATACAATTCTAGAAAATACAATTGTAAAAGTTTTATAGTGTTGGGTCCTGATAACGTGTAAGTTTGTTATTGAAGACAGTGCACACACTAACTGGATACAAGTGGTTAGTTTAAATAAACAATTTAGACTGAACAAATGCTAATTTCCGCATCTTTGAATGTCAAATGACGTAACTTTTAACCCTTTATCCACCATAAATCTATATCAACCCAGCACAATTTACTAAATTTCTCATTCAAATTTTATTATTCTTTTTTCATGTCTCAAACACACAGGTTATGATCTTTAATTGGAACGAGCTCACCAAAATCGTTCCAACGAGGGTAATAATCTATGTTTAGAATCAAACAATGAACATATTTAGTAATAACATGCTATTAAATGAAAATAGAATATGTTTTAATTTTTGGAATTCACTAAAAAACAATGAGTGGCCGTGAGCCGGGTGTGAATAGTACAGGCTGGTTTGTTTATTCCGTTGATGCATTGCACAGGGTTAGTCACACTTTCTGGTTATAAAGAATTGGTTTATTGCCTTATCACACACTACATAAAAAGAGGATATGGAATGAGTGCTTTTCTCGTATAATATTTTTTGAAACGAGTCTAAGAATTTTCCGTTTTGGCGAGCCCAAACACAAAATTCGGACGAGTTTCATAAATATTATATGAGAAAAAAATACTCATTTCATATTCTATTTATCATATGACACACACACACGCACAAAACATCCTCATATAACTAAAAATTTTCATTTTTTGCTTCCAAAACATAGGTTATGACCCCTCATTAGAACGTGCTCGACGAGCTCGTTCCAATGAGGGGTCATAACCTATGTTTTGGATGCAAAAAATGAAAATTTAAAAAAAAATGAATGGCGTTTTTCGTGTAGGTAAAAGATTAATACAATATAACCCACCCTAAATAGGACAGATAACGTAAATTCTCCCTACTGAAATTATGCAAATATGCCCCAGTTGTATTTTGTTTAGCCAATCAAATTGTCGAGTTTTGAAATTGCCCAATGAAAGCTCCTAACTCTAATTATGCAAATTATGAAAATGTGGCCCAGTTGTATTTTCTTCAGCCAATCAAATTGTCTAGTTTTGAAATTGACCCATGAAATTGACAGAAGGCTTTATTTATCACTGATTAATATGAAAACAAAATATCAAATGTTTTAAAGTGAACAAAAAGGACGAGGCATATGATAAAAATATACACTGACTAAGGCTGTAGAAATACACAGGGTTAGTTTTTTTACATGTTCTTACGTAGGGTGCACAATTCAAGGAACTATTGGAAATACTTGTACAGGATTGTGGAAATTGTTTTTTAAGTGAATTCCAAAAATAAAAACATATTCTATTTTTAATTAATAACTTGTTTAATTCAGTTTTTGCCGTTGCCATTGGCTAGTCATGTCGGTTGAAAATAAGAAAGACATAAAGCAAAACTAAAACAAGTCAAACAGATTATCAAACCACTAATACAAAGTACAGGAAAAAAATTCTAAATATAAAATAAACGTATTGTGTTTTCAAGTAAAAAATAATATTCTACGAGCAGGATTAAGAATGGTTTCATTCTTAATTCTACGAGTAGAATAAATTTTTTACTTGAAAACTCTATACGTTTATTTTGTTTATCCCATAAATCTTCTGCAGGGCAGTCACGGCAAAATTGTGCTATAATTTGTTACGAAACACAGCAAGAAGTTAGGAGCACATTGGTCCAATTTGCTCGACCAGCAAAACTGGCAAAAATAAACAAGACGCAGTAATACATTTCTGTCTAAAAATAATTCCCCTACAAACTTGAGCTAAGCTTGCAAAAATACTTTGTTATATGAGCAGTCGGTGGTGTTTTCTACTGGCATTGTGTAATACTTTCAAAAAGATTTAAAGAAATCAACAATTGAACTATTAATTGGGCTAAACAAATGTGGTAGCGGCCAGAGGTCCGTCGCTACTAGGGGAATAAATTCTTTCAGTATTAAACCTATGGGGAAAATTTATCACCCTATTAGGTGAATAAAGCAAAAATTTATCCAAGGCCTTTATTGTTCAAATAAACAGCCATTTATGGGATAAAAAACCTTGATACAGTAATTTAGTGCTGTAATATAAGATAAAAAGTGTCCATTGGAAGCATAAAATTGCCAATTGCAACGTTTTTGCATTGCAGTTGGCACATTTATGCAGTCAAGGGATGCTATATATTTTTAACTGATATTTTTCTCTAAAACCTCCTTAATTGTACTTATTTACACTAATAGAAAGATATAAAAATATAGTAATAGTATAATATTGTAAATAAAACACCAACATAAACACAGTTTATATTAAAATGAATCAGTCTGACATTCAGTGGAATATGCTTGTATTCACTCAGTACTTTGTGGGGACACAGTGGTGCTGTGTACTAAGGCATACTGCACATCGATGGTGCACATGTCTTCGACCCCTACACCGCACCCCCCCCTAAAAAAAAACAAAACAAAACAATCACCGAAAATTGCACCTTCGTGTTCTCACATCCCTTATTCGACAGATGAAATTCTATAATGCTGCGGGGAGGTTGGTGGAAAGAGAATTTCGACCACACGAGCCGATCGAAATTCTCTGTATGCTTTTGTGAGCATAGTATTGTAATTTAGTTTGTCAGTAAATTAGCTGTGAATGAGTTTAATAAATTCCACATACTGTAAATTGGGGACGAGTTTAATTTAGTTTGTCAGTAAATTAGCTGTGAATGAGTTTAATAAATTCCACATACTGTAAATTGGGGACGAGTTGAAAATTTTCATTTACTACTTGTATCCGATAACGATGTCTTAATGGATCAATAAACAAACAGTGCTTCCTAAATGCCTAACACTGTGTTGCTCAATATAGTGCGTAGTTCAGCAGAGCGATGACTCCCCCTCCCCCCCAAATTAGTTCCCAAAGCATAGAGAAATATTTTTTCATTAATTTTTCGATATGCAGCATATGGAATGTAAACTGACAATCAGAGGTCAGGGTTCAAATGTAGTGCAAAAACAAAAGTGTACACATCGGTCTACTTCCATTTATTTATTTATTGGGCTCAGTGTTGCTTAACTTCGGTGATTTGACGAGAATCGGTTACCGTCAACTTCCATAATGTTATTGATTGATCGCGAATTATCACGTCTTTATATTGTGAGTTTAATGATCAGACAAAGATCTCATGATGTGATGACAATACAAATTGCTGACAATCAAGTAGGAATGTGCACTCTGAAAGCAGTTGGGTAAAAAATCAACCCAAATCAGTTGAGTTGAGTGAATATGAACCCAAGTGGGTTCATATTCACTCAGTCTAGCTGATTTGCGTAGATTTTTAACCCAACTGATTTTAGAGTGTTTGTAGTATGGTGTGAGCGAATACTACTATAACAATGCAAATTGGACGTTTAACGCAAAAAATATGTAAGTTGAAGTTTACAAAAGCTTGTCACTGTTTGAGCTTTTTCTTCCCGCAGTTATCGCCGGGGATGATGAATATCCAACAGGTGGAATATTCTTTTCATGGCTCTTTTATGACCCACTCCACCCGTATTGTATGTAGCAAAGTTGAAAAATTTTTAATTTCAAACAGTCACTTTATATCAGAATGCTTTCCCGTACCGGCAAGTAGACAGCATTTATGTAATCATTGCATCCGGGAACTGGCGTAGTTAGCAAGGGTCGTTGTCCATCACCTGAAAATAGATGAAAAACATCCGTTTGTTATTAAGAAATTTTTTATAGTATGTGTCACAAAGTTTCAGGTGTCACATTATTTTTATAATGTAAACGAATAGAGAATTCCTAACATCTTTGTTAGGGTTTAATCCCTGGAATGGGAATTCACAGGTTCCCGGTTCCGAAAGCTGGGCCCGATACCCAGGAAACCTATAGCACGGAACCGGGAATGAAGTGTGGAACTGTTTGTGAATTGAACTGAAGTTTTCTGAATTGAAACTTTGTTGGAGTTTGTCAACCCTTCCACGCCTGAAATTTTTACAGTCCTGATTCCAGACGAACAATTTTCAACAAATCACTGTAACTCTCAACCAGCTCTGGAAGATGCCCCTTCCCTTTCAACAGCAAGATCTTCTTCACTCACTTCAAATTTCAAACTCGTCTTCATTTTCAGAATCACTAGTATCACTATTCAATACCTCCTCCAACATCAACACTCTCTTCACAGCCGACACCAGCATTCTCTGCTTAAAGCAGAGGAGACTGGTGACGGCAGTGAAGAAGGTACTGATGTTGGAGAAGGTAGAGGTGATAAAAAAAATAAAGACGAGATTGAAGCGGGTTTGGGTTTTCATACTTATCTTAGGAAAAGAACTTTTCCGTTTGGAGATGGGAGATTGCCAATGAAATATGCTCATTATCATTAAAATAAATGCGACATGTTAACTCGTAAATTTGCCTGATATTACCCGGGAAATTTCCCGGTTCCTAGAAAACCAGGAAATGTATTAAACCCTAATCTCTGTCCACTTTGCTGACAACCATGTGGTAGCCCACCTATCGAAAGAGGAAGGCGAAAACATTGAATCTCGGATGCCATTTTCGTTTGTTTTTCTTGCTTCAGTCCTAATTTTGTAATATTCTTTTACACCATTTCCATCATCTGATGTAAATTTGCCGCGATAAGAAAATACATAAAAGCCAAATAAAGTTTCGAACGAGAGCCACAATTCATTTGATATTTATAAAACTGATGAGGGCATAGTGGAAAACGAACCCCTAAGCCACGACTAAATTTAAACTAGCCCAAAAAGTGAAGATCATGATGTGCCTCCGAGCTTGATAATGTCATCATAATTATCTATGAGCATTTTAATTATACTATTTTGTACCAATGCATTATGGTTTCTTGTACTGGTGTTTTGCAACAAATGTCACTGGCGTAGGATAGGTACGACTGGACGGTTTTTGCCATACCAATATCCAGAGCACCCAATTGTGTTTGCTGGGATATATTGTCATTTTATTGTTCAACCCTCCTAATCAGTAAATTGACATGTAACACAGTGGAATAGTGAAACAAACAAGGACCATAAAACAAAAGAGAGTGCAATTTGAACGACATCATTCACATTAATTACCCCTTCCTTACTATCCCTCTCTCCATCAACTCGGTGCCATGCGTTGAGGCCGAAGGACTGAAGCAGTCTTTGCACTTTGTGTGATGACTGCCTAATGTTCTTTGACCCTACCTCTTGGAGACACCCTGCCATATCTCTGTATTTAACTCCTTACCAACACACAGGAAATCAAAATCTATTATATTAATCATTGGTTTTTTTTTAATTTTTTTTTTTTGGGGGGGGGAAGTTCAACAAAACCATTACATGTGACCCCCAGATTGTAACAAGCTCGTCCCAATTAAGGATCACGTAATATGGTTTTGTTGAGGTTTTTGAAAAGTATATTTTTCAACTGTTTATTTTGTAAATTACACGGGTGGATGCTGTCGATTCATTTGGTAAAAGGTTAAGCTATAGGAATTTCCAGTACGGTGTATATCGACTGCTGTATTTTCTTTGCAGAAGTAATTGGAAAAAACCCTATTTTTTATAATATAACAGTATTCCCACACCTCTATTGTAGATTTCAGCGTAAATAAGTTTTACGAAAATGTGCAAAATAAGATGACATGAATAAAAAGGTGAAGCATTGGCAATGAACATAACGTTGCCTGAGTGCTGGAATGTTCTATGTCCACTATGGACATAGAACATTCCAGCACTTAGCAGACGATAAAAAGAAAGGAATTTCTCTCGGGACGATAATTCTCGAATTCACTAGAAAACAGAGATATCACAACTAAGTTTAGTAAGTGTGTCTCCACGTTCGAGTTTGCTTGGCTTTCCTATGTTTTTTCTATTGCTTGGGTGACATATTTATTCCACAGGTGTTTCAGGGGTAATCCATTCTTCACGTGCTCTGCTTGAATACCTGTGTTTACGTGGCTGCTATTTTTTGCATTTGCACTTTTGAACTTCGATCTTTAATTATAAGTGAACACAAGTAAGGTTAAATTCTGGGAACGGGAAGTTCAGAGCTCTGTGGCTCCAGGTTCTGAAAGTCAATCACGATATCCAGAAAATTCATAGACCAGAGGATCATTGATTGCGTATTATAGTTTATGAGATTATGGCGAATATCATTTTCTTCCAAGACTAGCATCTCCTTTGGAATTATGTTATAATATCGCAAATGGAATTTCCCAGTTACCAGTTCTGAAAATGAGTTCTAATGCCCGGTAAATTCATAGACAAGAATCGGGAATCAAAGGTTGCAGAATGCAACCTTTGATTCCCGGTTCTGTCCTATGAAGTTCCAGGGTATCGGGATTGATATTCCGAAATGACAACCGGACAATTCCCGGTTTGGTGATTGGTTTTCAAAAACGAGAACCAGAAAATTCCCGTTCCTGGTATTAAACCCTGAACACAAGCATTGTTTCTCCTTCTTGTAAGGAATGATTGTTTGTTTCTTTCTATTTCTTGAGTTATGAACCCCCCCCCCAAAAAAAAACAAAAAAAAACAAAACAAAGGCTAAACTGTGTACACTATGTTTGGTCTTTGTTTTTTGGAGGTTCATAACTCAAGAAATAGAAAGAAACAAACGATCTTTCCTTATGATTAAATTTGAGGGGCAATAAATTTAAACACTCTCGACTTAGCGGAGGTAAAATAAAAACCAGGTCGCATCATGCTTCCTAGTGATAACTGAATAAAACGGCATAGTTTTCTAAAATTCTGTTTGAAATAACGATACATTTCACTGAAACATGTTCTTGTGGCATTAAAAATTTTATTGACCAATGAATTGCGTAAGTTAAAAGGAACGTCATTGGCCACATCCACTGAAGACTTCAACCTCCTTCTCCACTTGACGTGAGGGTGCTGTCATTCAAAGCAACACTGAATTAAATTTAATTCTGATTTTGACCATTTCCTGAGAAAATGAAAACACAGTTTGTAAATGTGGAGTTCGATATAAACCCAGATGACATGAAGGTTGTTGAAATTTGTCTCAGAAAGAGTTCATTCAGGCTGTTTGGAAATTGGAAAGTTTTGTTGGCGTGAGTTTTGTTTGTGGATTATCATGACTGGCCACTGTTTACATTTGATTTGGGAAAAACGATGAACTCAGACGACCATCTATTGCATATAAACAAACTGAACATGGAATAAAAAGCATGATAAGGATTTCATTGTTTATTAAATTTTATTTTTAAAGTCTTTTTAATAGGGTGAGATAAATATTAATTACTTTTCATGTTGAAAGAACATGAGCGTGCAGGGGTTCTTTTCCATTCACCACATGCAACGTAATCTTTAAAACAGATATTGGGAGCGTGGTTTAGGGCGGGCCTAAACGCGTTTTCTTTTCTGTTCATTGTGTTATGAAAAGCAAAAAAAGAAATACTGTAGTCAATCATTTTGCTTGAAAATGCATGAACAGAAAAAAAGTTTAATTATTTTAAGTTGTCTCTCAGGTTAGAAGCACTCTGGGTCTACTCACCTGCTAAAATGTTATTGTATCTGTTCTTGGACTTATTGGCCGATTCTTTCCCTGCATTGAAGGTAATATCACTTTGATTGTTGCTGATCCCCTCCAGTTTCTGAAATATTGAATAACATCGGGTAAACAGGATGTCTCGCTCACGGAACATTATAACACACATGTTGTGAACATAATCTGTACTTTGATGGGTCGGATAAGAGGTGCCGGACCTGTCATTCGAACAAGCCGATTTTATATGGGTTTTCTGGAAAGAGTTAAAATCTGTTCGTGTGAGATAAGCCAAGTAATATAATGCGTGCACATAATGTGAACAATACATCATGAATTATAAACTGTAGCATTCCAAGACTTCAAACTAATCAAACTTCACGTTTTGAGAATTGGAATGTAAGGAAGACATACATAGACAGAACGCGATCTGTGTTTGAATCGGTGGGTGTTTTACATAACGAGTTGGAATGGCGTAGTCATATTTTGCGAGAGCCGTAGACTCGAGCGAAATATGATTACGCCATTCCGATTCAAACACACATTGCATTCTGTGTTTATTACACAACCCATGCATTAAAATTCATTTAAATAAACAAATTTTAATTCCGATGTTTAAACCCAAAGGTGAAGAGTCTGTTTGTTTTGACTGAAGCTGTATTGATCAAATGGATCGATAAAAAATCAAAACAACCTTTTCAGAACCAGTGTTTGTTGAAATTCGTATCGCTGTATCTCTTCGGCTGGTGCCCATTCATGCCCAACCATTTGGTGGCTATTACTGTTAGTAAAAATATAAGTACAAATTTGTGCAGATTTGGAAAACAGCTGGGAGAAACATTTTTAAAAGAAGTTCGAAGCATGTCGAGATGTACGAAGATTTACCAAAATAAAGTTGACCAATTTAGATATAACGGATCCACAAAACGAGACGGCCACGGGACTGGGTTAATGTTCTGGGTTAACTCATTTTTTGTGAACCGACTTCATTTTGCTTTGGACATTTTCATTCAACACCATGCAACAGACTGTCGATAATAGTATAACGAAATTTGGAAACTTTTCGAAGCGTAACTAATCTCTCGATGGGAAAGGAACTAGTATGAATGGTGCTGGGAAAAAAAGTTC
The DNA here is from genome assembly GCA_031216915.1 of Pictodentalium vernedei. Taxonomy (NCBI): domain Eukaryota; kingdom Metazoa; phylum Mollusca; class Scaphopoda; order Dentaliida; family Dentaliidae; genus Pictodentalium; species Pictodentalium vernedei. The sequence goes on from CM062293.1 coordinate 470,520,756, forward strand.
CGGCTTGTACATCACCCAATGAATACAGAATCATTTATGTCATAGCGGCTATTCCATTAAATACAAGGGTTTAAAGTTGAATGGATGTGTAATAAAAATTAAATACTGACCATGAATTCCGAAGTAAGTGGGGTCATTCTCGCTTTCTTTTTCAAAACGTCCAAATCTTGATAGACCTGTTTGAATTCACTTCGAGGAATTGTTGAACTCCTACAGCACAATGCTTCAACAACGCCATCATGTAGAAAAATGTATTGTTCCTATAAAATATCAATAGTAATGGTTTAATCTACACATGTTATAATTCTTGTCAATCAAATGAACATTTTATCACTAGTTTGGGCAACTACAAGAACTATTCTCATTAAAGGAATGGATGTGAGGTTATATAATGCTTCATTTTGTTATGACATTTGCTTCAACGGTATTTTTTGGAGACATGAGAGAGCGAAACCCAGTACCATGTTGGGCTCGAACACCAGAAACACCAAACTATTATTTTAAAAATAGAAAATCCAAACTTTGTACATGTACTTTCTAATAACACTAAAATTCTCCCCCTCTGATTGGATGAGAATTCACATGCTTTTTATGTTTGCCGCTCCAGTAGCATACATGTATGTTACCGTTTGACGTCACCAATGTATCAGCCAACAAATTATTATCAGATTTCAGTCTCTGATTTATTGGTTATTTGTCCAATGACGTCATGGGGTACATGAGAGGTTTATTTACTACACTCGTTATCGTTAAATGTTGCCTTGTTTATTTCACGATGTGAGTTTAGGGCTATGGATAGAGATCTTATTGGAACAAATTTGCTATTGTGATGAATTGAGGTAACATGATCAGAGTTTGCGTCTCGGCGCTTATGTTCAACCGAGATGCAGCGCGTCTCGGTTGAACATAAACTCAGAGCCATAAACCTCATACCACGTTACCCTCAATTCATCACAATAACTAATAATGTGTTATCTGCCCATCACTAATATGTTTCTGTTGAAAATAACCTGGTGGTAAACACTGAAAATTTAATGCCCGTATCCATCATTAACGATTGCATAATTACAGTAAAAAATGGTAAATTAATATTTTAGCCGCCAGTCGTGTTAAAATATTACACGACTTACTAGTACCATTCATGATCGGTCGCTTGGCATTCAGTGACACCAAATTGAAACTTGACTGTTTTAGTGTTTTGAAGTGTTAAGCCCCCGGGATGTTTACCGTGCTCTCCTCCAAACCAAAGTTTTGAAGACACTTAACAACATTTAACCAAGATGACAGTGACAGAGGCGAAAATGATGCTTCGTTAGTTATTGACATGTGAGGAATGTCTCGATTTATTTATGCACCCGCGGATTACCAACTCGAGGACCTAAGAAAAGAATAACTTTGTATTATATGGCGTTTTACCTAACACCACCAGGGGCGTGGCGACTCACTGGTAATAGCATTGGACTTTAAAGCAAAACTTAATTCTGATTTCCCATGTGGGGACATGCTGGTGCTTGGCATTAAGGCACACTGCACGTCATTGGCGCACTTGCCTTCATCTGCTGCAAACTATGTTTATACAGAGTTAGTAAGTTGTGAAGTTTGACTGTTGCTCGCCGCTGCTCAGTGGTTATCTCTGGGAACTCTGGCTTCCTCCACTAGAAAAACTGACCCTAGCTGTTGAAAGAGTCGTTCACCCCCATCCCCTCAAAAAACCAAATAATCAAACCAAACACGACCAGAAGATGACAAAAATCCTGAATCCTTTTCAGATTCTACTTCAAAAACATAACTGAATGGAAAGGATTTCAATTATACATAAAATGTAATCGACTCATCCACATTCATAAAGTGACAGATAATTCATTTGGATTCTTATGATTTAATTTAGAGTGGTTGTTGGCACTCTAAGATATCCAGGAGGCGACGTGTCCGTTTATATTCTTACAGTCGTATCAGCGTTTGTGCAGACAGCAGTTCCTCCATAGTCTAATACACGTGGCCTCAAATACTCAACAACCCTCGTAAATACTAATTTGTATTTACCAGTCTTACAATGAATAGAGCGTTGCTTTATTCCAACACCGACTCACATTTCAGGTAGAGATGGGGAATATTCCGAAAAACCTAACCGATACCGAGAACCGTACCGATCCAATCATTGAATACCAAAACCGTCTGAATTCTCAAATTTCCTACATTCACTATTTATAAGGCCTTGTTGAGGCTTGATAGCAATTGAAGGGTTCAGTTTCACGAAAGAAGTGGCTGCTTTTAATTCAGTTTTGTTAACCCTTAGGGGCCTGGGCAATTGTCCGAATTCTGACTAGACCACAACATGCATATGTCCAGCTGCTTAGTAGTGACTTCTAGCCTTAACAGGCAGCCAAGACTTAACAAGAAATCACTGCCCAGGTGATTTATTTATTATTAGCAGGACCCCCTGAAGATGGCATGGTCAGAGCACATGCGCTGAGATTGCAAACGCCTCAAATAGGCCTTTAAAGGTTAAGGTGTGTTTAGAAGTCACAACATTACTGTAGATATGATTTGTGTTTGTAAAAGAATGCCACTGTTGAGCTCATTGGCAGTGACATTTGTGAAGTTGTGGTAGAATGATACAAGAACACTTATTTTGAATTTTTCTGATGTGAATTCCATTTTGGTACTATCAGCAAATCTCAGTCAAGTCAGATACCGAATACCGAGCCGATACCGAGGTATATACCCCCTCAAACATACCGAAACCTATACCAGGGTGGTTGCTAAGTGAATGTGTGGAATAGACCAATCAATATTTTCAACTGTGAGGCTCATGGCTGTACGTTGAAAATATTATTTGGTCTATCCTCACATAATGAATATGGACTCTTCCAATTGCTTCCATTGAGCTGACATGGAAGATACCACCAGGGTTCAAAGGGCTAAATCTCATTAAAGAAAACTAAATTATGAATATATAACATAAATTTTTATTACTTACATACGATTGGACCATATTTATTCTTTGGGTTCTCAAGTCATCTACACAGCTGAATATGTCGACCTCACATTCGGCCTCTCCTTGTCGAATCAGATAATCCAAAGCAATGAATGTCCCTGTTCTGCCAACACCAGCACTGTAAATGGTCAATTAAAAGTCATTCGCTGGGTATATAACAGTCATAGGACCATATAATTTCTTTTTGAAGTACACAATTATCTCGAGTCTTCCCCAGTTACACAGAGTTATAACTTGTATAGTTGCTTTTGGTGTTTGATTTTGCGGAGAGTTTAGTTTAGGCATTTAGTCTGAACGATCAGACAACAGTGAAATATCAATGTGTCGCCTGTATGTAACTCTTACCCATCACAACATTCAAATATTTCATATTATGCAGATGAAACTAGTTCCATGTATCTATAAAAACTACCACACACTGTTTCCTTGCAGCAAGGTAGCCTCACCCAAAGAAATAGCCTCAACCTCACAGCTACATGTCTGCAAAATACTCGGCTCTCCGGTTTGTTTTTTTTTCAAACCCAATTCAGCACACCTTAATTGCAAAGTACATTCCATTAGAGGCGCACCTTTTGGGAAGAGATGAATTTCTGCCTTGCAAAATCATTATATTTGCTTGCTTTAATTCTGTCAATGAAACAGAGACTGGTACAAACTAGTGATACTCCACAAGACAATTGTTTGGCTTGTGGCAGATCTGATTTTGGTAATTTGAAATCTCGTGCTGATGCGCATTTAGCCTGCAGTGATTTGGCCTGGAGTGTTATATATCGAATTACCAATGAAGCCTGTTATATTCTTCTCTCCAAGTTCATGGATTAAAATGATTAAATTTATATAGTATCATCCTTATTTCTGTGTTGTTTTTATTGCTTCACTTTTCACGTAGTCATAGTTCAAGAACACACAAACTTGAGTGGGTTAACCAACAGTAAAGAGGGTTTTGGAGTTGCAGCTTGACCTTTCGCCTACCTTGTTCCGCTTCCGGTTACAGTCTCACAGCAACTAATAATACACGTTAGTTAGAAGTAAACCAAATTATGTAGCAACAATAGTTTGAATGCTGCAGTTAAAACTATAAGTCCTGTCACAAACTGTGCGCTTATCAAGGCTTAATTGCATGTAGGAATTGCGCGGAACTGCCATATCGAAATCCAAAGCACGGCAGGTGCTCCTGGTTACTCATAGCAAACCTAGGCAATGTTTCTGCCAATGGACCTCTGGTTTACCTGGTGGTCCATTGGCTGAAACATTGCTTGTGCACAGGCCATATGTACAGAATTTGATAGCCTTACTATGGTCATAACGCGTAGATTAACACGCAAATCAACGTGCTATTTGGGCACATTTCGTGACAGGACTTTTAGTTTTAACTGTAACATGTTCAACACTGCATCCTGGGGCTAATATTATAGAACCTTTACAAATGTATTTTCTAGAATATTTTCTAGTTATGACTTTAAATGGGTTGAAATGAACCATTAGCATTTTCAAATTGCCACTTGGTAACTTCCCTTATCTTTTAAAATGCTAATGATTTATTTTAAACAGTTGTATTAATAGGTACATGTAGAAAATACAATTGTAAAAGCTTTATAGTATTGGCTCTTGGACTGCATTTTCTCGTAGACAAGTTGGGAACTGCCTACACCATTAATGTTTAACAATATATATCATGCTATTATATTAGGGATCTCTCCTGAGGAAATAGTATTCTATGGTGTAGTTTGGTGAAGTATAACAGCCTGGGCACCATACTTGACCACACAACGAGACAGGTAAACAGTTCTCAAGAGAGATGTGCAAATAGAGGATCCAATGAGATGCCTTTTTATTTGAAATTTCTGTACTTATTTCACTAGAATTTTAGTGAGGAAGGTTTACAAATTTCATGTCAAATCATGACGAATTTGAGATTCTTTTTATCATGTCTACGTTCACTTCTGACGTCATCCCCATATTAATCATGTTGTGAGCAAGCCTGAATATAAGCAACCTGTCATTTGCAAAATGAGGTCCCCAGAGGGTGAATTTACTGATGCTATCCCATACAGTGGGCCAATTTATCCTCTACTTACATCTTTCTGTTTTGGCTTGAGACCTTGATTCAGACTGAGGTTCACAGAGGGTAAATTTTGTTATATATGCAGGGTAGCATCACCAAATTCACCCTCTGGGGACCTCATTTTGCAGATGACAGTTTACTTATTTTCAGGCTTGGTTGTGAGCAACATTTTCCGTAATGAATAATTTGATGGTGATTATGTAATACAACAGGTTGAGCCGATCTCATCATGTTTTCACTCCCTTTTTGAGAAATACATTTGTTGCAATAAATAAATTTTAAATTTATATGTGCACCTCAATATCTTCCTCTTCAAGCATTCGCACAAATACCCTGATAGACTGAAGAGTCTCTACAGCAGATTTTATCCTTGGAGATAAACACCGCCATGAGATCATTAGAAAAGGTAAATGCATATTTAATGCTATGGAACTCCCAGCTGTATCTCAGAGCTCAAGTAGAATGAAAGTATTCAACAAAAATTGGCAAGAGACAGAGGCACGTATATGCAATATCCACAAAACCTGACATGCCAATGTCGGGGTTTGTGGATATTGCATGGACTCCATAAACAATTCTTTGTATGAACTACTCCGCAATGGGACCTTACACTCTAAAATCAGTTGGGTAAAAAACCAACCCAAATCAACTGGGCTGCGTGAATATGAACCCAATTGGGTTCATATTCACTCAACCCAATTGATTTAGGTTGATTTTAACCCAACTGATGCTAGGCTGTATTTATATATGGAGTGTTGAATGCTGGCATCTTAATTGTTTTGAAACTGTGACAGGAAATCCAAAATAAAATCATATGTACGTCTTAGGAAAATAGCCTACCTGCAATGTACAATAACTGGACCAGTATCCATCTTTTCAGCTGCTCTCATTTTGTTTCGGAAGTGTACTAGTGATGATGAATAGCGTGGAGCACCTTTATCTGACCAAGCTGTAAACTGAAAGTGTTTCACAATACGTGCCTTCCCGGTCTGAAAACGAAAAATACACTTAACATATGATTAAAATTTATTATTACTACTTTAGCGGGCGTTCTCTAGTATATTAATGGAGTTTAGTGGGATGGTAAAATTCAGTAATTCATAGCTTCGTGCCACCGGAAGCAGGCAAAGTGCCGTTAATGAAAACAAAATTCCTTAACGGCTCGCCCCAATCTTTCGGTCATGGTAATAATAGTAATAACATGATCTTGTCGGGCGCAACGGTTTCTTAATGGTCCCTGGGGACTAAATAACAGCCCAAATCTCATGTTATTGTTATAATCTAAAGATAAATAATTTGCAATTCTGTTGTACCATTATTTCAGTAAAATCCGTCGAATATTTTGATAAACGGAAACAATATAAGTTATCTCCGCCAACATGTATGGTATATGGAGATTTAATACCTGGGTGTCGGTTTTTAAACACCGAGCCACAGGCAAGATGTTTAAATGAGACATCCAGGTATTAAATCTCCATGTAACATACATGTTGGTGGAGATAACGTTTTGGTCCCATTTGAAACACGATACGGACATAGTGAAAACAAATTTGTGGACGCATTTCTCATGCTCTGCAATCACTTGGACCAAATTCGTGAATAATTGTTTTGTGTTTATAAACGCAGAAGGACAGATAGAGTTACATCCCTTGGGTCGTTAAGGAACGAGTAAACAGTATTTTGTTGACATATTGTCCCCTGAGATGCAATGTGTTCTATGTGCCTCCTGGCACATAGAACACATTGGTACTCAGGGGACGATATTTGCTCTTATTTTATTTTTCTCAAGCTATTTCATTTAATTATTCAACTATTTATTCATTTTATAACGGCAAAATATAATTGAATTGTTGAAAATCTGATAATATTTGTGACTATTTTCAGGTGTTCTAGTTCAAATTTTATATTGAGGTGACCGGAAGCGAAAGGCTTTCATTTAAACCATATACCCCCATGTTTCGCATGCCCATATACCCTGGATGTTGCACGCTCTCATATATTTTGGACGTTGGGTACACCCTTTGCCATGGCTATTTGTCCAATGCATTCTGGCCAATCAAAAGATAGAATTTATAGGGATAGAGAGACAATATTTTTTCTCTTCTCATAATTTGACACAGTTCCCAATACGTGCAGCCTTAACACAGCATTTAACCTTCTTCACCTATCTATATACACTTTCGCCTCTTATACTTCAACATTTGTTTCTGAAAATCAGTGTTACTGTTATTCACACAGATGAATAACCAACCTTCAACCACATTTATTACTGCAAATTACAGTCATCTTGAACATCGTTTTAATTAATTATAGAAACTGTTTGTGCCACTTTTAATATTATTCCTATTTAGTTTCGAAAAGTGGTATGGGCATTTTTAAAACACCATATTCCTCCAGAGCACTGCGATTAACAAGAGGCATTAGATATCAATAGGACATACTGTTTGCAAGTTGAAAACGAAAACAGCGCTTGTTAGCCTCACTCACAATGTAATGACGATATGGACTCCCAACAAGATCTATGTCTGCAATGTCAATATCATTCCTACCTTGTGTCCCCAGCAGTACAAAGTCAATGATATTCCTTTTATAATGCAACATGAAGGGTTTGAAAGACATTTGTGTTTGACCATGCAATATGGTCATAACAGTATCAGAAAAACAACATTGATAAAAACATTTTAGCTGCACACAAAGATTATGTTTCCTTCCAATGAAGTGGCATAAGTTATGTTTTTGAGCCAAAAATTGAAAAAAATAATAAAATTTGAATATCGATTCTTTTAGGGTAACACTGGCCTGTTTTAACAGTCATGTTTTGTAAAAGGTTAATATATTTAGACCATACCTTAGTAATTCTCAGATCACTGATAATAAAATCAGCAAATGCTTCTTCGTGAATAACCTCAACTCCAAGTGAACCATACACATCCAATGCCTCATCTGGCCAGTACTGTTTACACATTTTCTACAAGAAAAAAGTATATAAATATTGACTTAAAGAAATATTTAAAAAATGACATGTGGATTGGAATAGAAAGAAAATGCCCCAAAATATCTGAGGTATCAAACGACAATTCTTTAGCCTTCATACAAAAATATGATTTGTGCATCAAAGAAGAAAGAAATCAAAAGGCCCAAGGGAAACAATCCTGGTACAGTGGAACCTGTCTTGAGAGACCACCACATTTGCCGAGCAAAAGTGGTCTCTCGTGGTCTCTCATTACAGGTTTGGTGTTTTTGCTAGTCAGTGAATGACCAACCAGAGAATATTTGTTGCAGAAATGGAGAGAAATGATTTTTCAATTTTTTTTTATTATTGTTTTATTTTAATTCAGTTTTAATAAAAGTACAAAGTCATTGTTTAATAAATTATAGATAAAAGTACATAAACGGAAAAACTTCTCTGTTGGGCCAACGTCCTGGTTACATTTTTGAACTACTGAGTTCTGTGCACACTGCATTGATCTTAACTGGCTGAGTTACAACGAGGGTACCAAAACAAAAGCCATCTTTTTCTTTGCTCATGTCACCTCTTCAGTCAAACACATATGTTTTGTTTGTATAAATTTGTTTTATTACAAATTATTGGAGAGTGCCAACAGGTGCTCTCCAATAATTTTTAATAAAACATATTTTGAATAAATTCAGACCACCAAAAAAAATCTAACCCTCAACCTGTTTATTGATTTTAATACTCTGAAATTGCCCAAAATTCATTTTCCGGTCTCTCAAAACAGGTGAAAAACTGAGTTTTTGCCAAAGTTTTGTGGTCTCTCAAGACAGGTGGTCTCTCATGACAGGTCCATTATAGAGTGAAACCAGTCGGTACATGGCCATAGTGGTCTCTCAAGACAGGTAGTCTCTCATGACAGTGGTCTCTCATTACAGTGGTCTCTCAAGACAGGTTTTACTGTATTTAATTACTAATACATAAAATATCACAAGCAATAAGAAACTTTCATGGATAAATGTATATTTAGACATTGCAGTATACATATTATTTCTGTCGGTTGAGGTACGAAATAGACCGAAATTATTTTCTCCATGGTGGGTTAATGCATTTGTGTTGTCAGCACAGGTGCTATGGAGATATCAAGGGAGATAAGTACGGGAACTAAGTTTGGTTCTGACGTATGAACAGTTAATTTGGGAGCGATACGGCAAGACGGACACAGCCATTTTCAATTTCTCCAAAATTATTGCAGTTTTTCGTTCGAAGTTCAAATGGCAAATGCAGATTCTATCAATGATAAGTTGGACGCCCTTTTAGAAAGGTTTGACAATACCAAGAGGGATTTAGAATATTCTTTTGAGAAGAAAATTTCGGATCTCAAGCAAGAATTTCATGCAACAGCTAGTGATGTGAAACGTTTGAAGGTTGAGTGTGAATATAACTGGAAAAGAGAAGGGAACAAAATCCAATTCAAATTTAATACTGAAAATTTAGACTCCTTAAAGCAAATAAAGTGGGCATTAAATAATGGAAAGACTGATTATGCCAATGAAATGGTTGACAGCGTTATTTCGTCCTTGGAAACCAGAAACAAACATATTAAACTTGCCGATTCTTCTGAAGGAGGATGGGAAACGGTGCGTCAATATGTTACCCATGATCTCGCCGAGGATTCTGACGACGAGAAACGAATTGACCGAGCAGAGAACAGAGCCTGCAGAAAAATTAAAAATAAACAATCAAAATCACAAAAAGCAAGAATGGTGCCTTCGGCTACCGTCAGTAAGCCGCCAAGTGTTCAACAGTGTGTTTCTGATATTCCTGCTGTTTCAAGTGCTAGTTCCTTTCGGAATAAATTCAACAGGCCTGGATGTTTTTCCTGTGGATCGTTTTCTCACTGGAGAAAGGAATGTCCTTTCCAAAGAAACGGAATCGACACTGCTAAGCCAGCCAGTTTTAACTCCACCCAGTAAACAGGAATATCCAGATGACGATTTCATAGATAAGTACTTTATCACTTTTAAGTCTTCTCTGACTGAAACCACTCTTGACAATATGCCCGAGCCCTTTACAGTTACAGAAAAACTTTCGGAGTACGAGCAGGGTATGGCACCCATTTTAGTGAAAGATAGACTGAAAAACAATATACAATTTTGGTTAGATATTGGGGCAAGTGACTTTGTCATTGATACAATCAGAAATGGATACAAAATTCCTTTCACATACGAGCCTCATGGAGCTTGTGCTACAAATAATCACTCGGCTCTTGCTAACAGTGCTTTTGTCACTGAAGCCGTACACGAACTGTTGATCAAAGGTTTAATTTCTCACAGTAGGGAACGACCCTTCGTTGTCAATCCATTAACAGTTTCGACTCGAAACAATGGCAAAAAACGTTTGATTTTAGATATGCGACATGTAAATAAGTATATTTATAAACAATCTGTTCGTTACGATGATTGGAAAACTGCCCTATTATTTATTGAAGAGAATGATTATTTGGTAAAGTTTGACATACATGCTGCTTACCACCATATAACAATTCGAGAAAGTGATAGAAAATTTTTGGGTTTTTCGTGGCTTGACAATGAAGGAATTGTTCAATATTACATTTTTCACGTGCTGCCTTTTGGAATAAAATCTGCAGCATACGCGTTTTCTAAAGTCGCACGACAGCTTGTTAAAAAGTGGAGAGCCGAGGGGTTAAAAATATTGATGTTCTTGGATGATGGGCTATTCTCTGTTAAAACGGATGCCCGGGCTAAAGCTTTGAGGGTTAAAAATGATTTGATAGCCAGTGGTTTTGTTCCGAAATATGAAAAATGTTTATGGGAACCCACCCATAGTCTCGAATTTTTAGGCTTTCACATAGACACTGAAAAAATGTTGTTAAAAATTCCGATCGATAAAACTGCAAAATTAAAAATATTTATTGAAAATATTTTATCGTACAGGTCATGTTGTCATGTGAAAAAAGTTGCATGTGTTGTAGGTCAGCTGATTTCCATGAAATTAGTGCTTGGTCAGTTCGTTCAACTGATGACACGGTATTTGAGTATAGATATTGTCAATGCATTTTCCTGGAATTCTTATATACGTTTATCTGATCGAAGTGTTGAACAGTTACAATTTTGGCACAGAAATATCGACGATTTAAGATCGAAAAATTTATTGTCCCGAGTCACTGTTGATAAAATTGTTTTTTCCGATGCCAGCGACACTGGTTTCGGTGGATATTCTGTTGAGGTGTTTGATTGCGTGTCACACGGTCAGTGGGACGAGGTTGAAAAAGCACGAAGTTCCACGTGGCGTGAACTGAAGGCGGTTTTTTATGTGTTGCATAGTTTGATCGGGTCATTATCAGCCTGTAATATAAAGTGGTTCACAGACAATCAAAATGTCGAAAAAATTGTTAAGAAAGGTAGCATGAATAATGATCTACAGAATGTAGCTGTTGATATCCATAATCTCTGCATTAAAAATAACATTAGCATTGAACCGCAATGGATACCACGATCATTAAATGAGAAGGCTGATTATTTGAGTCGCATTACAGACTTGGATGATTGGGGTCTGCAAGACGGCCTGTTTAATTGGCTTGATGAAAAGTGGGGTCCACACACAAGAGATTTGTTTGCTTCCTTTCACAATGCAAAAGTTGGGATTTACAATTCCCGTTTTTGGAATCCCGGATGTGACAAAGTAGATTCTTTCACCACTCATTGGGGTTTGGATTTGAATTGGATTGTCCCCCCTGTTTATCTAGTGAGTAAAGTTTTCAAAAAACTTATCGAAGACAAAGCTCGAGGCACGTTAATAGCTCCATTATGGGTTTCGTCTAATTTCTGGCCTTTACTGTGTCCAAACGGTAACTGGGACAGCTCTGTTAAGGATTGGATTTATTTGCCCACTCTTAAAGAATTCTATATTCCTAGTAGAGTAAATGGGGGAATTTTTGGTGAGCAAAACTTACATTTCAATATGATTGCTTTCAGAATGGATTGTCGTTAGCTTTTATGTGTATTTAATTTCATATTATTTTACAGGCTTATTCTCCGAGTCCTACAGAGAGGAGATAGATCTTTTACCACGGAATTTAAAATCCAGCGTTCCTGCTGTGGTGTCTTTATTGAAGGACTGTAGAGCCGAAAGCACCTTTAAAAAATATTTTTCGGGATTCAAGCGTTGGCGTATCTGGGCTGCGGCAAATCATGTAGTTGACATTTTACCTGCTAAACCAATGTCATTCGCTTTGTACTTACTTTCTTTGGTCCAGCAAACTTCTTCATCTTCTTCCGTCATCAATGCTTTTTACAGTGTTCGGCACATGCATAGATTATTTGGAAAAGTTAGTCCAACGGATCATACTTTAGTAATCAACGTGTTAGAAGGGGCGAAACGACGACTGGCAAAACCCGTAAATAAAAAAGATCCTATTACCTGCGCATTGCTTACAAAGCTATTTGAGTCAAAGTCAGAATTTCCCAATTTGTTGAATCAAAGAGTTCTAACTTTATGTATTTTGTCTTTTTCTGGATTTCTTCGAAGCCAGGAATTGCGAAATATCAAACGGTCAGACATTATATTTTTTCCCACTTATATGTCTATATTTATTGAAAAATCAAAAACTGATATTTATAGAGATGGAAGCTGGGTGATAATAGCCAAAACTGACTCAAAGTTGTGTCCTGTATCGGCATTGAAGATTTATCTTCAACTGGCTGACATTGATGAAAATTCGGAGGAGTATATTTTCAGAAGTCTTTCTAAAACACATTCTGGACATAATCTCGTGAAAAATAATGTTCCAATTTCCTATACCAGAGTAAGGGAATTATTCCGAGAAGCTTTTTCACCTTTTGTTGAAAATATTAATAGTTTTGGGCTCCATAGTTTGAGGGCTGGTGGCGCAAGTGCCGCTGCGAATAATGGTATCCCTGACCGTTTATTTAAACGACATGGGAGGTGGAGAAGTGAAAATGCAAAAGACGGTTATGTGAAAGATGACGTCGAAAAGCGATTAAACGTGTCTCTCTCTTTGGGCCTTTGATCTTCTTGGTCTGTTTTTGTCGTATCGCAGGTAGCCTATTTCTGTGTTGTTGTACATTAGAGTTGGTGGGTGCGTTTTCGATTTAAATGCATTGCATAGTTTATGGAGAAATATTATTTCTGTCGGTTGAGGTACGAAATAGACCGAAATTATTTTCTCCATGGTGGGTTAATGCATTTGTGTTGTCAGCACAGGTGCTATGGAGATATCAAGGGAGATAAGTACGGGAACTAAGTTTGGTTCTGACGTATGAACAGTTAATTTGGGAGCGATACGGCAAGACGGACACAGCCATTTTCAATTTTCTTTCATATATTTCGAAATGTAATTTTCCTTTTTTGCTTTCTTTACAGATTACATATAATCCTGTCGATTATGTGATGTTTGGATCTTCTTTAAAGTCGAAGAAGACAGTGGATAGGAATTGAATGAACAGTTCCTGGCTGAAGAGCCATTAGAATACTTGCGTGACAGGTGGTATTCGGTGTACAATTGATGTGTAAGATGAAAAGTATTAAATTGTCGTATCGCAGGTAGCCTATTTCTGTGTTGTTGTACATTAGAGTTGGTGGGTGCGTTTTCGATTTAAATGCATTGCATAGTTTATGGAGAACACTGGTATACCCAAGCACATGCTACTAACCTTGCCGTCTTCAAATACATTGGTAAGCATAATAATGATATCAGTATTTTGCTGCCATACCATCCGCCAGAAGTCATTCACGATGTTTTCTGTAGGACCTGAAATATTTTTAAATATTCATTACCATAAGACAAATCTTTCATTAAATGGTTAGAATATTCAATGTAAAAAAGAGGATTATGCCTAAAATCATTTGAGACTACCAACCAGAAAGATTGCAAGAACTGGAAAATATACTCAGCATAACTGTACAAGATATATATCTTTGTTGCGGTGGGGAGTGGTACTATAAAATAACTTTATGGCCACATCAAAGAAAGCAACCTCCGATTGCCTGATTGAAATTGCACTACGATTATGTTTCAGCATTAATTCACTGTATGCGCACCTGAATTGGCTTAAGGTACACTTATTTAATTATCAATTCAGTTAAGTTTATGACAAATCTGCACAGTGTTAATCGGCAATAACGCTTTTTCAAGTGAAATGTCTTTATATGGGCATGTCTGCCCTCGGAAAACTGGAAAATTGAAATAAGGACACATTAGATGCTTATGAATGCTATAAACACATATTTTCGAAGACTAAATTACGCAATCACATCTGTACTGGCTTGCATATCTGTTCCTTAAGTTTAACCCTTTACCTAACATGAAAAGCAGATGACACTTGCAAAAAAAATTCTTGAATAACTATTTGTTTTCATTTTTTGACACAAAAACATAGGTTATGACCCCTCATTGGAAATAGCTTGACGAGCTCATTCCAACGAAGGGTCATAAGCTATGTTTTTGAGACAAAAAATGAAAAAATAATAAAAATTAATTGGCAATTTTTGAGAATAGCACTGGCCGGTTTTGGCTATTACGTTGGGTAAAGGGTTAAATAAAATGTACTCATTAGTTGCCAGCAAGGTGTGCGGTGGCAGCGTGGTAACCGGTTCTCGTCAGATTACCGAAGTTAAGCAACATCGAGTGTAGTTAGTAGTTGGATGGGTGATCATTTCAGCGACTGATTCGCGCTCCCACATTGTGTCCTTGGGCAAGGCACTTCACCCTGATTGCCTACATGGAGGCACGATGACACTGTGTACTGAAGCGTACTGCACATCGATAGTGCGCATGTCTTCAACAAATATAACCCTGCCTGTGCCGCGGTGCAGAGTCCAGCGTTACGATGTTGGAGAGCTGACAGCTGCTCGTCGTTGCCCAGTGGTTCTCTGATATGACCCTGGCTGTTAATGTGTCATTAAACCCTAATAAATAAATAAATAAATAAATAAATAAATAAATAAATAAATAAATAAATAAATAAATAAGTTGTTAGCAACACGCTAAATATAGCATTAGGAAGACCTACCTTGTGCAGCTATGTACTGTTTCGGTTCCATATAACCCTACAATAAAAAGGGACATTTATGTCTGTGTTTATTTCATTTGCATCTGCATGATGCGCATACTTTTCGTAAAATGTAATACAATATCCACAACACTTGAAAAAGTAAATATTGTCTATCATTTGCTATTATAACGGCTCGCAGTCAGTCTGAAGCCCAGCTTATTAAACTGTTTCTATTGTATTTTCATGAATTGTATTTTATACTTAAAAATATAAATGACTGATATTGATCAAGGACAGTTTTAACTGTTTGCATGCCGTTGGCGGTTATTTCTGCCCAGCACATGGTTTCTCTTGACTCTGAAATAAATATAATTTGGGAACATTTAATCATATTCCCCCCTCCCCCTGTAAATTGAATGGATTTTTTCACAAATGATTTCTTGCGTTACATTCAGATTTATTTTTCATGAAATCCAGTCATAGCTGCTTTACAGCAGCCATGCCTAGATTTGATGCAAATATGTCAAAAATACTCTGCGAGTTAAGTGTTAAAGACGTGACACTCTACCTGTCGTACCTACCTACCGGTCGGTACATTGCCACGTCTTTGAAAAAAGGTAATGATTCATTTCAACCAATGGTATACACCGACAGAAGAGACAATTCTGGAAAATACAATTGTAAATGAGCTTTTGCACAGGCCCATATTGTGGTTTCAGCAATCAGCATCCATTGTTTAACAAAAGCATGGCATCATTCCCGCCTTGTAAATCTTTGAAGAAGGTTGTCAGAGATGTTCTTGGAAAGTAGGTTATCGTTTGAATACCTGCGAAGTGAAACTTTCCAGCCATTTATTAACCCAACGCACACGATATCAAAATTTACTATTTTAATTATTGGTTTTTTTTTCAAATTTTCGAAAAGATTTCAACAAAACCCTATCATGTGATCCGTCATGGTTTTCAACTGCACAATATGTAAATTACGCGGACAGTTGTGGCCGATTCGTTATTTAAAGCTTTAAATCAACTCACATTTTGTGAAAGCGCACAAACAGAACATGCAATAGTTCAGCCAATGGGTATAAGGATTCAATGAAAAGATCCACAGGTTTAACCCTTTACCCATCGAATCGGCCACATCCGCCCACATAATATGCAAATTCAGCAGTTGAAAAAATATTATTTTTCAAAAAAATTCAACAAAACCATATCATGTGACCCATCGTTGGAATGAGCTCGCTCCAACAAGGGAGTCACGTGATATGGTTGTGTTGAAATTTCTTGAAAAATTTGAAAAAATGATATTTAAAATAATAAATTTTGATATCGTCTGCGTTGGGTAAAGGCTAAAAGATTAATTGCAGTATATATGCTACTTCATGAGATTGGCAAGTTGGTGTTGCTTCGATAGGATGTACAAACCACTGGTGCTGTAGGGGAGCTCAGATCTTGTTGATGGGACTAATGCTTGGGGCTCAATGAAAATATTGGCTGCACCGATCAGCCTTGCACTAATGAAATTTACTACATGCTTTCCCATGGCATACTATACAAATAGAAAGAATATCAGTGGGGGCAATATTTATCTCCAGTAGTGTAATATCAGTTACACAGTTTGTTGTTTGTGGCCTATTATGATACATAGGCATCGGCTAATTTAATATTGGGTTAGAGCGATGACTGCACCCAATGAAGAACTATCAGACACCAAATGTTGTATTTTGGGTCACCAACAAACTGTGTAATGAATATATCTTACCGACTATTCTCCTATATTCTGAACTGGCAATAACGGTGAATTATTAATGATAGAAGTCTCATCTGTTCAAAGCGAAGAGGTTATCATACTCTGCCATGTTTGTAAATGAAAAGAATACAAAGAAAATATCACTGACTGATCGTCGAGTACATATTAAAACATAGTATATATGGTGGTATATGCACAACGCAGAGGTGATATT
Source organism: Pictodentalium vernedei (assembly GCA_031216915.1). NCBI lineage: Eukaryota > Metazoa > Mollusca > Scaphopoda > Dentaliida > Dentaliidae > Pictodentalium > Pictodentalium vernedei. The sequence goes on from CM062293.1 coordinate 470,537,772, forward strand.
TTAAATCCAAGAAATTATATGTTTGCAGGAGGTGAGAAAACGACTTTTACACCCAGACTCTTTTGTCTTTTCTGGGTTAGTAACCGACTTGAAACACCTAATAGAACAATGAACAGAATGTTCAAGTGATGTCACTTGAACACCCTCCATGTACTTAGTATACCGGTGTCCATGTGTTCTATTGATTGTATGAAAGATAGGGTGTAAATCAGTTACCAACCTAGCTACCAGTATTCATGTATGTGAACAACCTTCCAGAGTGCTGTAACGCCTTTCTACTATGTGGTTCGATGTCAATGACTTCACATTGGCAGGCTGTTCAAATCCATGAATACCTCCAGCTAGTTTGGTAACTATTACATCTCTACACTTTGAGACACAAACTGCACTTGGAACAATGTTTACTCTCATTCTTTTATTCCGCTTCCAATATGTTCCCAGTACTTTCTTGGGATTGAATTCGCTGACAAATCATCAAAATTATATTACCATATGAATTTTACAAACAGTACCTATATACTTACATCAATATAGCTAGCATTGTAATAATCTGTCTCTCCATCAGCCTCCGTAATCAACTTTACTCGATTATTGTCATCTGTTGAGGATAAAAATGTTTGGAATCAAATTTTACAGTACCGTTGCCGTGAACTGGTCGTAATGCACGCATGGGCAGTGATGTCCGTGCAAGAGTTTACCAGGTATTAAAAATCATCATCAGCAAAATTTTAATTAATGAAGCACCAGGTTGTACAACCCGGTGCTTCATTAATTAAATCTTTGATGATTATTCCTCTAATTATTAGTGTTTGGAATCTAATATTATTGTGTACGTGGAAATATTGCCCAAGCGTGAAAAGTGACCAGTGTCTAAAGTAAGTAATGAAAATTCTGTCAGTAGCGATGGTTTATTTCAGTGAAATTGATCGAAATGCACATTGATCTCTAGACAACTGGATTGCTGGATGCTGACAAACGTCGCGATTCATCTGCCCCTTCAAGGTGACGTCCGGTCAATGAACGTGGTAACTCTTCTCATAACTTTCCAATATCTTCAGTTGTTTTTGTCAATTACAATTAAATTTAGCTGTGAATATGCCGTTTGTATGCCATGAGAAACATACATCATAAGCATATTTATTTATTTGAGTTTAATGTCACTTTTGGCAGCCAGATTCACCTCGTGTTGGATAGTTTTACGGGCGGAGGAAACTGAAGTCAGACTCTCCAACACACTAACATTACACAAGCAGTGTTAGCATTTGTTGAAGGCAGGTGCACCATCGATGTGCATTACACCCTAGTACTAAACTTGTTATTGTTAATCCTTTACCCAATGTAATGGCCAACGAGGGGTCATAACCTATGTTTTTGAGACAAAAAATTAAAAACATTAGTTATTCAAGAATTTTGTTAGCAAGTGTTGTCTGCTTTTCATGTTCGATAAAGGGTTAATGGTTGCCTTGTTCATCTCACGATGTAGGTTTGGGCTATGAGTAGGGTCTTATAGGTACAGGAAAACCTGTTTTAAGAGACCATTGTCATGAGAGACCAACTGCCCTGATAAACCGTTGTGACCTTGAACGGTTTGGTTGTTTTACTCTGTAATGGACCTGTCACGAGAGGTCAACTGTTTTGAGTGACCACTTTTGCCTGGCGAAAAGGGTGGTCTCTCAGGACAGGTTCTATTGTAGCATGCTCTGAAGTTTGCGGACTTCCAACCCAGTTACCATAAATTTATCACAATAACTTATAATCTCTGGGTCGATTATAGAGTGAATGCATTGAACATCAGTTATGGCAGTTTGGTCGTTTTACCCTGTAATGGACCTGTCATGAGAGGCCATCTGTTTTGAGAGACCATTATTACCTGGCAAAACGGGTGATCTCTCAAGGCAGGTTCTACTGTAACATGGCCTGAGATTTGTGGATTTCAGACCGTGTTACTCTCATTTCTTCACAATAACTTAAAATCTCTCGATCGTTTGTAGAGTGAATGCATTGGACAACAGTTAGAGACGCTTTTGCAGAAAGATCCAGATGGTTCGTAAACACAAGCTCTTGAATGGATATCATTTGTTTAAACAAAATGTCACAACCGATTGCACCAGTCTCTAGATGTTGAGGTGTGGTGAAAGGCAATGTTATATCCACTAACACTCATGGGTCGAAACGTGAGTCGCATATACAGTTGGTTAATCAAAAAACAGAAGTACTTACATGGGTAGATTCCAGTGTATCTATTTTTGTCCATGTGTCTTTTAGCTGCATCATATGGTGAATGGAGGCCGGTTTTGAGGCTCTGAAAGTTACAAGAAACAGAGGAAATGTAAACGAATGAACAGAAGAGAGTGACTAGCACAGTTCTGTGAAAACAGTAAACTCTCCGAAAGCAGAATTTCAAGACAGGTCTCGTTGTTTCTATGGGGTGCACAGACAGCTGTTTCCAATCGTTTTCAAGAAACAATTCTGCATGTGTTTTGGCACATGGCACACATACAGTTGTAACTAAAAGTCCTGTAACAATTAGCACAGAAAATGTTCGGTAGTTTATGCGCTCCTTACTGCAAAATGTGCAACATATAATGAGCTATTTATTAGCGAGGTCGGTAGTGAAATCACAAATTAAACCAATCAGACAGAAAGAAAATCTTGAGACTACATTATGTGGAGGGTAGATTACTGCTTAATTGCAGTGGAATAGATTTTTCACTTTCCAAGTATTTACAATTTCTGAGGACAAAACACAAGAAGCATTTGCAAACTTTCATCACATGGACCACAGGGCTGCACCCGGTGTTCCATATGAAGAAAGCTTGCAAGTGTTTCTTGTGCTGTTCTGAACAATTATGAATACTTTTTAAATGGAGAATGAATGAATGAATTCTTTATTTAAAAATATACATGTTACAAAGCTTAGATATAATGGTGGAAAAATATTTACAATGGTATCTTGATGTTTTTCAATATAATAAATAACATGCATATCGTAAGGAGGCAACATAGCCAGATTTGGTGTCCTCCTGATGCCACCTGAAGAGTAAAGCTGGAAAGAGAATGATGAAAAGGGAAAATGAGGGGTCGTTTGAGTAGTAATCCACTCTCTTCATTCTGTAAATGCAGTCAAATTTTTACGTCATTAAATGTACAGTACGGCCTCCGTGAACTAGTCACTTTTCATGTGTGGGTAATATTTCCACGCACGCAATAAAATTATTTTCCAAACACTAATTATAAGAATAATCATCAAAAATTTAATTAATGACGCACAGGACACAACCCGGTGCATCATTAATTAAAATTTTGCTGCTGATGATTTTTATTGCCTTGTAAATGCATGCATGGACATCACTGCCCACTCATGGATTATGACCAGTCCATGGAGGCTATACTGTACATGTATCCCAGTTGAGTATAGGAATGATGTTAACCCCTTTGAAACCAAGCGGCAGTTTTTTCGTCCAGGAACATGATACGTCATAATTTCATAAAATAGGATGTAAGAGCATGTGAGTGGTAGACAAATCAGTCCTTTCAGCGTACAGCCCCAATGCTGCACGCTGATAATATTAATTGGTCTACCCTACATAATGAATATCGACTCATCCAGTTCCGGTCATTGAACTGATATGGAAGATACCACCAGGGTTCAAAGGGTAAATGATCTCTATTTACTAGTATAGAGTTGTACAGAGTTGAATACCCTGTTTCTCCACAGGAATTGAGTTACGCTAATAGTGCAGTTTGACTGGGACACAAGTGCACTTACTTTGCATGATATTACTTCAAAATAGTGCACAGGACTTCTAGTTTCAACTGTACGTGGAACGTGCAACAAGCATCGTTTTCATTTCAGGTGTGATTTTAATTAGAAGACGAACCATCAGAACGAAAATAAATTTCTGACAGTTGAGCACAACAAATAAATGTACCATTCAACAACTAATCATTCACTCCATGAATGTCATTAACGTTACCACAAGTAGAATTATTCTAATACTTGTACACACCTTGTAATATTATCCACTACCGTTACCCCCATCCTCCCTCCACCACTCCCATCCCAACAAATCAGCCTACTCAGCCAACATTCAAGTTCTTCTCGAAAGGCAAACACAGTTCCGATAGCGCTCGTAATTTTGATTTTTAGATAGCTAAAATTTACTCCTGTTGTAAACGCGGGGACCTCAGTGATCTCAGTATAACAAGATAGCCTGAATGCTCATTAACGATAAATAGAAACGTTTCCTATCTTCCGTAATCTTTAAAGGGTGAGCGCGAGGGAGGTGGGGGGGGGGGGGGGGGGGGCATTTGTTCTTATAAATAGGCAATGTTCACAAAACAGTGTCTTAACCCTTTACCCAACGCAGACGATATCAAAATTTATTATTTTAAATATCATTTTTTCAAATTTTTCAAAATTTTTTGACAAAACCATATCATGTGACCCCTCGTTCGAATGAGCTCGTTCCAAGGGGTCACATGATATGGTTTTGTTGAAATTTTTTGAAAAATATTTTTTCAACTGTCGCCAATTACTTTTTTAAAAACATAGGTTGGTTGATGTCTGCGAAAATCGAATGTACTTTTTCTCAACAATACAATAGAATATTCGCAGTATATTTTAATTATTGTCGAAAAAGCAAATACTGATATTGGGAATTTTATAGAGTCTAACCCTCTGAACCAGAGTGGCCGCTTTTCCGGCCCTGGAGCATGAAACATCATACTATCATTAAATAGGATGGTTGTTATCTGTCCTTCCACTTTTTTCGTAAATGACGTAGGGCCTTGCGAAGCTTCGAAATTGGTTTCTTTTCGATTCGAAACCATCCCGATGATTCAATTTCACTCACGCTGATTCGGAAATTTTCAAATCATTTAGATGTCTTCGAAATCTCACCAAGTGTCTCCTCTTTAACAATGCTTCAATCATCAGGCCTCCTGTACAGGAGACCTGATGACTGAAGAATAGTTCACGAGGAGACACTTGCTAGGGTTCCTATGAGACCTGATGGTAGAAGAAGAGTTCAAGGAGACTCCACTTATAAAATACTTTAATTCCGTTTTGTAATATTCCGCTTTTAGGTGACATGCTAAAAGCGACGAGTCGTCGTTGCGTACAATATTTGAGTGAAGATTGTGAACAGACCTAAGTAAAAAGGCTCGATATTTACACCTTGACGTGCTCTGAGATTCAATTAGGAATTCGGATCATTTCAATATCTTGTGCCTGATTCGTTGCAAACCGAAATGTAAGGTTCGCAGATATGCAACAAGATGGAGTGACACTCACTTCAAACTCTGTTTTGAAGGCACCATCGTCAGCTTTCTTTTTCTTGGCGTAATCCCACAGATCCTCGACCTTAACTCTTGTCGCTCTGATAGGTGCGATACCCAGTGTATTTGGGTCTACTGGGATTGTCAGCGTAGAAACAAAACTTCCCAACATTGGTAAAGGCACTGCTCGTTCCAACTTGTCATTGTCGACAAAACCAACATTGTCTATACCATCATCATTATTCTGTTTTATGTTGTTCTCAGCTATAAAAAGAAAGATAACAATGCATACACAGAACGACATGCGTGTCAATGGGTTAATCGATATGGCATAGAACGCGTATCGTTCTGTGTGACGCATTCACGTCTATGAATCCATTATTGGAAGGACACTCAGAAATTCATTTGACAAGTCGTCTCTTGAGTTCCAATGTGTTCTATGTGCCTACTGGCACATAGAAAACATTGGAACTCAGGGGACGAAGTATCAAAAAAGAACACATTTTATCACCAACCAAATTTGCGAGGCGAACCCGTGTTACTATTACTTCGCCTGAGTTCCAATGTGTTCTATGTGCCTACTGGCGCATAGAACACATTGGAACTCAGGGTACGATTTTCAGCTATCGCTAGCGATTCTAACTGTAATTGCGGTGCTCGATTTGAAGAAAATTCCAGTGAAATTTCGCTTCTATTTAAAAATAGTCCTCAACAATTTCCATTCCGTACATATGTGCAGATAAAATTTTCCGCATGGTTTAGTGTTGTTGTAGACGTGGATTTTATAGAACAGGCAAGTAATAAAAAAATCATCCCCGGCATGTATGAAATAAATTTTCTGTCGAAAGGGTTATTGCTGCTCAAATTTATTTACAGAGTCAGGCTCTTGTTCCAAAAGAAATGTAACGTCATATCGAAGACAAGCTGAGGTTAGCATATGGCACTTATTTTGTTCTAACTGTATTGATCATAATCCGAGAAGACAGTTCAATAACAGGATGGAACGCAGGTGTTATTTCATTGCATGACATCAAGGGAAAGTAGAACAGCTTTCTTTGACAAAAACTTGTTACAAGGGATAAACATGTAAAGGTGGAAAGCATGGGAGATCAAACACCATCTGCATATAATATAAATTGACGTACATATTATATGAATGGACGTTTCTTTTAAGTACAGTAAGGATTTCCCTTAATCTGTTATCAAACTGAAACACTACACCTGGGGTCAATACTATAGAACCTTTACAACTGCATTTTCTCGAACTGTATTTTCTAGTTAGGACTTTAAAGGGGTTGAAATGAACCATTGGCATTTTCAGATAGGTGGTTTATAGTATTGGCTCGTGTTTAAGTAGAGAAAAACAAAAAAAAATCAAAATGTTTCATCCTCTGCAATTAATATTCTTGTGGGGATGCCATAATGAAAGGATTAACATCAATAATCATGTTTGATTATGTAACTTGTTCACTCTTTTCCAGTTTAAAGAACATCGAGACGTTTAAAAGCCGGAGAGAGAGTGTGAATGGATAACCTAATTTTATACGATTGCATGCTTGTTTGGTTTCAACATGCTAAATTTGATGCCAACCTACTCCACTTTACAGTAATGTATACACGTTTTGACTGAATAGATCAGCATGCCGATTGCGTCTGGATGCAGATTACGTCTGAGAAACATGAGCATATTATGTACGCAAAAGAGACGATTGTATCCAATGGTGCTGTTATCCCTCCTCCAGCTTTGCCTGAAGGGAAGTGGGGGTAACAACCACAGTGTCCTAGTATCTTGCTAATCGTTCACAGAGAATACTGATAGAAAACACTGTATCAAAGTCAGTCTTCCTGAAATATGGTGTGCCTCAAGGTTCAGTACTCGGCCCATTATTGTACGCCACATATGTCCTTCCCCTTGGTGACATAATCCGAAAGCATGGGCTTTCCTTCCATCTCTATGCCAACGACACCCAGTTATATATCAGTTTCAACTCTCAATACGAGAGAGATGCGGCATGCCGCCTGGAAAACTGTGTGTCTGATATTAAATCCTGGATGACCAACAACTGGTTGAAGTTGAATGCGGACAAAACCAAAGTCATTTATATTGGACTCCCTTATCAGCTATCGAAAATTTCTCGAATGAGTTTGAATTTTGATGGCAGTGCCATTTTTCCATTGGCAATGGTTCGTAATCTTGGTTATTTTATGGATGAAAACCTTTCTGCAGACAAGCATGTGTTGCAAGTCTCCACAGCAGCTTTTTATCACCTCCAAAATATCGGTAGAATGCGTGGTGTGGTAGATGAGGGAACGGCAATGCAATTAATTTATGCATTTTTAACGAGTAGATTGGATTATTGTAATTCTCTCCTATATGGCTGCAAACAGGCCCTAGTTAACAAGCTACAGAATGTTCAGAATTGTGCGGCTAAACTTGTGACCAAGAGTACAAAATCCTCTTCGGCTTCCCTTGTCTTACAAAAACTGCATTGGTTACCCATTAGTGAAAGACTTAGTTTCAAAGTATTATTGTTTACCCACAAAGCTGTCAACGATCTTGCGCCTCCTTATCTTTGCAATCTGGTTAAGAAGTATGAACCTGCTTGTCCTTTGCGATCAGCTACTTCGTGCAATCTTGTTCAGAATGCAGGAAAGCTGGTCACAACTGGCGATCGGGCCTTCTCATTACGGCACCACATTTGTGGAATGCGTTACCTGGCGACATCAAAAAACCACTGTCACTGAAATCATTTAAGAGACACTTAAAAACCCACATGTATAAATTGGCTTATTGCTGACCTGCTTGTATTACATAAAATGCACCTTTCGTTTTGTGTGAAGCCTGTGAGTACTTATGTGGATACTCGGCTCTAAACCATATTATTATTATTTATTATTATTATTAAGAGTAGGGAGGCATCCCCCCTTCACAACGGCCTTTCAAATATCATGTTTGACCCCCCCCCCCCAAAAAAAAAAAAACTGACTAGGACTCGCCCTATTATAGAAACCTGGCTACGTGCCTGACTGTATCCGAAAAGGGACACCAGACAATTTACTTCAGCAAACCACGGGTCGATTGAGACCGCAGATCTACGCATGACAGTTGGTTGCTAGATTACAAGAAGGTTTTAATAGAATCAAATAGATGGTTTTGTTTATAAAAAGATCTGTGTTGATCACCTCAAACGTTATAATAATATAAATAAATTGCAAATTTAAGTTTGAAATATTGCAATTTGAATTTTATATGATGCTGCATAACACTGTAGTTGCACTATGTTGTCTTATGTATCATTGGGAATAAGAGTACTTAACTTGTACAGTACAACATTATTTTTGACCACAGATTTCATTTGATCATATATTGCTCAGTTACATTTGATTGGATAGTGACAGTAGGCACTATCCAATCAAATGTGACTGAATAATGTGTCATTCACAACATCTGCTTCCTTCCAGGGTCAGTATGAAATTTGATAAAAATGTCACGACACCACACGATCATCATCATTCACACTTCTGACATCAGAGGTCGAACAACTTGACTAAGGAAATACCAGCCAGATTGGAAAAAGCCATATCAGCTCTGGGCGTCTCTTGTCCCATCTCCTGGACTATCCAGGAAACGGGCAAGAGCGTCCATCTGACTTTGGACTTCATCGTTGAAGAGAGAAATACACCACCCTCCTCAGGGAGAGGTAGTACCTTTTGCGAGAGGAACTCCTCATCTAAGGGGGTTTGGAGGTGGCCCTGAAAAGAAAGAGAAACCAAAGAAGAACAGGAAGAAGACTCCATCAACCAGGCGTAGGGACGCCCGACGTTTGGAGGCTTTCCTGGAAAAGAAGAAGTAGAGGAGTGAGGTGATGGAGGTTCCAGAGGCAGCCGCCAGTTCCCCTCCCAGTCCCACAGGAGCACCCAACTAACTACCGGCTAGCCAGCCGATTCAGTTGGATGAGGAACGCCCTGTGGAGATTGAGGAGGAACTGGAAGTTGCTTTTTTGCCACCTCCCGCCCCTCTTCCTTCGCTTCCGGACAGCCCTGGCAAGGGAGACTCACTCAACCAACCAACACTGGCTGCACTAATGGCAGAAGCAATGGAACTGAGGAATCAACTCCAGGCAAATGCAAAGATGATGATAAGCGCTCGGATGAAGTCTCCATGGCCAGGGAATTCCTTGACAAAAAGAACCAGCAACAAGAGTGTACAAACTCATCTCCATCACAACCACCTCCAAAAAAGAAGTCCCGCGGAAAACATAAAAGAGGATAAGCTCTACTTCCTTCTCCATTCCTCCTTTGCCACGCCCAGACAAGTCAAAATCATCTACAGTTAAAGAGGGTCAAAAGGGACTTGCCTCACACCATCCCTGCGCGCCTTTGGCTCCTGAAACCATTTGATCCAGTATGAAACCTCCTCCAATGGAGTGTAGGTATTGTAGTCACAATCTGTGGTATTTCAAAAAGCCCAAATATGGGCTTCCAACACTCTACCAGTTAGCAATAGTCGTTGTTTTGGCCCGATGGCGCAATTTGGTAAATGGTGAGCAAAGTGCATTTTTTTCGATATTAAGGCCATGGTAGAGACAAATCAAACAAGGGAATCTTCGTTCATATCTCAGAAGAAATGAGTTTGTAAAGATGTGCACCTAAACTCTACTTCTCTCTCACTATCCCTTTTAAACATTTCTGGAAAACGTGTGTGAGGGAGGCGTCCCTGTACCCTTGGTTCCTATGACCTTGCCGGTAATCACTCATAGTTGAGAATGAAACAGACACTTCAGAAGATTTGTGCGACTGACATAGTTTTGAAAGATACGTACCTGAAATGTTATCTACCTTCTCTTTATTCAGATTGTTCTGATATACAGCTGAATTAGTGTCCGAGTGATAAGTGATCTTCCTAAAACTGTCCCTATGCTTTACATAGTCCTTTCCTTCTTTCCTGCTTAAAAAAGTGAAACGTGTTAGCATAATATTCCAACAGTTTCAGTTCAGACCATAATATTAAATTTTTCACTATGAAAACAAGTTGTGCTCTGGTTGGGATTATATTCAAGGACGTCGCGAGCCATCATAAACTGGAGTGGGCAGCAATGCAGACTTTTTGAGTGCAAAAGGCACGAACCAAGCGCCACAGGCATAGGCGGTGTGTGTGTGTGTGTGGGGGGGGGGGGGGTAACCACTAGAGGGGGTGTCCCCTCTTGGAAGGGGGATCCAGGGGATCACCCCCGAAATATCTACACCCAAGGAGATGCATTCTGAGCGCATTTTTGACAGAATCCATCCTATTTCAAAGTCGTCAATTTCAGCCTTCTTTAGGTATTTGCTGAGTAGAATAAATTAATTTTAGGAGTTCCCAAAAACATATGTCAAAAATTATATTTCAGGAAAACCAAGGTTAGGGCTGTGATCACACCATAAAAACAATTGAAGCTTGTACAAGTTCTACAAAATGCTACCATTAAACTGCCACCTAAACATTGATAGAGACGCCTTTCACTCCGCATACACTGATCTCAAAAACAGACGGGTGGTCAATGCATAGTGGCTTCCCTGTGGGGAGCCCAGATGCTTGAGATAAGTTCAGGAAAATTCCTTTAAGGGATTTCCCCGAACTTATGGCAAACATCTGGGTTCCCCATAGAGAAGTCACAATAAGTTCCTTTCACTGAATTGATTTTTAGTTGTCTTATCTGGCTTCACTCGCCTTGGCATAAATGCCGCTCAGAAGCCGGAGCTGTCGTGCTAAATACCTTATCACTTTGCTAGATTGTCTAACATCATGCAACACATTCAAACGCCTGGCTATACTAGTGTCCTCCCAAGTTTCTCGACGGTTTTCGACGAATTAGAAAATCGATCTATGGGAAGGCCGGGGTGGACGTGTCTACACCATGAGAGCTCAAGAGAGCTCAGGCAATGAAATGTATTGTACAAATGTTTCCTATTCCTTTTAGGTTCCAAGCTGTGTTTATGCCCCCAACTCTGAAGGAGGATTCGGGGGAATCTAGTTAAGATGTCTGTCCATACAAATGTTTTGGATTGTAATTTCAAAGCCATAGGTCACATTTGGATCTCCTTTGGTTTGCTGATAGACCCGTGTCCGCGTAGAGGAACGGATATGCACAATGAACGGGTTCCGTCCAATAATATTTTCCCAGAGTTATGGCTCTTTTCACTCTTTAGACTTAGAAAATGTTTCTCTCCCACAATGCCTTTAAGGCTACTTTGAACATGCCTGTGGGTCGGGGCAGTGGCCCATGCTTTGGCTTGTCCTTGTTAACGTTCGATCTCAGGCTGATGTGAAGTAACCAAGGGCTTGAAGTAAAGTTCGGAGGCTGATGTGAAGTTACCGAGAGAATGTGTCTCGACTAATATGAAACTAACCAAGTAATAACCTCTTTATGTATTAAAACAAAACAAATAATTACAAAATATTCTCTGTCTGTCGGTGGCCCATTTTCCTAAATGTGTTCGACGAATGACGGCCAAAAATTTCGAGGTAAACAAATTGATTATGCCTGGTAACACACAAATTTAGTTGGTTCATATCGGCCGAGATCTGCATCATATTATACCTGCCGAGCTTGATAATGGGAAATTCTGGGGAAAAATGATATATCTAATAGATAAGCTCATTTATTCCCTTAATCCCCATTCTTAGGTTGTCAGCTCACATTTTTTACAATAGGGGACAAAGGATCATTCCGTGAGTCTACCTCTCTTGTTCTCTAGACATAAATACTTTATGAAAGATTTCTCATGTCGTCAGAGGTATGTACTTTATCAAAAGAAATATCAAAGAAGGAGCGCACAACTATTCAATGGAATAACATATCGCTCTAAGTAATGTTTCAACTCTTTATCTAAACACAACTGGTGGACGAAGAACGTTTCTTGTGAACCTATGAAGCTTCAATTTTTGCCCCAAAACATAGCTTATGGCCTCCGTGGGAACACACTCGTTCCAAAAAGGGGTCACAAGCCATGTCTTGAGGCAAATATTAAAAAAAAATAACATTTGAATTGCGATTTTTGTAAATCGTCCTGGCCAGACATGGCTGTTAAATTATTACAGTTGAAACTAGAAGTCTTTTGGCAATTAGCGCTGAAAATGCTCGTTAGTTGATGCGCTCCTTGCTGCAGAAGAATGAATTAGTCTGAAATACACAAGAGAGTTTGCGTTGTGCAATGCAAAATGTAATGCGCTATTAAACCTTCACCTAACGCAGACGATATCAATTTTTTTTTATTTTAAATATATATTTTTAAATTTTTCAAAAAAATTCAACAAAACCATGTCATGTGACCCCTCGTTGGAATGAGCTCGTTCCAATGAGGGGTCACATGGTATGGTTTTGTTGAAATTTTTTGAAAAATAATATTTTTTCAACTGTAGAATTTGCATATTACGCAGGCGATACGTTGGGTAAAGGGTTAACGAGGTCGGTAGTGAAATCACGAACTGAACCGAGCAAACAGAAAGAAAATATTGAGCCTACAGTATGGGGAAGGTAGATTACTACTAAACTGCTGTGGGATACATTTTTCACTTTGTTTTTTGCGATAAGTAGTTATCCACTCTCTTCTTTCTGTATATGCAGTAGACTTTTAATATCTCTTTACGTCATTAAATATACAAGCATCCCAGTGGAAGTTAGGAATGATGCTAATGATCTCTACAGTTAAAACTAAAAGTCCTGTCCTGAAATGAACACAAATAGCGTGTCGATATGCGCGTTAATCTACGCGATATGACCATAGTAAGGCTATCAAATTCTGTAAATATCGCCTGTGTACAAGCAATGTTTCAGTCAATGGACCTCCGGGTAAGCCGGAGGTCCAATGGCAGAAACATTGCCTGTGTTTGCTATGAGTAACCAGGAGAACATGCCGTGCTTTGGATGCCATTCGTTATGGCAATTGCGCGCAATTCCTACGTGCAATTAAGCCTAGATAAGCGCACAGTTCGTGACAGGACTTCTAGTTTTAACTGTACTTGGGCACGCAGTTTTTCTACAGGGATTGAGTTACGCAAATGGTGTAATTTGCAAGTTACAAAAATGCACTTACTCAGCGGCTATTTATTCAAAATAGCGCACAATACAGTCACGGGACTTCAGAGGCTGCGGAAGCTCAAAAAAAGTTGGAGGTGGGGTGGGGGCGAGCACAATGTCTGGGTACCGCAAGGCTGTAGGATGGAAAATAATTGTTCTTCGGTGAGAGTGGGGGGGGGGGGGGGGGCGGGATGAGGTATGGGTGATGCGTAGTGTTATTTATTTATTTATTGGTGTTTAAGGTCACATACTTATGCACAATGACTAATCATGACCGTGACAGTTTTACGGGCGGAGGAAGCCGGAGTAAGCGGAGAGAACCACCGAGCAACGATGAGCAACTGCCAGCTCCCCAACATCGTAACTCCGCACTGCAGCACAGGCAGGGTTAGAATGGTTGAAGCCATGTGCACCATCGACGTGCAGTACGCCTTAGTACACGGTGTCATCGTGCCTCCATGTGGACAATCAGGGTTAAGTGCCTTGCCCAAGGACACAACGCAGGAGTCCGAATCGATCACTCAGACGGTCAACCATCCAAGGACTAACCAGGCTCGAAGTTGCTTAACTTCTGTGATCTGCCGAGGTGTAGTGACCATAGGTGTTGTGTATGTAATGTCGGAAAATGCCGTTCGGGTACCTATAATCGGTGCTACTAGAAACCGGAATCACCCGGAATCCCCTTTAAAGACGGAATTCACCCGGAATCCCCTCATATTTTACTACATTTTCGCCATATGTAGCACTTTTAGTAATATAAATCATCCTCGAGGGTTTCCAATCATAGGTTTTTTTCAAATATAGATTTTGACGTGTCTTAGTGTACGAGAAGAGATTATCGGAACGATTATTATCATTCTTACCTTTCATCGATCAAACTTTTATAATCTTGATTAGTTGGAGTTTTTTCCCGCCCTTACCCCTCCCCCACCCCCTCCCCCACCCACACACACACACTCATTCCAGTGAGCTTCAAGTTTGATAGTAAATTCTCGCTTCTCGGGCTATGATGTTTGTGTTGAATTGGCGATGCGTGATAAAACATCGAGTTCAAAATGACGCTACAAGTTACTTCCCTTCAAAAATGTTTTGATCGAAAAAAAGCTTCTAAACGAGGAAGACTCTTCGCTAACCGCTTCCTGTACCCTGAAATCCTTTGAAATTTACTAAATCTTGAACGTGGAAACTTATTACCATGTAGATAGGATTACATTGCTAAAAGTGCTATATATGGCGAAAATGTAGTAACATATGAGGGGATTCCGGGTGATTCCGGTCTTTAAAGGGGATTCCGGTTTCTAGTAGGACCCCCTATAATTGGTGAAAAAAAGTGCGGGACTTCTAGTTTCAACTGTAGCTAACGGGTTAATGTTTTGGGAATATAGTTGGAGTACTGAGTTATGACGAATCTGACAAAGATTATCGAACTCACTTTTTCCTTCTTCGCAATACAACAATCACGATGATAATGATGATTATAACTAGCAGCAAAATGCCAATTACAACTCCTATTATCACAGCGATGGGTGTTTCCTCATCTGGTACTACCGCAAAACCTGCAATGTAAAATACAGAAATACAGCTTGTGAAACAAGATACCGTATTTACTCGATGTATTGGGACACACTATGATTTGGGACACACATTGTTTCCAGAAAACTATATTTTTTATGCTCCAAAGTTTGGGACATTCAGGAGATTTGTTTCCAGATAGCCCGTCACTTGTAGCAGACGACACTCATAAAAATAATTCCTGAGTAACTAAAAATTTTCATTTCTTGCTTCCAAAACATAGCTTATGATCCCTCATTGGAACGAGCACAATGCGCTCGTTCCAATGAGGGATCATAAGCTATGTTTTGGAAGCAAAAAATGAAAATATTAAAAAAAATTGGACGGCGATTTTCGTATATAGTGATGGAAAACGAACCACACACAACTTTATTCAGCATCAAATCAAGACCAGGCTGTGTTCTTTCCCCATTTTCTAAGAATTGGAACACCTCTGGAAATAATTATTTTTAGCTGTCCCAATACTTAGAGTAAATACGGTAACAGTTTACACCGCATGATAGTTTCAAACAAGGAACCACATGAATCTTTGAACCTCCCAGTAGGCTGTTGAATAAATACTTTTATTATACGCTAGCCCGTGAATTATCGTAATTATCTAAAAGATATTTCTTGATATCCATCGACTCGATGGATATCTAGTTATATCCCTCAGTAGCTTCCCAAATGGCGTAACGCTTCGGCGCATGGCGCCGCCTTGAAGGAACGATCAGCTGATCTTTGTCTCGTAACACATAATAAAAAAGAAAACAATCTTCTCTATTTTAGTCAATGTCGGGAATTATCTCATGAATGTGGACATGAAAGTTTTATTTTTCGCGGGCGCGATTCACACAAAGAATTTTTTCTGTAGCTTCCCAAATGACGTTACGCTTCGGTGCATGACGTTGCTTTGAACAATCAACAGATCATTGTTATTGTCTTGAAACTGTTTGCAGTCGGATTGGGCTGCTATATATTGCGCAGTAAAATGTCACGTAGCATATAATAAAAAGAAAATCTAAGCTATTTTAGTGAATATCGGGAATTATCTCATTCGTGTGGACCTGAAAGTACATGTATTATTTTTAACTCGCGCAAGCGCTCGCGAAAAATAAAACTTCCAGGTCCACACTCCTAAAATAATTCCCGATATTCACTAAAGCGGACTGAGTGTCGATATCCTCTATGTAATTCGAATAGGGCATGGAAAAAGATAAACATTTGATGGATACCACGATATGTGTTTGATTCACTTTTCTTTCAACAATCGTCTTGTCTCTACAGTTAAAACTAAAAGTCCTGTCACGACCTGTGCGCTTATCTAGGCTTAATTGTACGTAGGAAAATGCGCGCAATTGCCAACACGAATGGCATCCAAAACACGGCGGGTTCTCCTGGTTACTCATAGCAAACACAGGCCATGTTTCTGCCAATGGACCGCCGGGTTACCCGGAGGTCCACTGGCTGAAAGATTGCTTGTGCACAGGCCATATGTACAGGATCCGATAGCCTTATTATGGCCATAATGCGTAGATTAACGCGCAGATCGGCATGCTATTTGTGCGCATTTCAAGACAGGACTTCTAGTTTTAACTGTACATGTATTTTCACAGAGATCGTTTCTTTTAGTGTTGTTGGGAAACAATAACTTTATACAATTCTCAGATAACATACATAATTCGCCTTAACCCTTTGAGTTTCGTCCCCATACAGCCACAAACTACCTCTTTTATTTTGCTCTCAAAACGTGCCACGTATATTCTCTGTTGAGATCTCTACCAGTAGAATGCATTTCTCTTGATAGTGTTTTTGCATTAACCCTTTAACCAACGTAACAGCCATATCCGGCCAGCGCTAATCTAAAAAATTCGGCAATTAATTTTCATTATTTTTTCATTTTCTGTCTAAAAAACATAGGTTATGACCCCTCATTGTAACAAGCTCATCGAGATCGTTCCAATGAGGTGTCATAACCTATGTTTTTGAGACAAAAAAATGAAAAAATAGTTATTCGAGAATGTTTTTTACTAGTGCCGTCTGCTTTTCGTGTTTGGTGGAGGGTTAATAGTAATAATGTAAAAACACTGTTAACCCGTCCAGCTGTGAACATGTATATATGGAAGTCATTAACATAAAATTAATTTGAGAATTTACTGGCTAATGCTAAAAATGATTTGAAAAACCACAGCAACTCACAAATTGAATCTGTAAACGGGAAATGTCATACAGTTTCAAGTTAAGTCTGCATTTTAATCAGACCAGTATTATTAATACTAATAACTGAGTATCTCTTCTGTTCTGTACGAGCTCCGCATATCTTTGGTTAACGTGCATTCCCTTTTCAGGTCTGCAGGTGGCCAAGTGGTGTGTGTGCGGTTTAGTATGATTTGAACCCCCCCTCCCCCCCCCCCCCCCCCGCGCTATGTCGTTTGTAATATCATCAACGTCATTTCTTCATACTGCAACAAACGGAATATCGTCAGTTGCCGTATAAATCAATCGCTCAGTCTTTCAAAACAAGTCATACTGATAGGTACATCCACGTGTACGTGCAGCACGGTGCGGTGGTAGGAAATGATACAGTATGCATATAGATAATGGTTTCAAGGTGAGATGGACAGCACTTGTACAGCAAACATAAAAACCGGGAAGTGGAATCAATTAGAGGTTCCATTTGGTTTTGAACCGTTTACCTGATTCGTTTCGAGCGAAACTTTGTGACACACCGGGCCCTAGTTTTCGTTGGTTTCAAGTGAAGTGCAGTATGTCAACACCCCCACCACCGCCGTTAGATCTGCATATTTGCAACATGCACATCAGTTATCAGTATGTCCCTGTACAGTGGGGTACATGTATATGGATGAATGTACCTTGCTATTTAACAATAAGACATTAAGCAATAACTGAAATAAATTTATTCAGCGTAAAATGGACTGCATATTCCAAGAAATCCATAATTTGGGGTTCTCTGAAACCATGGGGTGATTAAGCGACGCAATCGTCTTTTCATGCAGCTGAAAAGATTTTCCCATAACACAGGTATGATATTTAAATTTCCAATGTGAATTATGCTATACCACTACAATGCTGTGTACTGCACAGTGAATTCCACCATACCATAACCTTCTACTACATTCAGACTAATAACCACAAAATTAACATTCTGGGCCAAAAAGAGGACGGCTTTAAGTTCTGGGTGAAAGCGTCAGGGCCTGTACAAGTTTCAATTTTTAACTGCACTCAATTTAAACCTTGTTTACCAGTTTTACTGTTTACTGAAATTGTTCTGGGAGACCACCCTTTCAAAACACTGGATATGGTCTTACAGATTAAAGTTATATCTCAGTATATACTTGTTTGAGAAGTTGCTTAAAACTGTTAGGATCTTTTCCTACATTTATGATTTTTTCCAATTTAGGGGTGCATCCCAAAAGTGTATACCGAACTCAAAATTTCAATACGGCCCGTCACTATATCATATGTATGTGAGTAGCGCGGTATTTCTTTCCACATTCTGTATCTGCAATTAGAACATTTGATATTTTCTATCGAAATATACTTTATTTGCATATATATCTTTATTACCCTTTTAAAATTATACAAGCTCCCTGATTGTTCAGTAACCAATGCATCCAGTGCGGTACATTTAACTCCGACGGGGTGTACGAAGTTCAACGGGGTGTATGAGAATATGATCACGTGACATCTAAACAGAGTTTACATACATTCTATTATTGTACACTTCACTGATTTTCCTTTTACCCATCGCCTCGAACATTTTCGTCAGTAATAATAAACTTTCAGACTCACAAACAAAATGAGAACAATACTGTTTCATGACAATATTCCTAACACTTGAAATAAAGTGTGTACATACCCTCAACGTCTGATTTTACTGTTGAGAAGAGGGATTATGTTGTGGTGTTTCTACACTACAGATCGTTGCGGATTCGAAAACCATGCAAATTGCAATCTCCTTATATCAGTGCTCAAAATAACTTTGTTACTTTGCGTAGCAAAATGCTACACATTTCCAAAAAATGAATAGCATTTTGTAAAAATTACATAGCTGTTTTTGTATACCAGAGTTATGTTATACTGTTCTGTATTGAATTTTTCTAAGTAGATAGAATTTCCAAATGATCTGCAACACATGAAACATTAACTATGTTTTTTTTAACTGAACTGCCTTTAAGGGTTGCATGGACTTCGAGATTTTCAAATGGCGTCTTGGTTGTTTAATTGAGTTCTCGAAATGGAAGTTGGGATTTTTAAGTTGATGGGCCTGAAGTTATGCAAAATGTTGTAAAAACAGGAAGAATTTAAACCAATAGACTTCATCTTACGTATGGAGTTGTTAATGATGCTTGATGGAGAGTTAATCTGAGTTATACCTGGAATGTTCCACAATCAAAAGTAAAGCATCAGGGAACTAGTTTTCAAATTTGTTTGCAAATTTTCATTTACATTTTGCGATACAATATAATCAACTGCAGCCTAATAGGCTGCAGTTGATTATCTTGTATCGTAAAATGCTATACATAATTGAATATTGTGTAGCTTTTTGCAAGTTTTGTATAGCAAAAAGCGACGTGACACTGCTTATTTTGAGCCCTCGGGCTTATATGAACTGTCTCTTCTGTGAAACTTATTAAAGCAATTGTACAAGTGTGAATATGGTGTCGTTCCCATTCTCCATAACGCACAATGTACCATTCTACCGAATAAAATACCAATAAACAACTTGTGTCCCACAATATTAATTACGACGCGTCGTTTCCCAATGTCCTTAACTGAAATCGCCCAAATTTTGAGTTCAATCCAAGGGAGATAACTCCAAATCAAACACAATTCTTTCGTCTGCTTGTCAAAATGTCTCTGAAATGTTTTGCTTGTCATTCCGACGAAGAGATATTAATAAAAAGTTTACCGGTTGACATTTTCCAGTTGTTTTAAGTTTCAGCTATTCCTTTTCAAAGTTTTAGCCTTCTTGTTGAATAATAAAAAAACGTATTTCTTCAGTTTCTCTATTTTTTATCAAGGTTTTCGTCACTGGAATGCCGTTTGTGGATTATATAATAAAACAAAACTGGACACACTGAAGGGGCAGGGTAATATATTCGTCATATTGTGTTTCAGCAGGGTGTACGGGATGGTACTGCCCCTCTGAGATGCGTATTTCCTAAGGCTTTCAACCCCAGGAAATACGGATCTCAGAAGGGTAGTACAGTCCCGTACACCCTGATGAAACGCCGTGTAACTAATAGTATTTGATAAAAAAAAAATTACTAAGTTTTTATAAGCTAATAAATAACATACTTTCCTGACAAAAATTTCCTTTAAATCCTTTCACGCAACCCAATATACAGGTTCCATTGGTAGGGTGACACTTTTCGGCCTGACAGTTTTCACTACAAGAACTTTTACAATTCTGTCCATAATTCTTCCCATCACAAGCTGAAAATATACCAATAAAGCAAGCATTGCTTTAAAATATCTTAGTTCTGCAACCAAAAGGAAGATTGTTTTACCATAAGTAGGGGGCACGGTGGCGTTGGGGTAACCGGTTCCCGTCAGATCACCGAAGTTAAGCATCGTCGAGTCCGATTAGTCCTCGGATGGGTGACGGTCTGAGCGATCGATTCGGACTACCGCATTGTGTCCTTGGGCAAGGCACTTAACCCCGACTGTCCACATGGGGGCACGATGACGCCGTGTACTAAGGTGTACTGCACGTCGATGGTGCACATGTCTTCAGCCAATCTAACCCTGCGTGTGCTGCAATGCAGAGTTACGATGTTGGGGAGCTGGCAGCTGCTCGTCGTTGCTTGGTGGTTCTCTCCGGGTACTCCGGCCTCCTCCACCCGTAAAACTGTCACGGTCACGATTAGCCAGTGTGCATAAGTATGCGACCTTAAACACCACTAAATAAATAAATAAATTTACCATAAGTAAAGTGAGAGACTGCATCAGGAGAGGTAATAAAAAAGTAACGTGAACATTAAATACTTATTTATTCATTTATTTATTGGTGTTTAAGGTCACATACTTATGCACAATGGATAATCGTGACCGTGACAGTTTTACGGGTGGAGGAAGCCAGAGTACACAGAGAGAACCACCACGCATCGACGAGCAAATGTCAGCTCCTCAACATTCTAACTCTGATCAAGCTCCGCTCGGGCATGGTTACAGTGGTTGAAGACATGTGCACCATAGACGTGCAGTACGCCTTAGTACACGGCGTCATCGTGCCCCGTGTGGACACCTGGGAAAAAGTGCCCTGCCCAAGGCGTACTGCACGTCGATGGTGCGCATGTCTTCGGCCAATCTAACCCGCAAGACAGAACGCGGGTTGTCCCGACCGAGGTTCGAACTCCGGATATCTAGCATAGAACTTGATAGAAGTCTAACAGTCTACCACTGAGCCACCGCGCTCCCAAAAGGAAGAATTTTTACCATAAGTAAAGTGAGAGACTGCATCAGGGGAGGTAATTAAAAAGTAACATGAACATTAAATAAACATATAAATATATAAAAGGTAATTAAGAAGTAAAATTAACACTAAAAGAAGATATATATGTATAAATGCTGTTTGTTATAAGAATGTTTTGATTCACAGGCAATCCCTCACCGAAACTGAACCCCCTCATTGAACTTTTTTATAACCTTACAGTGTCTTCCAAATTTTTTATAAAATCGGGAGACTCAAAACTTCTTTTTTTTCATTTTATTGGTGTATGTAAATGATATCTAACAGCTTAAATAAAGACAGTCTACATCATGTGGTTTTGCAGTTGTTTCTATGCAAGTCTTTGCTGCCTATATAGGCTTCCAATACTTGCCTAGAAATGACTGTCATTAGAGATTTTCTTGCAAATGTCTTCGGGGACAGCATGTTGTCGCAGTAAAAAGTTATCAAAGTCGGAATTAGGCCCTTGAGGGATAAAAGTGCTGGAAACCAATTCAAACCATGCTCATTATATGCAAGAAAAAAAAAAAAATATTAACAATAAAATCCTCCCTTGCTCACTGATTTAAAAAGAAATCGCCTGAGAATCATTTAATTTATTTTGTTTGGCCAAACATCAGACAAGTAATGATACAATCATTCCGCAGAAAATTTATTTTCTAGAGGATATCTAGTGTTTTTGAGTGGATACCTAAAATTATCTCATGAGTGACCGACACAAATAAGCGCGAGCTAAAATGACCGCTTGTCTCGGTCACAAGTGAGATAATTTTCGGTAGCCACTTCAAAACACTAGATTTTCTTTTTATTGTACGCGTTTTATAAGAATCTGATAATTCCACTCGTTTCAACCTTTTGATACATGGAAGTAAACAGCGCATTGAATCATTGATACGCGGAAGTTATTTGAATGCTACTCGGAACATATAGCGTCTTGCAATCTGATTTAGCTGGCGGGTTTCTAGCCCAAACATAGCCTGAAAGCCTGTAATATATGTTTTTGGTTTGGTACGTCCTTTGAAAGGACGTACCAAACCAGGAACTTATATTACGGACTTTCAGGCCATGTTTGGACTAGCGGTTTTCATGCACCAAGTCAAGGTGCATACGTGTTGAAGTATTGCTGAAAATGATCTGTATCCACTCAAAAATACTAGATTTTCATTCCATTGTACGTTTGTAGAACAACTTGATCATTTCCAGTGATAATCTGACTCGTATTCACCTTGAAGTGATGCTTTGAAAGCCATCATTTTGACTGATACCGTGAAAGTGAAAATTTCTATATCTTCACAATGGGGATACGATTTCTATCTTTCCACAATTTCTTCGATAATCTATCGTTTAGCGTATAATAAAATGCGTTATTTACCTTTGAGGCAGTCGTCTCCCTCCCATCCTGCTGGACAGTTTTTACATTTACCATTCCCAGCAAAGCAATCCTGTTCGAAGCATCTATCAGAACAATCCTGTTCACAATTCAATCCATATTTGGCCTTGGGACAAGCTGTTTTGAAAATAGAAAGATAATATATTAAAACCATGATTACCTATTCTACTATATATAAGAAAGCCTATGACATAAATGTTAGATTTACACACCAGCTTTGGTGAACACGCCAGCAATGGGATTTCAATAGTTAAAATTTACACCTACAGTGGAACTACATCCAAGCTGACCTTTGGTGACCTCGTCTTGAATGCAAACTTATCTAAATTTATCACTTGTCGCCTCGTGAAGAATGAAATGAAACCAGCAATTATTGATTACGTTTCTAGATACGTTTACCTCATAAGATACCAAACATTAACAAACATACGTTGCCTCATGTTAATAAAGCATCCATAACTCGAAATAGTATGTCATTATGTTATTAAAATACAAAAGGCCCCGTAATTTGCGCGTTTCGTTTTCTATTTCGTAAGTACCGTCCACCGGTGCTCATGTGCACAAAAACAGAATCGTACGCGTAAATATTGATTTATTTAACGTTTAAACTTTTATTAATCTGACAATCATGGTATAAATAGAATATACCCACAGTAGCTTGGTATACCAAATGTTCACCACTCGTGGTGAAGTGGTGTTAACCGCACACAAAAGGCTCGCAGTTAACACCACTTCACCACTCGTGATGAATAATTGGTATACCAAGCTCCTATGGGTATATTCCATATATTTATTATATACATAACGTCTTTTATCATTATGCGAAAAATGTTATGTTGTTATAAAAACACCATATCTATCAAAAAGAAGCTTTTGAGAATCGGATTCCCAACAGAACCAGCGTACCTCAAACCTCCTCTCTTTTTGAATATAACAAGAGAGTGACTAACGCCCTCCGTGGATAACAGCCAGGAGGGGGACGCCTTCATTATTATAACAGGCATTTCACTGTGATGGGACACCTTACACCATAGGCATTTCTCGTATACCTTCCACTGGTAACAGTTAACCAAAGCGGCTGGGCTGGGGGGTGCGGGTTATTACAGAGGGGCAGTGGCCACATAAAATGTTTGCTGCCCCAAAAACATTGGGCCAGTGTAACTTTCATATAACATAGAGCCCTAATATGGTCAGCGATATGGGGCTACACACTCAATAAATGTCTCATGTGTTTCTTGGAACACTGAATGTTGCAAAATATTCTCGGGGTGGGGGCGATTCTAGTTTAGGACCATCTGGTTGTTACTCCTTCCTCACATTTCCCTTTATGGAAGTAGTAGGAGGCATTGACGACCAGATGGTCCAGTTAAGACTATGGAAGGTCCGTGAACCCCCACAACATCCTTCCAAGTATCATGTTTGCCCACCCCTGAAAAAAACTGTCCAGGGTACTCCCATTATAGAATCCTGGCTACGAACGTTTTTATCAGGCTTTGACAAACTTTGGGTCCAAGTACAGGTACTTCAACATACAATAAAGAAGGGGTCAAATTGCCGTGGCAGTGGTTTCTTTTATACAAGTCTTTTCTGTCTCTTGTCTTGGCTAAATCACTGCTTAGTCGCTATGCTCATATGATGTGGTGAAATAAAACTTCTGAAAAATTACTTAGATTCTTGTGGAATGAAAGAGATTCGGTGTATGTTAACATCAAATTTATTCTGTGAGCACGGATTTTAGAACCTTTTAGTTTATCAAGATTTTCTAATTGGAGATTGGCATTTGCCCTTATTTTCAAATCAGGTTGGCTGTACTGTGCCAAGCCGACCGTTGCAACAAAGCAACCCGTATAGTTTCTTCTGGATACATGGTGAAGTTATTCACACAAAGCGAGCTATTAATTGAAAATAGTATATGTTTTTTTATTATTTTAGGAATTCACTCCACAATCCATCATTAGTAGTTCCATCAGTTCCTTGAATCCTGCACTCTTTGTAACATGGAACATTTGTACAGGCTTAACTAGTGTGTATTTTCATGCAGTGTTTGATATAGCAGCACATCAACTAATCCTGGGCAATGCCAATGGTTAGCCTATGCAAACTAACTCTGTGCAAGGCAAGATAAATATAAAATAAACGTATAGTGTTTTCAAGTAAAAAAATTTTTCTTCGAGCAGTATTAAGAATGAAACCGACGAGCCTCTGTCGAGTCGGTTTCATTCTAAATCCTACGAGTAGAATAAATCTTTTACAAGAAAAGAGTATACGTTTATTTTGTTTATCCCATAAATCATTTACAGGGCAGTTGCGGCGAAATCGTGTACAAAACACTGCGAGAAGTGAGGGGCACATTAGATCTAACTCGATCGACAAGCAACACTGCCAAAAATCAACAATGCGCAGTGATACATTTCTGTCTAAAAATAATTCCCCTACAAATTTGACCTAAACTTGCAAAAATACTTTATAAAATGAACAATGTTTATCTTTCTTATTTTTGTTGTTTATTGTTGTTTTATTCGTCGTCGATTCAACTTGAGTTTTATAAACAAAGCAGACGACACGTGTATTTGTGTATTTACACTTTCCCAATTTCGAAATTGAAACATCACTCATCATGCCCACAATCGAACTTGTATGCTTTTCAACGCTTGGTTTCGATTGATTTACTTTGTGTTTTCTTTGTTAATTGTTGTTCGTTTTATTGTTAGACAGAGTTGAACTAAACATTTCAGCGACGGTCAGCATTTGATAAACGTCGGTTCATTATGTCTCCCAAAAACGTAAATAGAGGATATGGAATGAGTGTTTTTCTCATATAATATTTATGAAACGAGTCTAAGAATTTTCCGTTTTGGCGAGCCTTTGGCGAGCCCAAACGGAAAATTCGGACGAGTTTCATAAATATTATATGAGAAAAACACTCATTTCATATTGTATTTATCATATGACATACACACGCACAAATTAGCCACTTAGTATGACTTTTTAACCCATCACCTAAACTGAGTTGCAGACGGCACTTAGAAAAAACACCCTCTAACATTTTTCATTTTTTGCTTTCAAAAGACCAAAACATAGGTTATGACCCCTCATTGGAACGAGCACGACACGCTAGTTCCAATGAGGGGTCATAACCTATGTTTTGGAAGCAAGAAGTGAAAATATAAAAAAATGAATGGCGTTTTTCTTGTAGGTAAAAGATTAATATAATATAACCCACCCTAAATAGGACAGATAACGTAAATTCTCCCTACTGAAATTATGCAAATGTGACCCAGTTGTATTTTGTTTAGCCAATCAAATTGTCAAGTTTTGAAATTGACCAATGAAAGCTCCCAACTCTAATTATGTAAATTATGAAAATGTGGCCCAGTTGTATTTTGTTCAGCCAATCAAATTGTCTAGTTTTGAAATTGACCAATGAAATTGACGGAAGGCTTTATTTATCACTGATTAATATGAAAACAAAATATCAAATGTTTTAAAGTGAACAAAACGGACGAGTCATATGATAAAACAAGTTATGACAACACGAATGCGATAGAGGCCAGAGATCAGCAATTCCGTCTCAACTATAGGAATAAATTCTTTCAGTGTTAAACTTGCGGGGGAAATTTATCACCCTACTAGCAGCTGCTACTAGGTGAATAAAGCAAAAATGTATCCAAGACTTTTATTGTTCGAATAAATGTCTATTTATGGGATAATGGAAATATCATCTATTTGCAACTTTTCACCCAACGTGGGAGCAAAACCATCCAATAATATGCCAAAAAAAAACCATTTACACTCAGCTTATGACAACTCAGTGGAATGGGTTGTGTACAGTTTTTTTAGTGAATTCCAAAAAAACATTCTATTTTCCATTAATAGCTATTTACTGTACTCTCGCCTATGCAACTTGAAAAAAACCTACTGAACTTTAACAAAAGATGTTGTGTAATGTTTAACCTCTCATTCAAATCTTCATTTAAAACAATTTCGAACAGTTTTTGAACAAGCAAGATCTAGAGGGCTATAGTATGCTATGCTCCGAGCTCTATCAAGCAAGATACAGTCAGTTAACACTTACTTTCATGGTAAGCCATTATTAGTTACATAGTCAGCAAGTGACCGGGTACGGGGTAGTACCTGGTCTGTACGTTTTATACCAGACTCCGTTCGAGACATTCTCAGCCAATGAAATTCGAGGATATATCTACAAATTTCTCAGAGGTGGGGTAAATGAAAGTGTCAGTTAACAGCGAGATCAGACACTGTGATTCAATGGTTACAACATTTAACATTAAACCGAAAAGGCAACGGCTCGATCCTGAATAACGCCACCTGCGCTACGTCCTTCGGCAAGACAGTTAATCCTGATTGCCCATGTGATGGCATGATGGCACTGTGTACTAAGGTGTCCTGTGCATCCATGGTGCACTTCTCTTGAACCACTGCTAACTTTG
Organism: Pictodentalium vernedei; assembly: GCA_031216915.1. Taxonomy (NCBI): domain Eukaryota; kingdom Metazoa; phylum Mollusca; class Scaphopoda; order Dentaliida; family Dentaliidae; genus Pictodentalium; species Pictodentalium vernedei. The sequence goes on from CM062293.1 coordinate 470,564,979, forward strand.
CTTGTGCCCGGTAAGTTAGTTTGTGATTCTGGCGGTTGCTCGCCACTGCTCGGTGGTTCTCTCCGGCTTCCCCTACCCGTAAAACTGTCGAAACGTTATAACCCTAGATGTTGAAAGTATCATTAAACCTCAATAAAAAACAATAATAATGAGATTACTGGAATAATCAATGGTTTACTATTCAACATTGAGCTTTGCGGAATTGTCAACTGATATGCATTTCAAATACATGTAGCTGATTTGCGAGTTATCACATTTTTTGCTTTCTTTCTGTATTTCTCATCAGTGTCTTAACCCTCCGCAGTCTAATATCAAAATTGGCAAGTTTTTAGCAGCAAATATTTCCCATAATACAGTTTGACATTCAACCATATACACATTGTTTGACAAGATATATAGAGATGATTACCATTATGTGGATGTACAAAATATGCATCCGAATCGAGCTCCGGGTTCTACCCTTAGAACCCGGATCGAGACTCGGATACATATTTTGTCGATCCACAGAATGGTAATAATCATTTTATCTTACAATATATTGGGGATAAGTCAAGAATGTAGACGAATATATAACGAACTATTTATTCGTACGGATGAACAAAAAGAAAAGAAAATGGAACTCACGCGAAAGGAACGTGCTTGTATCCGACCCCCTGATACAAACATCTGTATCAGGGGGGCGGATACACGACATTGCAGAGTTAATACAGACAAAATACATGTTGATTGTAAGATAAAATTGGTTAAATCCATAGTTAAACAAGAAAAAAAACAGATTGATTGGCCACAATTCGGTTGCACTGCCAGAGTGATAGAAGTTAACAGCAATGACATGACATGGTCACCAATTTTGGACGCCGTGAGGATTTATTTCTGAAATTGTCAAAGTATCTACTGCAAGAAATCGAATTCACTGTTACTTACGTTTATTGCACAATCCTCCAGTCCACCCTGGCAAACAACTTGTTAAACACTTGCCATTCTCTACATTACACTTTTTATCCAAACAGAATTGGCTGCATTTCTCTGAACATCTTGGACCATATGTTCCAACTGTACAAGCTGAAAACAGACGTTGTGTAATCATAAATGGAGGAGGGCTTTTTAGTCACACTTTGATGTGATATTTCTGAACCGAGTTCATAAAAATGGAGCAGAATCTAGGTTTATTTATTTATTTATTTATTTATTTATTTATTTATTTATTTATTTATTTATAGGAACAAAAGAAAATAAGTAAACGAGCAAACTTGAAATGGGCACACGATGAATTACACTGGTGATACATTATTTATATTTATTTATTGGTGTTTAAGGTCACATACTTATGGACACTGGCTGATCATGGCCGTGATAGTTTTACGGGTGGAAATAGCCGGAGTACCCGGGGAGAATCACCGAGCAACGATGAGCAGCTGCCAGCTCCACAACATCGTAACTCCGCACTGCGGCACAGACAGGGTTAGATTGGTTGAAGATATGCGCACCATCGACGTGCAGTACGCCTTAGTACACGACGTCATCGTGCCCCCATTGGCGATACATTATAAAATGTATAAACTGCGAAGACAGTGGTGTTGCTATAGGAGGGGGAGGCTTGCCCCCCCCCCCCCCCCCCCCAAACGTTTCGCTTCCTCCAAAACATTGACCTAATGTACCTTTTACGGAACATATAGCTCCAAAATGGTCTCCAATATAAGGGCTACACATGCTATAAATGCCTCAGATTCGTTTTTAGAGCACTTAATTTTGCAAACCTTTCTTGGGTGTGTGTGTGTGTGTGCGGGGAGGGGAGGGGGGCGGGGTCGGGGCTAGTACTAGCTTGGACCCTTCGGTTGTTGCCCCCTCCTCCCACTTCCCTTCAGGGAAGTGGAAGGAGGAGGAAAAGACTGAAGTCCTAGTTGGGAATAGGAGAAGCCCTCGAAACCCCACACAACGCCCTTTCAAATAAGGTCTTTGCCCCCTCCGCAAACTGGCTAGGGCACCCCCCTATTCCCGTCTACGCGCCTGTGCGGAGATCTAAGCGTCTTAGTCATGGGACGATGAACTCTCGTTCATAGCAAACATAAGACAACTACACGGGCAGGCTCCGCGGCTGGTACAAATTTACCGAGTTGATACCGGTTTGACGAGGCTCAAATCAAATTTAGTATCATGGTTAAGAAATGTTCTATCAAATCGTGACAAATTTGAGATTCGTTTTAACATGTTTTAACCCCTTATTTAACCTAAACATTAAACATACGAGCGCTATTTTCAAAAACAGACAAATAATATTTTTCTTCAATTTTTGCCTTGAAAATATCGCATTTGACCCCTCATTGAAGCGCGCACGACGAGATCGTTCCAACTAGGGCCATATGTTATGTTTTCAGGGCAACAAATGAAACTTTTTAGTTAATCATGAAATATTTTTACAAAGGAGAAATTAAACTGGTAAAAAATAACAGCAACAAAAGTTTCAGCATAAACTTTGTTCAAATGAATGTGCATCGCTAGCTAAAGCTAGCTGAAGGCATACAAGGGTGTTTGTAACAAGGACGATGTTAACTCATGACAGAATTCGTGCTGTCGCGTTGTGTCCTTGGGCAAGGCTCTTAACCCCGATTGCCTACATGGGGGCACGATGACGCTGTGTACTAAGGCGTACTGTACGTCGATGGTGCACATGTCTTCAACCAATCTAACCCTGCCTGTGCCGCGGTGCAGCGTTCAGAGTTACGATGTTGGAGAGCTGACAGTTGTTCGTCGTTGCTCGGTGGTTCTCTCCGGGTACTCCGGCTTCCTCCACCCGTAAAACTGTCACCGACATGATATGACCCTGCCTGTTAATGTGTCGTTAGACCCTAAAAATAAAAAAAAAAAAAAAAAAAAAAAAAAACTCATGACAGAGGAACAAAAAATAAACGTCATTCGAAGTATTTTTATGTTAGAGTTTAAGGAAAGAGTACAGATTGTCGCGAATTTTAGTAGAAGCACTTAACTGAGGAAGAAAAAGGTATATTTCCTAATTTGTTTTTTACCACAAACGTATTGAAATCACATCGATTAAAATGATCTGAAATTCAGATTTCACATATAAAGATGTTAATCAGTCAATACTTTGAAGCAAAACAACTGCAAATTGAGCATGTTTCAAAAAGTATTCAATACATTTCGCATATCGCAAATTAACACAATGTCATTCTAATCTTATTATGTATTCACCGGTTGAATTTAGTAGAAACATCAATCACTTGGGTGTACTTTTCTTACTCTGACAGTGGTGCCAATATCAAAGCCATATCAGGTGAAATATGTCAGAGGGCAACCATATCGTCTCCATTGATTGGTCTAACGACACCAACTCCCTAATTAAGAATCTTGAGACAATCTTTGGGAAATCGTTCTGGGAATCATTGTCAACGGGCTGATGTTAGCAGTGAAGGAGAAACGAGAACTATTTTGTTGTGGTCATACTAGAAGTAATATTTACTGGTACACTACTATCTTTCCGGGATTCCTTTTAGTATCACATGACTGCACAACTCAGATGTATAGTATTTTTATTAAGCTGATGACACTCCATTACTCCATTACTTGACAGACTGTGTAAAAGTATCCATTGAGTACCACGTGTCCCACTTAGTTATTGATTGATAAAATAACCCGTTACTTGCATAGAAATCTCACATACCACACTATTTAGCATACATGTATCACACTTGTGACATATTAATTGTATACAGGTGCATTCTGTTGATAGAGTAAAAATATATTGTGGAATATCGAAACATAACAGACTTCTTCAAGCTTAAGCTTTGCGGACCCTTTTTTGGCCAAAAGAATTTCAATAAAAGCAATTCATCTAATAGAACTCTATGTACTCTGCCAGACAAGATGTAAATTATTCTGATGAATTGATGGTAACGTGATCTTAGGTTTGTGGCTCGGAGCTTATGTGCAACTGATTTCGCGCCTCGGTTGAACATAAGCTCAGAGTCGCAAACCTCAGACCGCGTTACCGTCAATTCAGCACAATAACACATATGTTCCAATTTCACGCTACCCATAGCCCAAAATCCACGTCGTGAAAAGAACAAGGCTACTTTGAACGAGCGCAAGTTTTGTAAATTAACATCTCGTGTACCCCACGACGTCACTGGACAAATAATCAATAAATCACATGAAGGTCGAGACCACTCCATCTTACTTCATAGCCTAATTTATTCATTTATTGGTGTTAAAGGTCACAACTTTATGTACAATGGCAAATCGTGACGTAAACCGATATATAATTTAAACACACTTCATTCGGAACACCGTCGACTGCACAAATGAAGCGGTTGGATGGAATTAATTGCAATTCGATGGCGGTTGATGGAATTACTACGAAATGGGCAACCCCATTTCGACTTATTCCATGTGGTGAGCCCGGTCGGTGACGTCAGACGGTAACATGTGGTATTGGAGCCGTAAACATAGAAGAAAGTACGCCAGCCCTCAGTCCAATCAGAGCGTGAGGATTTTTAGTCTTAATGAAACATAATGGAATGAATATATAATTCACTGACATAGTGTGGGGAAAAGGCTAACTTGCAGTTGATTAAAAACTTCTGTTAACTGGGCTTTTTCATGGCTATTCAAATAATAGAGTTCGACTGTATTTCACAAACTTTGACAAAGATACATAAATCTGATCTTGCTCACGCCAGACGCTTGACTGGTGGAATCGGAGATGCAAAATCATGCACATTATAACACTGGATTATCAGCACTTCCGGTGTTGTTCATTAGTTTGTTGAAGAAACTTCAAAGGATAGGATTTCAAAGAACTGTTTTGTATTTGCGCAGAATTAGTCTATAATATTTTCAGGATTAACGCAAAATCAAACAAAATGGGTGTGCCTGTATCGTATTGAACACAACCTTTAACCTTCTACAGAGGCAATGTTTGCCCATATGGCAACAATAAATTAAACCAATTTAATCTTGTTTGACAGAGCTCAGTGAGATCTGTCAAACAAGACTAAATTGGTTAAATCTCTTCTTTTATTATGTGCAAAATGTGTAGTTTGAAATTTTGATATTTCATCTTCAGTGCACAGAGGGTTATAACATGTAGTCACCATACAGGTGAGTCAAAACATTTCGATAAAAATCAGATTTCAACATAACGTTAGTGGAATAAATATTGCAACTTACTTTCATTACAAAAGTCGCCAGTATCACCAGGAGGACAAAAGTCACATCTTCCATCTCTGTTATTACACCTGCCATCCACGCAATCAAAGCTGCATGTGAAGTTACAATCTGGTCCAAAGTATCCCTCCCCACACTCTGTAAAAAACACGAAATTAGAGTTACACAGATGTGGCACAGCCATTAACTTGTTTAACTTAGCTGTAATTAAATGCTTGGATAAATCACGTAAGTGTGAAAGTGAGGACTGTTTGGATGACATAAAAAAAACAACAACAACTGGATGCTCAATGAACACTTATTCACGACAACGGCGGACTGGGTAACAATGTTGGACCTGGAAAATCAGAGGAGGCCACCAAAAAGAAATGATATAGCCGAATGCTACAGACAAACTGGTGGAGTTCTGAGTTCATTTTGGTCGTCTAAATTTGTTTACATGTCTTTGACTTGTTACAATTTATGGGAGACTGCACAGGCACTCTCCCATAAATTGTAACAAGGCAAATTCTTACAGAATTTCACTTCACAGATAACATGAAGCACATTCAGTGATTCACAAAATACAATACCATTAAGTTGTGGTACTTGCACTTAAAAATAAAGTCCTCATACGGCCTTCCAAAAATCCAACCAGTGAAACACCAAACGCAAGGCAGGTGAGAGAAAGAGGTAGACATGGCAATATATTTGGGAATTCAGGGAGGGGTGGGAAGGGGGGTGGGAGCTGTTTCGACGAGGAACACAGATTTCCAGTTGAAATGGAATTAAACACATCTATAGACGGAATTTGAGGACCTCACCAAGATTCTCAGTGCGTTGGTCCGAGGAATGGCGACTTTAAAAAAAAGTCCAAGTTTGCAAAATGTCCAGAGATATCATAACTCCGGGACATTTTTCCAAAATTGCACACGATGTGAATGCAAGTCACATCTTCGCCATTCTTCGGTTACCCCGATTCATATTCTCTCTATCACTGCTTCGCTTCATATGTTCGAGACCTTGAGCCAGAGGTTATCAAAGAGAGTTCATCCCTGGCTCGATTTTTTCTCGCACCGTCCCTGACCTAAACGTATTAACAGAGACTTGACCAAGTCAGTTTGATTCGTCATACTCCGATTTACTTCAAAACAACAATGCTTTGCTACTGCGCGCCCTATCGCCTTGGGAAATAGAGATCAGCAGTGAAAATTATAACGGAAAATGATACCAGGAGTCAGTAACATCTAGGCTTGTTATCTCTTGAGGTCTTAAACGGGGCCATAAAATATCCTTTAATGTATTATGCTAAACTGTTTCATTGGCAGTGACGTCTTGTCGTCCAGTCACGGTAAAGAATGGAACTTTATATAAGGGCAACAACTAACGATATATACACAGATTTGGTACTGTTTATCTATGATTGGCAATAGAGTCAATATTAAAAAATACAATTGAAACGACATTGTTGTGACAATGTACAGTCCGGCCACCGTGGACTGGCCACTTTCCACGGGTGGGCAATATTCCCACAGACGCAATAATATTAGATTCCAACCACTAATTATGGGAACAATCATCAAAAAGTTAATTAATGAAGCGCCGGGTACAACCCGGTGCTTCATTAATTAAAATTTTGCATAAGATGATTTTTATTACCTGGTTAACGCATGCGTGGATATCATTGCCCACACGTGGTTTACTGTACTGTATTATCTGAAAGTCGAATTGTGGTATCATACCTTTGGATACACAGAAAATTCCAATGTGCAAGGGCGCACCTGTTTTACTGTTCTATTCTCTCCGAGTTTTGAAGTAACTAAATGTGTGCGTTATGTGGTTTATTTCACAGGTTGCAGCGGAATAAAACTTACTTGTTGAACAGTTGTTCCCGACCCATCCAGCAGCACAGCCTTCTGTACAGTTGCCAATAATATGGTCACATTTCTGTTCAAAGCATCTGTCACTACATTGTTTGGAGCAGTTTTCGCCAAATGTTCCATTTGGACACTCTAAAAAAGAATGAATAATGATTATACGAATGTTTGACACAATGCTATCCAATCTATGAATTCAACCTCGAGCTCGTTCCAATGACGGGTCACATGATATTGATTTCTTGAAATGTTTGGAAAATATTTTGTACAAAAAATAATTTAAATACCAATGTGATATCGTGTGCTTTGAGTAAAAGATTAACTGGTATTTTAATTTTAGATTTCATTTGCAGACTCTTAAAAGACTGTCGTGAAAATATATACGGCTACCTTGAACTTTTGCGATCCTCGAAAAACGTACTGAGCGCGTTCATGGTCAACATTCCGAAAAGACTGTGCTCAAACAGTATAAATGCGTGTTGTTCCAGCTTGAAAGCTTCCAATGAGAAGCTTTCAAGCCGGAACAACACGCATTTATACAAAAGAATGAATGAATGAATGAATGAATGAATGAATTTTATTTAGCGGTATACAGCAATGTAGATATGTACATACCTACAATACAAACAAGAGATTAACTATGCATGTATACCGCAGGGAGACGACATAGCCAGATTGGCTGTCTACCTGTCGTCTCCCAGGGATTATACTGTGCAGCATTGGAATCGGACTATCAGACAACAGTTCATTTGTACTTGGATGCTGGTGGCTTGGTGCAGCTAGCTTGTCTACCTGCCAAGAGACGAGAATATGTCCAGACATATACAGCACCAGCGGAGATGGGTCACTGGATAACCACGACACAATTCCTGTCATACTTCTCCCCCACTGACAGCCACAAATCACGACGTCATTCCGTGCGAAGCTCCCACAGAGAGCTCCCCACTGAATGATACAAAACGTTGGGAGTCATCTGCTAAGTAAGACCCTACCCGCGGTGTTTACCACTAGATTTATCGGTATAGTTGACTACAGGGTGGGAGCTGTATCTGAAGGATACCGACAAAAACAACTACAAGATTCCACTGTAGTCATTCAGCAACCCAGTCCGCCGGTACTGTTCTTGGAAAGCGCTAAGTTAGTATAATCTTGAAAATTCATAGCCATATAATTATCTGAAAATATTCTGCCTGTTCTAAATAGAGCATTCGTTACAGTATGGATTATTACAGTCGATGTTATCGGAGTATTGGGACAATAATTTTACGGTTAATTGTTTTTTGAAAATGTTTCTATTGCTGCTGTTACGTAAATCGAGCTCTAAGTCATTCCATAGTTTAGGGTATATATGTGTTGGAAAGTTCTCAAGAGCCCTTGTTCTTGTTCTGCCAATTTGGAGAAGATCTCTCCTTCTACTAGCACTGCCCGTAGTATTGACTACAGGGTGGAAGTAGTGTCTGAAGGATTCCGGCAAGTTATCATGATACCAATCAAATACAAACAGGCACGCGTGGAGTTTAAAGAGGTCGTTTACTTTAAGAATCTTATTTTCTCGGAAGAGAGGATCAGTGTGTGCTCTGTATCGCGTGTTGTTTATTATGCGGATGGAGCGTTTTTGAAGAAGCAGTATCTTTTTAATTGTTCTAGCATTGCCCCAAACATTTATCCCATACACTAAATGTGTGTGTATCAGGCCATAATAAAGTGTTTTCATCGCTTCTCTGGGAAGTGTAGTTTTCACTTTATTTAGTGCGAAATTCGCCCGAGCAATCTTGGAAGAAAGTTGAGATATATGGTGCTTATACGATAGACTATCATCAATATGTATCCCTAAGAATTTAAGAGATTTCTCTGTATCATTAGTACCTACTTTGCTTATAATTTGGCCGTTTATTAGAATGTCGTAATGAATTGTTGTTCTTTTGCCGGAGGGGTTGATTAAAATGTATTTAGTTTTAGTAGCATTTAACACAAGTTGATTCGCACAACACCATTCAAATATTTTTCCAAGCTCTGTGTTTATAAGTGCGGTTAATTGATTTGGATCAGGGCCCGAAGAATGTCCCGAAGTGTCGTCAGCAAAAGATAGGAGATTCAGGGACGTAGCGCGATAAATGTCGTTGACATATATTAAGAATAGTGTTGGACCGAGTACCGAGCCTTGCGGAACACCATGCGTTATTTTTACTCTGTCAGATATATGCTCGCCATATGCAACGTACTGTGATCTACCAGATAGATAGCTTTTAAACCAGTCATTGCCCAATCCTGTAATACCGTATCTATATAATTTATTTATTAAAATGTCATGGTCTATGGTATCAAATGCTTTCGAAAGGTCCAAAAATAGTGCCAATGTACTGTTCTTACTTCTTTTATTATTTGCATCTGATATAGTTTTCAGCAGCTGCATGACAGGATGCACCGTACTATGATTTTTCCTGAAACCGTATTGATTTGGATGTAAGATGCTGAAGTGATCTAGGTATTTTACAAGCCTAACTGACATAAGTTTTTCCAAAAGTTTTGAGAATGTCGGTAGTATGCTGATGGGTCTGTAATTTGTAAAATTGTGTTGGTCACCTGCTTTAAATATAGGAATAACCTTAGCAGTTTTCATTTTATCTGGAACAGTACCGTGTATAAACGAACAATTAAAGATATGTGTTAGAGGGGTATCAATGGGGTCAATGGCTTGTTTAAGTAGTTTTGAACTAATATCATCACAATCTTTGCTTCCTTTCGACTTTAGAGATTTTACGATATTCATAACTTCAAAATCACATGTTGGGCTTATATAAAAATTATTAGTAGAGTTTGCATCCATGATGTCGTGAAATGATTTGTTGGTGGCGGGTATTTTATCACTCGTTTGTTTTCCTATACTTGCGAAAAAAGCATTGAATTCGTTAGCTATTTCCGTCGGGTCATTTACTTCTTCATCATTATGGATAAAAAATTTAGGCAAGTTAACAGCTCCGTTTGACCTTTTGATGGCGTCATTTAGTATTTGCCATGTTTTACGCATGTTATATCTATGTTCACTCAGAACATGTTTGAAATAATTTGCTTTGCATTGCTTTTTTACTTTATTAAATATTTTACAGTAGTTTTTATAGTTGGTTACATTGGATTCGGTTGGGTTTTTTAACTTCTTATTATAAAATTTGCTTTTATTACTCGATGATACTATTAGCCCCATTGTCATCCAAGGTTTTCTCTTTATAAATTTTTTTTTTGTACAAACACGTATCCGGGGGAAAGCTACATCAAATAATTCCAGGTATATATCTAAAAAGTTGTTGTATGCTGTGTTTGGATTATCCGAACCCATAACTGTCGAAAAATCACATTGTGAGAGAAGTAATTTAAAAGTTTCCATAGTTTCAGCATTTACCTTCCGTATCCATGAATAAGATTCTTTGTCAGAATAAATGCAATGTGGTTCCTTAATTTAATAATTATAATTCTGAGATATGTTTTTTATCTCTTTTTGTACACAGAAACGTACGAGGTCCCTTGCAAACGCGTTTCGAAAACTTCAATGTTCTTTTAATAATAGTAACGTAAAAAAATCGTATCCAAACACGTGACTGTAGTATGCAGTGGCAAGATACAAATTTTGTATCGGGGGTCTCTGATGCACACAGCATTTAGGTAATTATGGACCCAACACATATTTATTGTAAGATAAAAAACCCGTACCAGTAAGTTTCAACAAGTACAAAGAATAAAACCTCACAAATAATGATGTAATTTTCAAATCCGCGTCTACTCAAGCTCTCGACTCAGTCGTAAATTTGGTCTGCATAATTGCTAACCATTCGCATCCACTCTGAAGCTTGAATCAAGAGATCTTCGGAATCTTTTCCACGGACAAATCAAATCTCTGTACATAGTGCGCTATACTGAGGTGGTGGGAGCGGGAGAAGGCGTCTGGCATACGCTGTAGTTTTAACAAAATCAATGTTTTAAGTTATTTAAGAATAGGTTATTGATGACGACACACGCAGCTTGTACGTGGTAAGACGTTGTTGCCCTCTGAGACAAATCTCTGTCTATAATGACAGTTCAAAGAGGAATGTTTCGTTCATCATATTTAGTTACGTGAATGTGAATTCATCAACAAAGCATCTCTTTATTAAACGGTTGAGTCTTTTATATCCTTGAAAACCCACACATACCCATCAGCTGTACACAAATATCATCACCATTCCGATTTTATTTGCCGTATTTTTTTAACAATTGCTAGTACGAAAACACAGGGTATTATCCTGGCTAGAAGAAGGTAGTCACGCTTGTTTCAAGGAATATCTAAATTTAAATTTTGAAAACAAACATGGAAAACTTCCATTTGTTTGAAAAGAAAATTTGAATTGCCGTCTGCAAGTGATTTTCCTTAAAGAAGCAATTTTTCTGAAATGTTTTTAATAAACGTTTTGAATAAACTCTGGTTCAATGGGAATGCTGGACGATAGGTCAATCAGAATAGAAATGTCAAACTTCGGAACATTCTCATATTACAGAGTTGAGTTTAAGAATAAACTTAAATTACAGCTATTATCGTCTTACTGTATGGAAAATGCAGTGTGACAGTCCCTACTGTCAAGAGTGTAATCCGTAGTACTTCATTTTTTCGCCTCACCTCCCTCACCCCAACGAGAATAGGCAGTCTAACATTACTTGTCAATTCTTTCAAAATTACAGTTTGAGCTATATCGTAAGTTTCTACCCAGTCAAATTGCACTGCGATTATTGTGTTAAATAGATAGCTTCAGATGACTGTGAACTCGTCATTAACCTTCTTGTGTGATGTGCGCCACCGAGTTTAATCAAAAGCATATTACTTCCCGAGAAAGGGTCAGCTATGGTCTGCGAATATTTGTAAAACATTCATTTATTTGTCAGGTGGTGCCAGGAAGACAGCCAATCTGGCTATGGCATTTCCGAACGGTATATCCTGTATTGTTACAAATGTTGTAATATATCAAAACATCATGATTGTAAAACCTGTATACTGTTAAATAAACTATCTATCTATTTATCTCGTCTGTATTGGAGTCTCAGATATCGCGTTACTCAAGCTTTTAGTCGTACACTTTCTAACAAAAGTAGATTTGATACTTGTACTTTGGTCTCACACTCTGTCGATCATGCAAATGGAGGCCCGTAGTACCCGATTCGGGCTTTTGGGGCCCAACATGACCAATTTGGGGCAGGCCTGGCATTCTTAAAAATACAGGAGGGCTAAAAACCGCTCTCCTCACATGGACTAGGGGAGCGATTAGCTCTCCTCAAGCCTACAAAAGCTAAAAGTGGCTAAGTGAAGTTGTTCTATTAATGAATTCTGCCAAGTGGGCTTTGTACATTTTATTTGATGCTGCTAACCAGGTAGTCTCTGTGAGACGGCTACACTGCCCCTCCCACACCTCCGGGCCTTGGTAAGGCCCGGAGGTGTGGGAGGGGCAGTGTGGCCACATTGCAGAGATCACTAACATTGCAGAGATCTGAAAATCTGTGTGTTTTAGGAATAAGCTGTTGTGGTAATCATTATTTTCTGAGGCTAGGAGGGCTATTTTTCGCTCTCCTCAATTTTTTTAAGGCGAGCAGTAGGCGAGCGAATAAATCGCTCTCCTGAAAATGCCAGGCCTGATTTGGAGTACCGTTAGATTTGAGTTAATTGAAGAAGTTGCATCAGGGCTGTATACTTTATTTATACGCACTTGAATTTTCCAAGAAGTCTTAAACATAATCTCAAGCGACCGATATTCCACGCTGGCTGAGTGTTGAAAATGTTGATGTGTCGACCCCCACACACTTTATTATTATTGTTATTATTGGTGTTTAATGTCACATACTTATGCACAATGGCTAATCGTGACCGTGACAGTTTTACGGGTGGAGGAAGCCGGAGTATCCGGAGAGAACCACCGAGAGAACCACCGAGCAACGACGAGCAGCTGTCAGCTCTCCAACATCGTAACTCTGAACTCTGCACCGTAGCACAGGCAGGGTTAGATTGGTTGAAGACATGCGCACCATCGACGTGCAGTACGCCTCAATACATAGCGTCATCGTGCCCCCCATGTAGGCAATCTGGGTGAAGTGTCTTGCCCAAGGACACAACGCGGTTGCCGCAGGTGGGATTCGAACCGAGGACCTCTCGGCTTGCAGCCTGCACCTCTACCTACTGAGCCACCATGCCCCCTACACATTCACTTAGCAGCTATTCTACTAACTGAAATTGTGACATATCATTTTCCTTTGCCGGAAAAGCGGGCCAACGGGTTCAAGGGTTTAATTTAAACAATATTTGTTTCTAGCTTTCAAAGATACTACATCCAACAAAATATTTGTGGATTCAACATTAAGCTGAACGCTTCGGAGGGTTTTTTACACTAAGTGTACAGTTAAAACTACAACAACCCAGATGACAAGCATTTGACTATTCTTACCGAAACTGTTCTCGTAGCTTTTGTGTATGTCAAAGATCGTCCATTATTAATAAACGGGCCGCTATTAATTGGAAACAGATATATATAGAATGGTTTAATTAACATGAATTTATGTATATATACAAGTGGAAGGCAGGGACGTAGCCAAAATTTCCTATTGTTGGAAATTCGGAGGGCAAGTCACGAGTAGTTGAAAATTCCACGTATCTGGATTTTAGAGCCGCTTTGGTGATGCTGATGTCTCATTTACTTCCCAAACCTCCAACTCGGTTTCAGTGTACGCAATATCGAGCTTCATAAGTATGCATGATGTCAATCGGTACAAGATTTCTATTGTACGTTTACTTAGCCTAATAAAAAAACCTCGATATGAACTTCAAGAAACTCACATCATGTAAAATCGTTATCCAGAGTTAATTCCATCATTCAGTTACAAAATGATGAAACAGCGAAAATTGATCATTCCTGCATATGATCTGATTTAATGTTAGGATAATGAGAATTGCTCGAAGTTCTCAGCTTGAGCATTTGTTTAGCACATATTCAGTTCACAGAAGAATACCAAATAATAACAACCTGATAATTCTAGAATACCAAATAATAACAACCTGATAATTCTATCATAAATGTGTTGGCATTTCGGTTACTAGAATCAATTTTATGCCCCCTTTCATGGCTTCATTTTCAAAATCTTTCTCGTTAGTGAATTTCCAACTAGGAGAAGGGACCTTGAGGGGGTTTCCCCCTCCCGGTCCCTCCCCTAGTTGAAAATTTACTACCCTACCCCCCCCCCCCCCCCGCCCCCTAATCGGAAACCTCTAGCCACGTCCTGGTGGAAGGAGATTTTATCATTGCAGTATTTCGAAATCAAAACTGAATCAAGGAAAATAAACAAAGATAGCTGAAATATAATACTTTCGCATTTCTTTTTCGACGGGTGAGATTCGTCGGAGTTGTTGGCACTAAATCTGCCCGCTTTAGTAAAAACATTATAGTACTTACTGGTTTTGCATGTTGGTATACTCCATCCTTCTTTGCAACCAGCAGCGCACGTTCCATTGACGATGTCACAAGTACCATTATCTGCACATTTAACACTGCATGTTTCCGTACATCCAGCACCATAGTTTCCTTGCAGACATACTGTAAACAGAAAGAGTCTAAATGTTTATCATATATCTCTAAATTCTATTCACCACTGATACATGTTATACAGTTAAACTAGAAGTCCTGTCACGAACTGTGCGCTTATCCAGGCTTAACTGTGCGTAGGAATTGCGCGCAATTGCCATATCGAATGGCATCCAAAGCACGGCAGGTTCTCCTGGTTACTCATAGCAAACACAGGCAATGTTTCTGCCAATGGACCTCCGGGTTACCCGGAGGTCCATTGGCTGAAATATTGCTTGTGCACAGGCCATATTTACAGAATTTGATAGCCTTACTATGGTCATATCGCGTAGATTAACGCGCATATCGACGTGCTATTCGTGCGCATTTCAGGACAAGACTTTTAGTTTTAACTGTACGAACAAAACCAAAATGAAAATATAAGTAATCGCAAAACGCTGTGAAAATTTCAATAAATAATGGTCCATTTGTAGAAATATGTAATATTGAAGCCAATAATATATAATGATGATGTCAAATGCTTCTTCACGACCTTTCGATGTTATGCTCGTTAAAATATTTTAACAGAGGGGTTGAGATTATTAAAACGTTTTCCATTTGAGGACACAGCGCTTTTCTATGGCGTTCGCAATTTTTCATTATTTGAACAACAGCTGCTAAATCGATGGCAACTTTATGGCTTATCGGTTACATTAGCGGTGTAGAAAAACGCTCACACTTATATAATTAAACTTTTTTTCTGTTCATGCATTTTCAGGCAAAATGATTGGCTAAAGTATTTCGTTTTTCTTTTCATAACACAATGAACCGAAATAACCGCATTTAGGCACGCCCAAAACCATGCCCCAATGCCTGTCTTAAAAATTACGTTGCACTGTTTGAATGGAAAAGAACCCCAGCAAGCTCATATTATTTCAACCCGAGAAGTAAATAATATTTATCCTATCATAATAAAAATACCTTCAAAACAAAATTTAATAAACAATGAAATCCTTATAATGCTTTTTATTCCATGTTCAATTGGCTTATAGCCAATAGGTAATAGTCTGCGTTCATCGGTTTACCGAAATCAAACGTAAAAAATGGCCTTTCATAATAATGCACAAACGAAACTCACGCGAACAAAACTTTCCAATTTCCAAATAGCCTGAACGAACTCTTTCTGAAATCAAGTCCAACAAACTTCATGTCATATATCGAACTCCACATTTACAAACTGTGCTTTCAGTTTCTCGAGAAATGGTCCAAATCAGAATAAAATTTAACTCAGAGTTGCTTTGGATGACTGCACACTCCCGCCGTTTCTTTTAACTAACGCAATTCATTGGTAAATAAAAGTTTTAACGACACAAGCAAATGTTTCAGCGAAATGTATCGTTATTTGAAACAGGATTTCAGAAAACAATGCTTTTTTATTCTGTTATCACTATCAAGCATGATGCGACCTGGTTTTTATTTGAACTCCGCAAAGTTGAGAGTGTTTAAATGTATTGCCCCCTCACGTTTAATTATAAAGAATGATCGTTTGTTTCTGTCTATTTCTTGAGTTATGAACCCCCAAAAAACAAAGCCAAACATTACGTAAAATGGGCTACGCCCATTTACACAGTTTGGCTTTTGTTTTTTGGAGTTCATAACTCAAGACATAGACAGAAACAAACGACCATTCCTTATTTGAATCTCAGGACAATTAGACATGGTCTCTGAATGTGTGTTTATTGTTATTATTTTGAAATTCTGCCCCACAGATATCGCTTTTGTATCTTCACTGAAACAAACTCATTCCAATGAGGTGCCATAAACTCTGTTTTTTGTCGCAAATAGTTTAAAACGGTCTATTCTCGCTTGGCTAGCGGGATGGAGTGAGAAAGTTTCACATCTCTATTACAGTCTGTATAGTATTAGTGGAGATATTGACAGTGGCTGGTCCTCCGTTTGTCAGCAGCATTTACTTGTAATCGGCGATTACCGGCAATCATGTAACAATCGCAAATGTGATAACTTAATTAACAGTTATTAACATCAAATCACAGATCAGAACAGTTATCACAAAGATATGTCCATGTAACAGCTAGAATTTAAAATTCAACATTGCGAAATGAATTATGCTCAAACAAATAACCAATTCAACGGTGTTCCGCCCTGTACAACGTGTTACAACCGATAATGTTACAACGCCGCATAATGTTACACCAACGCATAATGTTACAAAAAATGTAGTAAACAACCGATAATGTTATAAACTCCGCATAATGTTATAACTTTTTTCAACCCGTTATGTTATAAAAATCGACGCATAATGTTATAACTTTTTTCAACGCGTTACAACAAATTAACCGATAATGTTATAACGTCTAAATACTAATTCCAGTTACAGCTATTGTAGATGGACTTTACCACTTACCATTTATTGCCGCATAAAGGTATGTAATATTTATACTAAAGGTTTCTGCTCTGGTTAAGGCTAGGAGACACCCCCCCCCCCCCAACTCCCGGGGATTTATCATAGAATGACCTAGTCACATTACATAGACGCGGATTATCCTGGTAACTCAATCGCCTGACGTCATTACCATGATCATCCAGTGCCCAACATGGTGAAGGCGGGGGTGGTGGAGGAGGTGTGCTATTTTATCCGGTTGGTAAGTTTACCAACATGCGTAATCTCCGCTTCCAGAAATGTACTGTACCATAGTCCCCTGACGCCTTTGGGGATGGGCAAATGCCTCTGTTTCTGCTTGTTTTGGGCATCTGCAACTCATTTGTAGCATATTTATCAGTCATAAGAATATCTTATTGTTCATTAATTTGACATTTTAACAACTAACAGTGAACAAAGATGAGGTGGAGTTAAAAGAGGCCAAAAAGTTGGATGGAGCGAGGTACATATGGTGGATGTGGCAGGTTGGTAGTGTCGCATGGAAGCCAAAGAATAAGATGCGAGACTGTGTAGGAAGAGGAATGGGGTTTAGGAGGAGTGAAAGGGGTGGGCAGGGATTAGGCTGAGAAAGAGAGGAGGTCATGGATTAGTACATCAGGGTGATTGTGCAGAGAAGGCTATCTGAGAATACTATAAGAGAGTAGTGCTAGACGGTATGATAATATAGATGGTGGAGATGTTGGAAGAAGTGGAAGTGATGAATTTGGGATTACAGGTTCTGGAAAAGGCGGAATCACTAGAACAGGCAGTATAGGGAGAAGGAGGAGATTGTGGAGGAGGAGTTGTGTTGATGTTGGTGTTGTGGCGGTGTTGGTGATGGTGTTGAGTAGTTATGTATGCTGGAAATGAGCCATTTTGTAGGATCCCGGGGCAGGACCCCGGAAGTGACGTCATGTCACGTGACTGGGCGGTCATGTTGGGTTGTCAAGATAATGCACGTGGGTGGCCATGTTGTGATGTCATTTCATGAAAAAAGGTGGTAGGAGTGCGTATACCCTCAGCGCGTGTTGTTATAGGGACACGTGCTCCATCTCACCCTTAACAACCCGACAATAGATATCGAATTAATCCAAACAACCCGACAATCTTCAAGAAACTGTCCAAAACATTCCCGAAAACACTCCCGAATCCTGCCAGTACCCATTTAGTAACTCGCCAGAAGCTCGAGGGACCGGGACTTCAGGAGCTCCAGGGGCAAGCGGCAGTAGGGCTCCGGGGACAGGGACGGCGCCCCCCCCCTTCCAGTTTATCTCCCAGTTAAAAAAACACTATTGTAATAAACTAACCATTATTGTAATAAACCCATTTCAATGATAAATTACGCGTCCATTATATGGTCGGACATTACGTAACGATACTATCCTATATTTTAAGGATACTAAACCCACGGAATCCCCCTTTTCTTCGTATGAAGCAATGAAAGCTATGAAAATGAGCACGATGCGCGCAAAATCATACGTCTCAAAATGAAAGCTATGAAAATGAGCGCAATGAGTACCTCTTCCTACGTCTCATACCCTCATTAAGGATACTATCCTACCTTTATTTGGGAGTGTTTTCGGGAGTGTTTGGTCAGTTTTCTGAAGATTGTCGGGTTGTTTGGATTAATTCGATATCTATTGTCGGGTTGTTTGGGGTGAGACTGAGCACGTGTCCTCATAACAACACGCGCTGCGCACATGCACTCCTACCACCTATTATCATGATAATGACATCACAACATGGCCACCCATGTGCACTATCATGACAACCCAACATGATCGTCCAATCACGTGACATGACGTCACTCCCGGGGTCCTGCCCCGGGGTCAAACAAAATGGCTCATTTTCAACATACATAACTACTCAACACCATCACCAACACCGCCACAACACCAACATCAACACAACTCCTCCTCCACAATCTCCTCCTTCTCCCTATGCTGCCTGTTCTAGTGATTCCGCCTTTTCCAGAACCTGTAATCCCAAATTCATCACTTCCACTTCTTCCAACATCTCCACCATCTATATTATCATGCCGTCTAGCACTACTCTCTTACAGTATTTTCAGATAGCTTTCTCTGCTTTATCACCCTGATGTACTTATCCACGACCTCCTCTCTTTCTCAGCCTAATCCCTGCCCACCCCTTTCAATCCCCCAAAACCCCATTCCTCTTCCTACACAGTCTCGCATCTTATTCTTTGGCTTTCGTGCGACACTACCAACCTTCCACATCCACCATATGTACCTCGCTCCCTCCAACCTTTGACCTCTTTTAACTCCACCTCATTTTTGTTCACTGTCAGTTGTTAAAATGTCAAATTAATGAACAATAAGATATTCTTATGACTAAGAAATATGCGACAAATGAGTTTTAGATGCCCAAAACAAGCAGAAACAGAGGCATTTGCCCATCCCCAAAGGCGTCAGGGGACTATGGTACACAACATTTCTGGAAGCGGAGACTACGCATGTTGGTAAACGTACCAACCGTATAAAATAGCACCCCTCCCCCACCACCCCGCCTTCACCATGTTGGGCACTGATGATCATGGTAATGAAGTCACAAGGTTGAGTTACCAGGATAATCCGCGTCTATGTAACATGACTAGGTCATTCTAAATCCCTAGGAGTTGGGGGGGGGGGTGTCTCCTCGTCTTAAGCAGAGCAGAAACCTTTAGTATAAATATTACATACCTTTATGCGGCAATAAATGGTAAGTGGTAAAGTCCATCCACAATAGCTGTAACTGGAATTAGTGTACAGAAGTTATAACATTATCGGTTAATTTGTTGTAACATAACGGGTTGAAAAAAGTTATAACATTATGCGTCGATTTTTATAACATAACGAGTTGAAAAAAGTTATAACATTATGCGGAGTTTATAACATTATCGGTTGTTTACTACATTTTTTGTAACATTATGCGTTGGTGTTACATTATGCGGCGTTGTAACATTATCGGTTGTAACACGCCCGCCAAGAATGGCATGAAGTGATTAAATTCCAAATTTCATAATGGTAAAACGTTGAACAGAAATTGGTATTCAACAATATATCATCAGTACAGTGCAACAAGACGCATTCTGTAACATCTTAGCCTTACAGATGGCGCCTTGTTGCACTCAATAGGCGATGTGCATAACTTAATGTATATATTAATTAGCATTTAATGTATATAATAATAGAAAATATATGTAAAAAATTCATATTGCCAAAATACACTTATTAACCCTTTGAACTCTGGTGGTATCTTCCATGTCTGTTCAATGATAGCAATTAGAAGAGTTCATATTCATTATTTGGGGGTAGACCAATCAATATTTTCAACGTGCAGCCTCGGGGCTGCACGTTGAAGATATTGATTGGTCTACCCCACACATTTACTGAACAGCCATCTTATATAATGACGGTTATGACGTGTCATGTTCCAGGCCGGAAAACAGCCGCTAGGGTTCAAAGGGTTAATATATAAAATGTAGATAGTTTATTGTATTTAATGTGACTACAAATTGTTACAGATCTTTGTAATAAAAAAAACTGTTAGTTGATGTGTTTTATATATAAATCAACCCAGAATATAGTACAGACTATACTTCGAATCTCTATTGTCTAAGATCTCACCGACTTTCTGTGAGAACAATACCTGCAGACAAAGTCAGAACACCCCCCTTTGAAATCCCACAAATTTTATTGCCAAGTCACGCTTTAAAACGAAACCATGTGACTTTATCGTGTAAATTATTCACACTTTTCCCAACTGGAAAAGGAGTAAATAAGTGAACCCCTGAACTGGTTCTGTATTCAAACATGAATACTGTAAGTTTTAAGCGTGCTCATTTTACACGTGCTGTAATTTGAGAGACAAATTAGAGCCAAGTAAATCGCACAGATCGAGTCCGGTCGAATCCCAAATCAAATCAGGCAGAGTATTTTGAATCTCGAATCAAATTTAACGGCTCTTCAAATTGTAAATATTACACCTTCTCAAAACCGTAGATATTGCCAGTCTCCACTCAAGTACTTCGTTCAACTGCGTCTTGTCTCTTTGGGCAAGTCAATGAAAAGGACAGAATATTCCAAGGAGGAGGCAATATAGTTTCGGAAACGCAATCTCATCCAACTTTTTGTCTGTCATCAGGCCTCCAGAAAAAGTTCAAGATGAGACACATGGTAGAATTTCTGAGAATATCCAGTGGATTCGAGTATTTCCGAATCAGTATGACTCGACTGGAATCATTAGGTCGATTTCGAATTGAACCTCAAAGTGATGCGTGGTGCTAAGATGGATGCATCTAACTGGAAACTCAAACTAAATTCCAATGGCATCTGTGCGTTGATTCTATCTTGACGCTTCTTGCAATCCACCTTCACTTCATTTACATCAGAATAACAACAATACGATCCTTGGGTATGCCTACATTGCAATACAGAAAATCAAGTTTTTTTCTTTGGTAAATTAAAATGAATTTCGCGCAGTTAATACAGGCCATTCCCGTTCATCCTGCATCTATTGTTTCCAGTTCAGATGAAAGAAGGTGTGATAATCCTCAACATCAAAGATTGGCCGACTATAGTTTTGTTCTAATTAGTCGCGCAGTGTAACACATTTTTACAGCATCGGCGATCACTTTTTCGAGATCGGGCTGATGATTGTGATGGTCACTGCCAAAGGCGACGGAAGTTCGATACATGTGGACGGGCACAATTTTTCAAGGATACCATGGTTCAACCCAATGGGTATAGTGTCTTGTTGTACCATGGTTCAGCCCAATGGGTATAGTGTATTGTTTAGATGAGCATTCCGCGGTGTGGGCACAGTCCTGTCCATTTCTTCTTCAATCACCTTCCAACTTGAAGGCTAGCCTTCGGGTTGGAAGGTGGTGGAAGTAGAAGAAACGGACAGGGACGATGCATCTGGTTTGGTCATCGACGGACCTGAATTTTTATAAAACATTCGGTACGACAGTCCATGCGATCATTTTGCACAGCATTGAAACACTGAAAGTAAAGATACGAAATAAAAAAAACTTAGCACCCCACTCGGAGACAAATTAAACAGATCACCGCTGAAAATTGTTCACTAAACACTTGAGCTAACACAACACACCATCAAGACCAATTCTTCTCACGAGCATTGTTTTGATATAGACTATAATTTGCTGCGGCTGATTAATTAATATCGGTGTAGAGGAAGAACGAGAATAAACCGTTAATGCACCCTTACCTTTATCGCAAAATTGTCCCTTCCAACCAGGAGCACATCCCAAAGTGCATATACCATTCTCATTGTGGCATTTCCTGTCCAGGCATGTATTATTACACACCGACATACAGTTTTCTCCGTATAAACCATGGGGGCACTCTGAAAATAAGAAGAAATGATGCAATCTTATGCAGTACATGCATTTTACCGAGGATTAATGATAAACAAAAGGTTTCGCTAGTCGTTTATTCCACTAAACAATGAACAAACCACAACAATCCCTGAAGCTGGTGACATATTGTTAAACCAGCCTGATGCTGTTATGGCCTGGAAACAGTCTACGGTACAGTCGCCGTGGACTGGTCGTAATCCACGGGTGAGCAATGATGGTAAAACTGAAGAATAGGGGACTTTTCCATTTACGTAAAAACAACGCACTTTTCTCACCCTTTTTCTACATTTTCCTATTACTAGTCATGTTTTCGATAAAATGACCTAAAGATATTCACTTTTACTGGCAATTATAACCGCCCAACGCACGTTTTTTACCGGTGCGATTTGTGACATTCGCGTTTATCTTTCCTCCATGTTTTTTTTGTGTTTTTCGGCGTCTGCTCTGTGTTTTGGTAGTTTTTGGTACACTTGTTTGTTCTGTTCTCGACATGGTCTAGGGTCAGAGTAGTGAGGGTTAGGGTTAGCTTACCGGTTAGCCAACCCTAACCCTCACTACACCGACCCTAGACCTACAATCGCCAGCCAAAGAGAAAGCGAAGGTTATGTAAACGCGCACTTCAAAATGGCGAGAATGCAGAAGAATCTCCGGCACCGTGAAATTAAAAGGGTTTAAATTATCTCTAATCTTAGTCATAAGTGAATATCTTTCGGTCATTTTATCGAAAACATGACTAATAATAGGAAAATGTAGAAAAATGGTGAGAAATATGCGTTGTTTTTACATAAAATGAAAGGTCCCCTATTCTTCAGCTTCACCGCAATGATGTCCACACAAGACTGTGCCAGGTAATAAAAATCATCAGCAAAATTTAAATTAATGAAGCACCCGCATTATTGCCCATCCGTGAAAAGTGACCACTCCACGGCGGCGGTTGTGTAGCCCTTGAATAGTCCATGACTTACATTAGATTCACTATTTACTTATTTATTTATTGGTGTTTAAGGTCACATATTTATGCACAATGGCTAATCATGACAGCTTGATTCACTCATATGAAATACTTCAGTAGATAGGAAAAGGGAAGCTGAACGGTTCGCTTTTCTGACTATCTGAAATACAGTACGTGTAGAGTGTATTATCACTAAATCACCCGCGGAGTGGAAATTCCACCCAACCAATAATTGCAAATTTGTTGCAAAAGCGTAACTAGCACAAGCAAAGTTCCAGCCAATGAACCTCCGGGTTAAACGCGGAGGTCCATTGGCTGAAACATTGCTTGTGTGTTTTGTCCATATGTGCAGAATTTGATAGTAATACTTTAGGTGATAACTCCACTCTGCGGGTGATTTTGTTAAAATCCACTCTCCACGTACTGTATTCAATCCAATTGAGTTCATGTTTATATTTTTTTGTTTAACCCTTTGCCCAACGTAACGGCAAAACCGGCCAGCTCTATTGCCAATTAATTTTTATTATATTTTCATTTTTTGTCTCAAAAACATAGGTTATGACCCAATGAGGGGTCAAAACCTATGTTTTTAAGAAAAAAAAATGAAAAACAAATGTTATTCAAGAAGTTTGTTTGCAAGTGTCGTCTGCTTTTGATGTTTGGTAAAGGGTTAAATAATATGAATAAAGACTAATCACATCTGTAGGCTTATGATTATGCCATACAGTTCCAATAATTGTGTTAATATTTGGATGGTTTCAAGGTGAATTAAATACTAATTGATTAGGCTTTCTTTAACAGGAATATCTGTATTTATTGGGGTTCAAGGACGCTTTTGACAGCCAGAGCCACCTTGTGTCGGTCACTTTTACGGTTGGAGGAAGCCATAGTACCCGGAGAGGACCACCGAGCAAGGCGAGCAACTGTCAGACTCCCCAACGTACTAAGTCCACACAAGCAGGGTTAGCATTATTTGAAGAGAGGTGCACCATCGACGTGCAGCACGCCTTAGTACACAGCGTCACCGTATCCCCACATGGGCAATTGGGATTAAGTGCTTTGCCAAGGGACACAACGATTACCCCTAGGAATATCAGTGTACCTTTGTGAATATATATCTATAATATACATTTAAATACCATTGAACTGACATGTATGGTACCATCTGAGTTGAATGGGTTAATACTCTACTGTCAAGTCCGTTTATATACAGGTTACATTCAAAAGAAAATTAAAATATCGACCATTTAGATTTAGTATCGATTTGAAAAATCTACGCTCAGCTAATCATGCAACTAAACTGAATAAAGGGCCAGTTTCGAAGAGGTGAAACAAAACTAATTAACTCGTAGAAGCCGGGGAATCAGAATGATTTTATTGAACATGACATACCGCGAAAAACTTACAGTAAAGCAGGTGCTTCGAGTCAAGTGTCGTCTGCCTATTCAGGCAGACGACACTTGACCAGAAGCACCTACTCAGTGTTTAATTCTCCCCCTGCCCAAAGATAGCCGAGCCGTCACAGCCACATTACCTGCCGTATTACATCACAGGCAAGAAAATTCGACTCCCGGGTTCTGAGTGTTAATTTTACGAGACATAGATGGAATGAACAATTTTGATTGTATTTTGTAAAGTGGTACGCTAAAAATGTCAATACATTTTTCTTACCTTTATTACACGAATCGCCTTCATATCCAGCATTACAACCATTTGAGCATTTTCCTCTTATCCTGTCACACAATCGGTCCACACACTGGACATTACACTGTTCAGCACAGTCCTTGCCATGCATCCCTATCTGACATGCTGGAATATAAATTCAAATTACCAGATGTATTCATACAGTTGAAACTTGAAGTCCTGCCACAATTAGCGCTGAAAATGCTTGTTAGTTAATGCGCTCCTTGCTGCAGAAGAATGAAGTGGTCTGAAATACACATAGTATATGAGGGATGGATTCCTACTAATCGTTGTGGTATAAATTTTTAATTTTGTAATTATTACAATTTCTGAGGACAAAACACAAGAAGCACTTGAAAACTTCCATCACATGGACCACCGGGTTACAACTTTCTCCAACTTTAGTCATACTGAACTATTTTCACTCCCCTGAATGCGCATGCGTGGAAACAGGGGTAAAGATGACAATCTGAATTACTGTAGCGATCTGTGAGAGAAAAATGAACAACTTTCATAAGCCACATTTTTTTTAAACACTGGACGGACATATGATCAAATATTTTATAACATACTTTCTAAAATGGTATCAAATACGTTTTGGTAAAATTAGTTTTTAATAGTTCCATTTTCGTTTAAAATTTTCACTCTTTATCCCAGAATATCACCTTATTAATTTGTTTGAAAGGACAGAGGCGGGTAACTTCAAAGGTCAGCACTTGTCCTCCAATCCTGATTTGCATTGTTGAATGGCAAATAAAAATATGTTTAATCTAACTTCAAAGTCCTAAGCATGTACTAAATCCTTATGAGAAAATTTGGATGGACATAGATTTGATTAAAGCAAAAATTAATTTTCTTTGTTCTATAATATTTTGGATACGTTATTGTTTTAATGGTTCCATTTAACTTTGAAAAGTGGTCATTTTCTATATTTATGACCTTGCGACAGATAATACCTCTACTTCTTGGAAGCAATTACACGTCAAAAATGACCGGATGCGCTTTGGTGCGTTTAAAATGATGGGAGATAACTCGAAATTTTCAAACCACAAATGGGAGATAGTCCCTCAAGTGAATCTCCAATTTTGTGGGGATGTGCGTTCGCAACAGCCGATCCTCCTCCGAGTCCGGCGACGCGGCTGTCATTGGTAAAGCACCTCTATGATTCATGAAATTATAGAAGAAACCTAGGTGAGCGATTTCAACTTTTTTCCATGGGGGCACGCTTTGACGATGTACAGAAACCGTCGAATATTGTAGATTCAAAAACTTGGAATCATATTCATTTGTCCTCATTCTTTAACCATTTACCTAACACGAAAGGCAGACGACACTTGCAAACAAAATTCTCGAATAACTATTTCTTTTCTTTTACATCAAAAACTTACCACATGGCACCTCACTGGAACGAACTGAGTGAGCTCGTTCCAATGAGGAATCATAAGCTATATTTGTGACGCAAAATTTTAAAAAATAATAAAAATTGAATGGTGATATTTAGCTCACCAACGAAGTTGTGTGAGCTTAATAGATGTATGTCATGCCCCAAGGCGCTTCGGCGTTGGTATCAACACTTGTGTTAAGATATTGTAAGAGTCCACTTTGACTTTCCCACCTGTTACTATGCACCTCATACTGTTTCTATGGCTTATAATCACCCACAGACCCTTACCCAGTGATATTGTTTCGATTTTTAGAGTGTTTTTGCAATGTTAGACCTTTTTGTAAGTATGGACTTATTTCTGACCCGTTTTGCTATACATGAGTGGAGGCTACCACCGATACGCTGGGGCTTTTATATTTCATTTTTGTGTTAAATGCATCAACATAAAACGACATTAACCCTTACGGACATTGTATGCACCTTTGGGACTTTTTTAATGCAATGTTTGACTTTATTGTAAGTGTGGAGTTAGAAAATTTCTGACCTGTTTTGCTACACATGTACATGAGGGGAGGCTTCCACCGGTGTGCTGTAGCTTTTATATTTCATATATGCGTTATATGCATCAATATAAGACGACAATAACCCTTGGCCGGACATTTTCTGCAGATTTGAGACTTTTTAATGCCATGTTTGACTTTTTTGTAAGTGTGGACTTAGAGAAAAATTCTGACCTGTTATGCTACACATGAGTGGAGGCTACTACCGGTATGCTGTAGCTTTTATATTTCATATATGTGTTACATGCATCAATATAAGACGACATTAACCCTTGACCGGACATGTTTTGCAGATTTTGGACTTTTTCAATGAAATGTTAGACTTTTTTGTAAGTGTAGATAAAATGTTGACATGTTTTGCTCTATATTGACTTGAGGGGGGGCTTCCACCGGTATGCTGTGGCTTTTATATTTCATATATGTGTTTCATGCATCAATTTTAGAGGACATTAACCCTTACCGGACATTTTATGCAGATGTGGGACTTTTTTAATGCAGTGTTTGACTTTATTGTAAGTGTGGAGTTGGAAAAATTTCTGACCTGTTTTTCTACACATGAGTGGAGGCTACCACCGGTACGCTGTAGCTTTTATATTTCATATATGTGTTACATGCATCAATATAAGACGACATTAACCTTTGACCGGACATTTTGTGCAGATTTTGGACTTTTTTAATGCAATGTTAGTCTTTTTGTAAGTGTGGACTTAGAGAAAAATTCTGACCTGTTATGCTGTACATGTACATGAGTGGAGGCTACCACCGGTATGCTGTGGCTTTTATATTTCATATTTGTGTTAAATCCATCAGTATATAGAGGGTATGGAATGAGTGTTTTTCTCATATAATATTTATGAAACGAGTCTAAGAATTTTCCGTTTGGGCGAGCCTCTGGCGAGGCCAAACGGAAAATTCGGACGAGTTTCATAAATATTATATGAGAAAAAAATACTCATTTCATATTCTATTTATCATATGACACACACTCACACAAATTAGCCACTTAGTATGACTTTTTAACCCATCACCTAACTTGAGTTGCAGACGGCACTTTTAAAAAACATCCTCGTATCACTAAAAATTTTCATTTTTTGCTTCCAAAACATAGGTTATGATCCCTCATTGGAACGAGCTCGTCGAGCTCGTTCCAAAGAGGGGGTCATAACCTATGTTTTGGAAGCAAAAAGTGAAAATATAAAAAAAATGAATGGCGTTTTTCTTGTAGGTAAAAGATTAATATAATATAACCCACCCTAAATAGGACAGATAACGTAAATTCTCCCTACTGAAATTATGCAAATGTAACCCAGTTGTATTTTGTTTAGCCAATCAAATTGTCCAGTTTTGAAATTGACCAATGAAGGCTTCCAACTCTAAATATGCAAATTATGAAAATGTGGCCCAGTTGTATTTTGTTCAGCCATTCAAATTGTTTAGTTTTTGAAATTGACCAATGAAATTGACGGAAGGCTTTATTTATCACTGATTAATATGAAAACAAAGTATCAAATGTTTTAAAGTGAACAAAACGGACGTGTCATATGATAAAAGTCAACATTAACCATTGACGGAACATTTTGTGAACTGTTTTGTTAAGGGGGGGGGGGGGGGGGGGGGTGTGGCTACCATCGGTATGCTGAGGCTTTTATATTTCATATATGTGTTACATGCGTTAACCCTTGACCGGACATTTTTTGCAGATTTGGAACTTTTTTATGCACTGTTAGACTTTTTTGAAAGTGCGGATTTAGAAAAAATTCTTACCTGTTATGCTATACATTTACAAGAGTGGATGCTACCACCGGTATGCTGTAGCTTTTTTTTATTTCATATATGTGTTAGATCCATCAATATAAGTCAACATTAACCCTTGACCGGACATTTTTGTAGATTTATAATAAACCCAGGTTTATTGCATGCCATGTGTTGGTGAGCTAATGGCGATGGAAACCACCTCTAGTTGTGAATGGCGCTGGCTGGTTTTGTTCGTTACGTTGTGTGAAGGGTTAATGAACAGTGAAACTTCTATTTCTTTGGTGCAGCGCTATATCGTAGAATGATGAAAGAATCTTCGTTCTTGCTTGCTTCTAATGAAATACAGTTACGCGACACTCTCATAGAGTATGAACTCTTTGAGCCTTCTTCACATGGTGTGGTTTCTTATTATAAGTCTGAAAGAACAAACTCCAAGCATGAACCATACACTTTTAGTTCACCCTGTTTTCATTGTTCTCTTCAACTTGAATAGATTCTTCGCATTCTGTATCGTCTTCAGCGAATGGCAGGATCCATCTTGCATTTTTAGTGAGGTTCAGTGATAATATGGGGATTTTGGTTTAAACTATAACATACAGTCGAAACTGGAAGTCCTGTCATGAAATGCGCACAAATGGCACGTCGATCTGCCCGTTAATCTTCGCGTTATGACCATAGTAAGGCTATCAAAGTCTGTACATATGGCCTGTGCACAAGCAATATTTTAGCCAATGGACCTCCGGGTGATCCGGAGGTCCACTGGCAGAAACATTGCCTGTGTTTTCTCTGAGTAATCGAGAGAACCTACCATGCTTTGGATGCCATTGGATATGGCAATTGCGCGCAATTCCTACACGCAGATCTTTCTAGAAAGTTTCAGGTTCACCGTTTTGTCCATCCGTCGACGGCCCAATTCTCCTTTTTGGAAAATAATTAATAGTCATGTCTAATGTACACTACAGCTATTTCCTCTGAATTTCTTGGGGTTTGGTGGACGTTTTTAAGTCAAGCACTTTCAGTTGATTTCTAGACTTCATACATACAAACAAAACAAAACAAAAACCAGATGATGAGGAAGGGTACTTACTTTCATTACAATATGCTCCTTTGAAACCTGCAACACATCCTGATGAACACGAAGCGTCAACATGATGACATAGTCCCATGCTGCAATCCTGACTACACTGTTGTGCACAGCTTGGTCCATACATGCCTTCAGGACACACTACAAAATAAAAGAAACAATGTTACGACAGCCTGTAAAATATCATAAAATACTTTCCAATCAATAAATGAATGAATATTTTACAACCAGTAATCACTGTAAGGGAACAATAATTTCACTCCACAAAGAATTTTAAAAAAAAACTGTCCATTATTATTTGTTCCAACTGTTTGGGCTCACAGGAAAGCAAGAACATTTGCATGGTAAAAACATTTTAAACATGTGTTCAAATGTACAAATATATGTGACCTGTCTGACCCCATAATTATACGTATTTTGTTTATCCTGAACTGTCAAACTCCAATTTGTTTTTGTTCTGGTCAATGCGAAATTGTCCGTCTACAAGCCAGAAAATAAGCAGACTATCATCTGCAAAATGAGGTCACCAGAGGGTGAATAGAGTGATGCTACCCTGCACAGCAGGATATCATCACTAAATTTACCCTCTGTGAACCTCAATCTGAATTAGGGTCTCAAAACTAAACAGAGAGAGGTACCCAGAGGATAAATTGGCCCACTGTATGGGATAGCATCATTAAATTCACCCTCTGAGGACCTCATTCTGCAAATGTCAGGCTGCTTATTTTCAGGCCTGTCCGTCTATCCAGAAACAAATACAAAACTAAATAAATGTTGTTCGTTCTAACATTAGACTATAAACAACTTATTCATCTGAGTAATAGACCATGGCTTGGGGTGGAAGTCCTCTAAAATAGGCAATATGAGTATAAACGATTGGCTAAACTTAACTTTATTTCCTTGCTGCGGTCACGATTAGACTTTGTGCAGAAATAAATGACCTTAAACACCAATAAATAAATAAATAAATAGTAATATGACATTTAACTGGTAGAGGGCTAGATTATTTTTGGTGATCTGAATTTGTTATTCAAAATTTGTTCTATTAAAAATTATTGAAAAGTTCCCACAGACTGAATATGAAACATGAGCAAGGAAAACGTTGGCTTTTGCTCTGGTGCCCTCATTTTTTGAAAGCCCTGATAGTGTCTTCTAGCACTCTACTAATTAACATAACTTCTTCCAGAGTAATATGTGGGAATTTTTGTCAGGGTGAAAACTCCATGTGCGAGTCTTTAAATGATAATCCACTCTCTGTGTTGCTATTATTGTATTAAGCCATTACATATTGGTCGCACCCGCATTTTAATTTACAAATTGAACCGTTGCGAAAAAATGTATTTGGCCTTTGAGTTTTGTTTCTATTTGTTTATTTATTGGGGTTTAACGACACGTTCAAATCCAGTATATCGTAGTGATTGATCAATACACTTATAGTATATCATGGTGGGTGATCAATAGGCTTTTAGTATATCATAGTGGGTGATCAGTAAGCTTTTAGTATTATAGTGGTAGATCAATACTCTTATAGTATATCATAGCGGTGATCAATGATCAATACACTTGTAGTATATTAGAGTGGGTGATCAGTAGGTTTCTGGTATATTATAGTGGGCGATCAATACGCTTATAGTATATCATAGTGGGTGATCAATAGGCTTTTAGTATATCATAGTGGGTGACCCGTAGGCTTTTAGTATATCATAGTGGATGATCAATACGCTTATAGCATATAAGTCTGGTGATCAGTGATCAATACACTTATAGTATATCATAGTGGGTGATCAGTAGGTTTCTAGTATATCATAGTGGGTGATCAATATGCTTATAGTGTAACATAGTGGGTGATCAATAGGCTTTTAGTATATCATAGTTGTGATCAATGATAAATACGCTTATAGTGTATCATAGTGGGCGATCAATACGCGTATAGCATATCACACTGGGTGATCAATACGCTCATAGTATATCAGTTGGGATTAATACGCTTATAGTAGACCATAGGGAGTGATCAGTATGCGTATAGTATATCACACTGGGTGATCAATACGCTAAAAGTATATCACTCGGGATCAATACTCTTATAGTATATCACAGTGGGTGATCAATACGCTTAAAGTATTTCATAGTGGGAGATCGATACGTTTAATAAGACTATTTCATAGTGGGTGATCAATGCTCTTAGAATTCTTACTTACTATTTTCACAAAAGTTTCCTGTGTATCCAGGAATACATCCTTTAGTACATATACCCGACACGGAATTACATGCACCCTCAACACACGTTTTGTTACAAATTCCAGCACAGTCACCACCAAATGTTCCCGGCCTGCAATCTGAAATAGATTAAAAAATAAATATTGTATCAGCGATTTAGGTCCAAAGCTATTTTAACGATTTAATTCAAAACTAAAAAATTTAATAGCTGGATAATTTTTTTGTAATGTTGTTATCAATACACGAGGAAAGAATGGATGCATTACCTGATATTAAGAATTACGCCACTCAGTGGACAATTTGATTTAGATCTGTTAAGATCTCGCTATTCCACGTTAAAGTAAAGCCCAATCGAAATTTTCCAGTGTCCAAACGGGCACTGGATATAAAGGTTCAAATAAATTTCGGAATTGCCATTGGATTGTCGGCGAGCAGACAAGTGCCAAAATGGCAGTTGAGATACCAAACATCTGAACAAGACTAAAGATTATACTAGCGTTATGTAAGATGCTACAAAGCACCCTTTACCTAGCGAACCGACCGAATTCGTCCACGCACTTTACAAATTCAGCAGCTGAACAAGATATTTATTTATTTATTTAGTAGTGTTTAAGGTCACATATTTCTGCACAATGGCTAATCATGACCGCGACAGTTTTACGGGTGGAGGAAGCCGGAGTACCTGGAGAGAACCACAGAGCAACGGCGAGCAACTGTCAGTTCCCTAAAATACTAACTCCACACAACCAGGGTTAGCAATGGTTGAAGACAGGTGCACCATCGACGTGCAGTACGCCTTAGTACACAACGTCACCGTGCCCCCACGTAGGCAATGGAGGTGAAGTGTCTTGCCCAAGGACACAACGCGGTTGCCGCAGGTGAGCTTCGAACCGAGGACCTCTCGGCTTGCAACCTGCACCTCTACCTACTGAGCCGCAGGGCCCCAGCTGAACATGATACAAACTTTTAAAAAAAACCCATATCATGTGACCTCTCATTGGAACGAATTCGTCAAGCTCTTTCCAATGAGGGATCACATGATATGGTTTAGTAGAATTTTCTTTTAGAAAAATCTAAAAAATAAATAACAAAAATAACAAATGTTGATATCGTCCGAGTTGGGTAAAGGGCTAACGTTTGCTAAACATTATTTATTACTTTCCAAAGTGTGATTTACTGGGATTTCGGGGTTTGATTATAAACGATAAATTCCCAAGAGAGTTATGCAATCAACACTTGTGTCATGTATCCGTGCGCGCAAACGAAGACGCTTTGCCATGGGCGTAATAGGGGCTTCATTGTTTTTTTTTTAACCCTTTACCTAACATGAAAAGCCAACGACACTCGCAAACAAAATTCTCGAATAACTATTTGTTTTCATTTTTGTCTCAACAACATAGGTTATGACCCCTGATTGGAACGAGCTCGTTCCAGTGAGGGATCATAACCTATGTTTTAGGGACAAGAAAATTGGCGCTTTTTTAGAATAGCGCTGGCCGGTTTGGGCCGTTACGTTAGGTAAAGGATTAAATAATATAATTATCGTTAATAATGAAAAGTAATAAACAGAGTAATCGCTTGACTGGACCTGGTTACGTGAAATAATTCATTCGAGACGAGGGACTATATTGTAAAACACTCGTGCGCATTCGCGCACTCGTGTTTGTACAACGTCCCTCACCTCTCATGAAGTATTTCACATAGGCAGTCCAGTCAAGCGATTACTCTCTGTTTAATTGTCCAATTTTGACGAGACGCCTGTTGGACATCTCTACAGATTAACATATTCAATAACTATATTCAGGACGTACTTTCCTGACAGTCGATACCAGTATATCCAGCAGCACACCCTCTTCTACAACTGCCAAGGTATTTATCACACACGTCATCTGCCTCCATACAGTTGCATGTCTGTTCGCAAGTCATTCCATAAATTCCATCATCACATTCTGTAAAGTATAAAAAATAAAGCTGAACTCTGAAATGGAGTCGCATCACAAAGTGAAGAGAAACTGTGTTTAATGCAAATAGCTATCTGCGGTGACAGTGGGTAGATGCAGGGGACCACAAAATGTCTGACCCGAGTGATGTATGTCCATGCTTGGCCTTCATTCTGAACTGCGGGTATCGTGAATTAAAGGCTTCGTATTATGTAGATGTGCGCCATGTAAATTTTGAATTGAGATTATTTAGTTTATCTGCCGTATTTCAATTTATGGAAGAGTTCTTATAGACACTTTGACAACCAAACCTAATTTCACACTCAACCATCAGGCCTGGAAATAAAGGGCTTATGTCTTAACCCGGAGAAACTAGAGGTGTCACTGTTCCATATGGGCGTGCCCATACCCCCTGTCGCCATGATTATTCTAATACGAAACGGGGCATAACCCTGGCAAAAAACTTCGATCGAAACTATAATCGCAGTCCCACAGGTTCCCAAAGTAGTGAACATCCATACCACGTTTCAAAGGAATCGACCCACAACTATCTGCGAAAATCTACGGACAAACTTCAGGGATACGCGGCTGCTATTTTAAGTAAAAAGAAGGCGCGTAATTCTGGCAGCAATCATCAGATTGAAACTATAATCGCAGGGGACAGGTTCCCATGGTGATGAACACCCGTACCAAGTTTCGAGCAGATTGCTCCATAAACGTTTGAGAAAATCTCCGGACAAAATTACGTTTACGGTCGGGTGGACAAACGAACAAGATGATTACAGTATACCCCCCTCCCACAACTCTTTCCGGTGGGGTGGGGGGGGGGGGTATAAAATGGTGACGAGATACTACTCCGTCTTCTGTGTTCACATTACGCCAGTCATGCTGTTTCAGGTCTTAACAGGAATTACACCAAAATAAATAACAACAACTAACGCACGATCTCGCCAAAACGAGATCGTGCGTTAGTTGTCGTTATTTATTTTGGCGGACATTTTTTCAAAATGGAAGCATCGTGCCATTCTATTCATATTTGGATGCAATTCGCAACCTTTGAGTCGAGATCGTCCCGAACGATTGTAGACTTAAAAACCTTTCTGGCCAAAATTTCGAGATCAGCAATTTATTCAAGTTATTTTACATTGATTTGTCATAACCTCGTTCTCGCATTTTACAATTGACGTAACCCCAATTAACATAAACGACCTTGAAATCGTTGGTTATTTCCAAGCCTGTACCATTTTAAGTGCGTCTTTTAAGGAGAGAGGGCAATTCTGCCCTACTGGAACAAATTTGGGGAACTATTTTTTATCCGGCAATTTCCAATAAACCACTCACCAGTAAAAACTTGTACTTCACATATATGCATCATATCCACTCGTCCGGGTATTATTATTTCAATAACTTGACCCATCATGGGCTTGAATGTGACTGGAACTGCAACGCCGGGTGCACCTGTTTTGTCTGTATACACAATTTCTGCCGTATCTGCAGGCGTTGGGTAAATCTTTACAATGAAATCTCTCAGTCTAAGAGTACCTGGAAAAAACAAATGAAGTGAAGTTACGGAAAGTTTATACATGTACTGTACCATTCGAAGTATAAGTAGGGAACTACTGCACGAGAAGGAAATATCCAAGAATGCAATATTTAGAAATATAATAAATGTGTGTTTATCCGAGGTTGATGATTTAAGGGGCTATATAAGTAATGTAATTTTGTTTATTTTGAAAATTCTCACCTCTGATATTCCTTCAATTCAAATTAACTACACACAAAATGTACATCAAAATGAAGATTGAGATGTATAGAATACGAAACACGTGTGCAATCATTTCATAGAGTCGACCGTTCTGAAAATGACAAAAAACAACACAACTACTCAAAAGAATAATCATCCAACACGAAATCAAATATTACAGATTCAGTACGTACTTAAAGTAAGATAAATATTTACACACTCTTGGGGTTCGAAATGCACATTGTGTATTAAACATTGATAAATTGTCTTCAGTTTTACAGAAATAAGATATTTTGATTTGTCAGTCAATTATCAGGCGTCTGGGAGGGGGGGGGGGGGGGTTCCCACAAAACTGGGAGTTCTACTTTAGGGTCCATCTCCCATTTGTGATTTAAAATTTTGTATAAGGTAGAGCGACTACAGTTACATTTTCCCAGTCAGTTTGGACGTGTGACTATTAATCTCTGTTGAAACCCATTTTAAAAATACAAAAATGGCATTTTCACCATCTTTTGATGTTTTGTAACTTATAATGGGCGCATCGTGACATATAACACCGACGATGTTCATTCCATTAATATAAAAGTCTAGGAGGTGAGATTTGCTAATAATTTTCCTGAGAAAAACTTGCAAATTACTGTAAAAACGCATTCGCTAAAAATGAGCCAAAGTGGACACCTACATGTGGTACTAAGAGCTGTGATACCGATAGATATTCGCAATAACGGATTATCTGTGAACTAGTTGCTTCTAATTAGCTTGCCATAAAATGACAAGAGTAGTGTGGAACGGGGGTGGGGGTGGGAGGGGAGGGGGGTTAAAACGCATTTAATTTTTTCTTTCGATCGCACCTCACCAAAAAACTTAGTTTTTTCGAGCAAATTGCATTCATCACGATCGAAATGTATGGATTTGTACGATGCTATACGTACACGATTACATCGTCACTTTTTCCTGGGTTTTACAGTGTTTGCGGTAGACGAGGCATCATGGGTTTAATGTTCAATTCTCTAACAATCAACGTGGATCCGACTAAACTTTCGACGGAATTTTAACATACTCTATAAAATTCCCTCTCTTAAAAATTCACTTTTGGTGTGCTAGTAAAATCTGACAACAATCGATCTCGGGAAAACACTCACCTTTTCGCAGAGGTAACACGGACCCGCCATTTTAGGTGAATTGTTTCGACAGAATACCGTCAAAAAAGACACCACCGGTGCGGATGGAAGACCAGCGATCCAACGTCGATTCCCACGGAAAAACGGAGTTCGAATCGAGAGGGTGAATTCATCGGTGCGCCCAAACTCTCCAGCGATGACGTGGTGAGGTTTTCGGCAAGGAGAGAGAGAGATAGCTCGCAGAGTCGAGGTGCGCCCGCTCTGAGGTTGTATTTTAGTGTGTGAAAAAGTGTACTCGAAGTAACTGTCTACAACAAGGCAGATCGTGATGTGAATTTATAATGTGAATTAGGTAAACACAGATTTTTTTTCGTTTCTATTCTACTGAAAGGACCGTTATAATCTCATGAATGAACTCTTTATATAAACCATTAGGCAGGTGTGTTTTTCTTTGTGAAATGTATAATTTTGATCGGCACGTGTCGTCCGTTATTCTTCAGTGAACTTGAAAGTCAAAATGAATAATTTTGCTCACTATTATCGTTGGTGAGAATGAAATGGTGACTGAATGCGTGTCGATTTCAAAAACAAGATAATTTCTGACTAGAGGAAAACCCACGAATGCACGTCATTCTCAAACAAGATATTTTTGACGAGGGGAAAACCCATTTGTACCTCTGAAAAGAGTAAAAAGGGGAGCAGTCTGCCTCATGTCAGAAGTAGTTTGACTATCTCAAATGCAACATCGAAGAAGTAGAAAAAACATTTTTACAATTAATAATTATTATCATAAAAGTTTAACAATTCACAAAAAAAATTAAAAAATTACAAAAAATTTTTGACAAAAAATATTTTAATAAAAAGTAAAAAAAAAAAACAAAAAAAACATATTTTTATATTAACAATTATTTATCATTATAAAAAAATACACTCACAAAATTTTGTCATTAAAGAAAAAAAACTTGTTAAAAAAAGTTGTTATTTTACATATATAATAAGAAGAAGAAAATTTTGTTTCATAAAAAAATAATCAGTCATGACATTGTCAGTACCTAAACAATCCATATAAATATTGAAGAGAATTGAGAGATTTTTGAAATACAATAATAAAATTTATAAACTGCAATCACACGACGCCATCAAATTGAAGGTGGTGAAGACGAGTGGATTGAGAGAGGAATACAACAAATTTTCATTGCCTTTGAAATTGAATGAGACCGCCTTGGATTTAATGTACAAATGTCAAGATGATCTATTAACCATTCTCAAGGAAAATATAAGAAATTTCGATGCAGACGATCTGTCTCTAATCTACGGGAGGAATATATATCCGAACGTCTCTAAAGAAGTCTTCTACAAATTGAATCTGGCCATCGGGGAAGAACGAACATTCGAGAGGGTGAAGCGAACATATGATAAAAAAGAGAGAGAGTTAGTTTATTTACATAGATAGATTAAAATCTTGACTTGTAAAGCTTATTAAAGTATTTATCATGAAGTAGTACTCGTTTTTTCGGTTTTTTCTATTTTTATATTTTTTTTGTCATTAAAGAAAAAAATAAACAAAATATATATTTATATATATATAATAAGAAGAACTTTAACAATTCACAAAAAAACTTTTTTGAAAAATTAAAATAAATATTATATACATATTAAATAAAAAGTTTAACACATAAAAAAACTGCCAAAAACAAAAAAGCATACCACGGAAAACAAATTATATTTTTCTACCAAATCCGAGTTGAAAAAGTAATGTAGAAATCTGGGAATTAAAAATTATAACTGTTACAAAACCAAAGAATGATTGATCGAAGCCATGTGCAAGGAGACTGTTGATCTATCACTGGTGAAATTACAAGCCAAAGTGTGTCAGTCGTTTAAATTGAAAGGTGTCAAATACATGAAAAAAGACAAATGCATAAGTCATTTGCTTGACGGAAAGGGAATGGACGAAGGATCTGCAGCAGTGACAAAAACAACTTGAATCGTGAAAAAAGGATGAGAAGAGAGCGACGACAAAACAATGTCAACAAACGACTGAGAAAACTAAGAAGAAGAAGACCATTAAACGAAAAATGGTAGATTGACAGAAGGTGTCGAAAGAGAATAATAAAAAAATGAAAAGTGACATAGTTTGAGATGATGATTTGTTAGAAGAAAAAAACGATGGATGCAATCAAGAGAGCGGTAAATGAAAATAAGGATCTTGGTGCTATAATGGATATCATGATCGAAGCATCGAAAAAATCATCATCGATTTTGATAGAATGAGATGAAGCCATCAAAGGATGGTTTAAAACTTTCGACATGAAGCCCGGTCTCATGAAAAAAATCGATCCTGAATCGTTCATGGAATGGGTGAAGGATAGAGTGTTGGCCATAATTCGAAAACATCTAGATAAGGGTTTAAAATAAGAATGATCTTGTATCGTCTGATGAAAAAGGTCGACCCGAAAACAGGTAAGATCCTGGAACGAGATGCCTTTTTCCGATCTAAAAACGAGATTGTGTTTAGAGATGACGAATTAGTTAACGTTTATAAAGTAATGAAAGACAAGATGATGGAATCTATGGCTACTTTTCAAAACAAGGGAAGTAATTGGACATTCGAGAAGATATTGACATGATCTTTTGAAAGCAGCTTCCTACATAAAATTACCTTATTTCATATTTAAAAAAAAGCTGTGATCAACGTGAAAAATGAAGATGATAACGAGTGTTTCAAATGGGCGATCACATCGGCCTTGTATCCCATAGACAAGGGTGCTCAGAGAGTTTCCAAGTACTCAGAGACTTGTAAAAATCTCGATTGGACGGGAGTGTCTTTCCCGACGTGGTTGAAAGATATCAGAGATTTTGAAAAGCTAAATCTCACTGTGGCCATGAACGTCTTGGGATACGAGGGAGACGATAAAAAAGGAGTAGTCTATCCTTTCAGACTGACTTCACACAAAGAGAGAGAAAAGATTGTTAATTTGTTATTAATTTCAGAGGGTGATAATCAACATTATTGCTGGATTAAAGAAATGAGTTGATTGTTGATGAGGCAGATTAGCAAACATAAGTGCGAGATATTTTCTGTTTTAACTGCATGAATTTGTTCTGTAGTCAAGAATCGTTGACACATCATCAGGAATATTGCAGCAAAAAGCAAGTCGCTGCTGTCGAAATGCCTAAACCTAACACTTACGTGGATTTTTGCAACTACAAAAAATGATTAGACCCACCATTTGTCATCTACGCCGATTTCGAATGTTTCACAACGAAAATAAATTCTTGCCAGCCTGACGAGCGTAAGAGTTGTAGTGAAATATATCAGAAACACATACCTTCGGGCTATTGTTATTATACCAAATGTTCAGATGATGACAATGTGGCTCAAAGATTCAAAGAAGAGTTAGAATCGAAAATTCAAATATTATACGACAAATTTAGAAAACCTAAAGACATGATCATCATGTCAGAGCAACAGTGAGAATACAACTAAACCATCGAATGTCACTTCTGTAGACAATTATTCGATAATCAGTCTGAAAATAATAAAAAAGTTAGAGATCATGATCATTACACAGGACTGTTTCGCAGTGCTGCTCACAACAAATGTAATTTAAGATTTTGAGATGCTCAATTCTCTCCAGTGATATTTCACAATCTCTCAGGTTACGACACTCACTTGTTTATGAAAAATATCTGTGTTAGCGAGGGGGAGTTCAATTGTATCATGCAAAACGATGAAAAATACATTTCATTCACTAAATGTAAAATCGTCGATAAAAACATAGTCATCGATGGTTTGATTGAGAAAATGAGTCCCATCCATAGAGAGATGCATTTCATCGATAGTTATAAATTTATGTCAACCAGTCTGGAAAAATTGGTCAACAGTTTGAATAGGGAGAAATTTAAAATCATGAGTAAACATTTTAATGATCAACGAGATTTGGTGGACATTATGTTGAGGAAAGTCATCTACCCTTACGATTATATGAGTGATCTTGAAAAATTCGACGACGTCGCTCTACCTCCCAAAGAAGATTTTTATTCAAAATTATACCAGTCTCACATTTCCGATGATGATTACGAACATATGCAAAAAGTGTGGACATTATTTGACATGAAATCCATGAGAGAATATCACAACCTCTATTTGAAAACTGACGTGTTTCTCTTGGCCGATGTGTTCGAAAATTGGAATTTCACTGCACCCAGACTCTCTAAGCTAATAATTATCACATGGGAAAAGATTTCGATTTGGAAAAACCGAGTGAATACATAGAGTATTGGGACGCTAATAATTTGTATGGTTGGGTCATGAGTCATCCTTTACCGATCAGAAATTTCAAATGGGTCGAAATGTTGCAAGAAAAAAAAATGGAGAGATTATCCTTGTATTCTAGAGGTTGATTTGTAATACGTTACACAATCCACACAATGATTATCCACTAGCTCCCAAATGAATAGAAGTGAACAACGTCGAAAAACGCGTTCCTAATTATATCACAAATGCAAGTATGTGGTCTACTGCGAAAATCTGAAACATTACATCAATCACGGGATGAAATTGATCAACGTGCATTGAATCATTTGATTCGACGAGGAGCCTTGGATGAAAAAATACATCGATCTCAACACGAATTTAAGAATGCAGGCTGAGAGCAATTTCGAAAAAGATTTCTTCAAACTCATGAACAATTGCGTGTTTGGGAAATCTATGGAAAACATGAGGAATAGAACTAACATTCAACTCGTCACGTCTGAAGAGAGGTCTAGAAAATTAATTGCGAAACCCAGTTATCAACATAGAAGCATATTCGATGAA
Source organism: Pictodentalium vernedei (assembly GCA_031216915.1). Classification (NCBI taxonomy): domain Eukaryota; kingdom Metazoa; phylum Mollusca; class Scaphopoda; order Dentaliida; family Dentaliidae; genus Pictodentalium; species Pictodentalium vernedei. The sequence continues at coordinate 470,606,663 of CM062293.1, forward strand.
AATCTAGTTGCCGTGCACATGCAAAGGACGCATCTATGGTTCGATAAACCCTGTTATCTCGGAGCGATCATCTTAGACATTAGCAAGCAGTTGATGTACGAGTTTCACTACGATTACGTCAAAGCAAAATTCGATTCAAAAGCTAAACTATTGTTCACCGACACGAACAGTTTAGCTTACGAAATAGAGACTAGGGACATCTATGAGGACATAGCATCAGACGTGAATGAATGGTTCGACACAAGTAATTATCCCAACGATCACCCGTCTAAGATTCCAAAGGGTACTAATAAAAAGGTATTGGGTAAATTTAAAGACTCGAGCAGTGGAAGACAAATCACCAAATTCGTGGGCTTGAGACCTAAATTGTACGCTTATCTCATCGATGGTGAAGAGATCAAGAGATGTAAAGGCATTCAAGCGTGTGTGATGAATAAAAACATTGCTTTCGAAAAGTATAAAGACTGTCTATGATTGTGTTGATGGCTGACAATGATAAGAGAATTATATGCGAGGATAAAATACACACTTTTGCACTCGGACATTATACTACAATATTTCAACAAAATCAAGAGGATGATGAACAGAGTATGACAGAAGACATTGAAATGTCGTAAGTTTAAAAAGAACTCATGAGTTTGTAAATGAAAAAAAATAATAGAAAAAAAAAGTAATAAATAAAAAACAAAATAAAAACAAAAACATATTATAAATAATAAGAAAATAAAACACATATCCGTAGAAGGTGTCATCTTACCCAACGAACCCATATCCAACACTGATCTATCGAAAGGAGCAAAAGATTTAAAAATCAAACATTTTCGAGGTGTGTTTTCTAGAGATGACTTGCCAAGGAAAAAAGACTAAGACTGGACGATATCGGAGGTGAGGGCATGCATTGGGGCACATGGTCTTCGAATCGGAATAAAAATTATTATTTCGATAGCTGCAGAATCTCACCACCGATAGAAATAAAGAACTATTTAACATCAGTTATTTACAATACCGAATGAGCACAAGTGCCAAATTGAGTGTTTTGCGGTCATCTATGCCTCTACTTTCTCAAGAGATGGTCGGAAGGAGATCACTTTCAAGATATTCTCAATGATTTACATTAAAGAAAAATTTATTTTGAGATATATATAGAGAGATATAAAAAAAATATTGGTTACATTAATTAAAATAATAAAAAAAATATATAATTTTAAATAACAAAAAAAACTCAAAAAACAAAAACATGACAGTCGATAAATTCGGTCGTGCTGACGATAATGAAGGTTCCTCTTGAAAGAAAAGAAAAACCACAGTCGAAATTGTTGGTAACATTGCCAACTTGGACAAAAGAACCTTTAAATTTAAACAATAAGAAAATCTACAATCTTCCCAAACCAATTGATCAGTCGACTAAAAAGATGTTGATAGAGGAGATGAAAATTTTCGGCAGATGATGAGAGATAATTGCGTGAATAAAGACATGACGGACGATCTTGACTTGAAATCTAAACCAGTGGTGAATGTAGCAGATCCTAGACATTCGACCAAGGTTGCTACTTAAAAATATGCGGATGACTCTCACACGAGATTCAGTAAACATCTGAGAGATCGCTACATTCCTAAAGTGATGCAGCCTAAACTGAACATGAATTCTAACAAGATAATTAACGTGCCTGATCCCATGAATCCCAATGATGCGGCAACCAAACAATACGTAGACTTGGAACTGAGAAAGAATAACGTTGACGAGCTAGAAATGAAGTCGGATCTGGATGCGGGATTCAACAAGATATTGAATCTGTCTGTGATCAATGATATGGATAAAGACTTGACAGTAGTCAACAAAGGCTATGCGGATTCTCAATCCTATCTGGAATCTGAAGATGATGACTTATATCTGAACAAACAATCTGGAGGAAAAATGGTGGCTGGCATCAACATGAATGGTTACGAACTATTCGGTTTTGATGATGAGCCAGAATACGATTCCAGTGCACTCAGTAGTAAGTTCTTGGAAGAAAATACCGTTTGTAGAAAAAGTGATATGATGGAAGGCAATATAAACATGGGAGGGCACGCACTCACGAATCTGCTGGATCCCACTCACATGATGGATGCTTGCAATCTGATCTCCGTCGTGAAAAAGATAAAATATGCTAGACAATTGATCACCATCTGGGCCGAGGAGAGTATTGCGTTAGATGCAGAAAAATCCGAATGGTCTTTCGGAAATGGGGGTAGCGGACCATTGCATAGTCTGATAGGATATCCCATGCCTGTGGGAGGTGATATCATTCAAATAAGTCTAACTTCTATGGACTGGAGCGAAAAAGCAATTGTCAATCTCGTGGTGAACAGTGTTGAATGTGAGAAGAGCTATAGAGTCGAAAAGATGAAGGAAATACATTTGAACACTAGCGTCTTCGGTATGTCTCTCAAGGTGCAAATGGGGGATAGGATCAATTTCAAGATGAAAACCAATAATTCTCAAGCTGTCACTTCAGTGGTCTCTCTGTTGATCGAACTGGACCCTCTAAACAAACAGTCAGTGCCCCCCGAAAGATTAAAAATAACCAAAAAAAAACCCACCAAAGAATGAACGACAATGAGAAATAATACAATATTTCAAATGCAAACGATTCTTAACTCTCGAAAACCTGAGAAGCAAGAAAGATAAATTGCATTTGATATCGTGTTTCGTTTCTTATTAAGGAGAAAACCTAAAAGAAGTTTCTAGGTTCAATCAAACCTATCGTACATTATTCTTGCTTAAAAAATTAAGCAAACAGCAAGAGAAATAAATATTTTGTGAAGTTATAAACCGTTTCGAAATTGTGTAGGGGAGACAACTCCAAAAAAAAAATAATTGGATTTTAAGAGATTGAATATTCTGTCTCTCAAAAATTCAATTATATTTTTTTTTTATTATTATTATTTTATTTTGTTTTGGTTTGACATTCTGAACTTGCATAAATTGTTATTTGTTCTGGTTTAACATTCTTAAAACACTCGTCCATGTCTAAATCAAGATTCAACATAGCAATAATAAATTCTTCAAAAGTCGTTTTTCCTCTATACGTTAACATATCTAGTAAATGTCTCACGCAGTCTTTCATGGTTGTTCCCTGTTTTTTAATTTGTTCTACCATTTCCAAAATCAATATTATGGGTGTTGTCATTTCCAATCGATCTTATATATTTAATAAATTGCTCTCATTTAAGTTTCCTACCAAATCATTCGATTTCGTCTCAATCATTCTGTATCTCGATTATTCATTTTTTAGGAGTTTTTTTTATTATTGATTTTTGTTTTATATTTTATCGATATTTTTTTTTTTTTTGGGGGGGGGGGTATTTTTCATTTCTATTTTTATATTATATCATTGAATGATAGATATTTTTTGCCCATCCGATTCGAATTCTAACTCTCTGTCAGATAAGTCTAGAGCAAAAGCCTCGGTTCTCCTCGGCACATTCTTATCGAATTGCATCTTGATCTGAATGTCTAAGACGCTACTCTTGAGTCACTCGCTCCTTTTACTAACGTCAAATACGAACAGGGGATACATCGATTTATATTCGTTGGGAGTGATGTTAGGATTACCCATCTATTCATCCAGTTGATGATATTTCTTTCTGAAATCCACTGCATAGTCTGCAAAAATTGTTCTTATCGAAAGAGGCATAGCAATCGATGGCCGGATATTACATGGCATTTAGAAATACCTGCATGTTTCTCAATTTACAATGATCAAATAGGCAAGGTTTGAATTACCACTACAATGAATCTTTCTGAAGCAGATTTCATGGTCAATCTCCAATTGAAGTGATTGCTAGATGATGGAATACTAGCCGTGTCGCACTGTCTCATTCTAAATCCCACTGGCAATTTACTCTTCAATTCTATGATCTTGTAGAGACATACTTTCTCCTCGACTGAAGGCAATACGTGTGGAACAAACCAAGATATCTTGTTCAGATGTATCTTACCCACATCAGTCGCAGTGGGTCTCATAATGGGCTTCGTCATTTCCTTTTCGAACCAACATCAGATTGTGTTTGAATCCGCGGAGAATCTTATCGTAATCTTCCACAAATCTGAATATGTGTTTCAGAGGTATCCTGAACGAAAACGTTCCTTTGGGTCTCGATATCTTGACGACGCAATTTAATCTCAGGGCGGCACCGGTATTGGCTGCACTCATGTCGGCAACGGTACCTTTCACCCACAATTGATTGAGTCCTTTAGATTTCGAAAAATCGTCCGGATACTTCAAGAGTCCATACATCATGGTGGCTTATCCGGGAAGAAACACGGATTCTGTCTCTTGTCCCGAGAGCATGTATTTTATATTACTGAACAGATACATCATACCATTATTGGCTAGAGTGAACACATCATCATCGGCATAATTGCTTCCGTCTTCCTTGGTGAGATGCCCCTGTATCACTATGTAACTTTCGCTGGGATGAACAAACAGATCTTGAGTTTTGACATTGATTCTTATTTCACTGGCATTGTTAGACTGATTCCAGTCACTTGTTCATACTCGTGAACTTTATATTCTTGAATGCTTTCGTCTCTCACTATACCTTCGGTTATATCTATTATATTCATCATGTTTTGTTTTTTTTGTTGTCTGTTTTTCTTATGACTCCCATTTTTTATGACCCCATCTGAATCGACGTTTGGTACCGATCATTTTACCGACCAACGAACGTTCGAGTTTCTCTCTACTAGTGGGATTTGGTATATTTTTCAACGTTGTCAACATGTTTTTATCACAGATTCGATTACAATTCTTGACGTCAGGATGTTTAGCATAGCACAGATCGAGAGTGTAAGCGGCCGAATCCCCTCTATTGATGGATTTGCTCCAAGATTTAGGTGTCAGATCTCGATTGAATCTCTTGTTTAATTTTGTGCCAGGTCCTGTGAATTGATGTCCTGGAAGATGCATTTCAAACGGGTAGATTATTAATTAATTTATTCATCAAACCAGTACCACGTTTGACGAATTGCGATTTTTGTTTTGTTGAGCCGCATATTTTACACGTTCTGTGAAGCATGGGACTTTTATTTTTTGTCAGTACTTTTTTAATGTTAACCGTATCGGTAACTCTCTTGCATTTGATGCAATACATTTTTTTTGTTTTTTTTTGTTTTTTCATATTTTTATGTATATTTTTAATTATTTATTTATTTTTTTTAAATTTATATATAATTTTTATTCTTCTTTTATATATACAATTTTTTTTCTCAATTGATTGCTTCTGGAATCTTTTTGGGATTCAATAAATTACGAAACGATTGTTTCGCTTCTTCCCTACCTTTTTCCATGAAACAATCCTTCAATTCTTCCTTGAGAATCTGACGACTCTTGACTTTGCATTCATGACTTCGTATTTTTGTTTTTCGTTCAATATGTCGATGAATTCGCCGTCTGAAATCCTACCATCTTTCAATGCCATAGAAATCTTATCTGACATGGAATCGATCTTTACATCGGTCAAATTGCTGATGTTTTCGTGTTTCTTGGCCTTCACGGATAAATTTTTAGAGAGAAATTTTCCAATTGTACTGACGAATACAGCAGTCAAAGCCAATCCTTCCATGGCCAACACGACCAGAAGAGCAATGAGGGCAGTCAACAATAGACTGATTCTGGCAACGTTCAAACCCATAGAGATTGAGATGAGAGTCAAATCCACACCATTCACGAATTTCTCTAATCTCGAATATTTCTTATTGCGCGAACAATGAGAATCTCTCTCTCACATCAGGTACGATTGAATTCTATTGATTTGTTGGATTCGATACCTCTGCACCTCACCATCACTACTTTTTGGTGGTGGAAGAGGTGCCGTGGGCTCCATCTTCTCTAACAATGGATAGATGTTTTTTATTTCAATGTCTATTATTATATATTTTATGTATTTTTTTTCACTCTTTATTATTTTAACATTTTTTTTTTTTTTAGTGGAAAACCACATAAGTTTTTTTTTATTATTATGAATATTATAAGGTTTTTTTTATTTTTTTTTTATTTCTTATATATATATAAAAAAAAAATTATTATATAACGAAAAAATGTTTTAGCAGTCTCTCCTTTTCCAACAAATATTCCAAAACACATTCTCTGTCTTCGGTGGTGAGACTTCGATGCACTAACTTCATTTTTTCCGATTTTGTAGGCTCGAGTTCTCCAACACAAGACACGAATTGTCTCCAACATTTGATCACATCATCACATTGAACGTATTCCAATGCAGGCATGAAATACACGGTGATGGTGTCTTCCCATTCCATCAGAAGACAAGAATGACCAATGTGATTAAATTCTTTCTCCTCTCGACAACTGAGGCATCTTTTGGTCAAGTCACAAGGAAGTTGTTCATTCACACAGATTGCGTAAGCTCTGCACAGCGCTCTTCGAAGAAACCAAACTATCGATTCCATGGAATCATTCTTCATAATATTTTATATATATAAAAAAAAAATTTCTATTCTTATTATTTTATTTTTTTTTCTATTATTTTGTTTTTGGTATTATTTTTTTATATTTTTTCTCTTTTATATATATTTCATTTTTTTAATAACAACATATCTATTCATCTCATCATCAAACGAATGAACGAATACTTCTTGTCTATTATGATCGCGTGTATTGGAAAGAGATGACATTTTTTTTTCCAAAGTTGGAGTTTATGCCTCTCATATTTCGATAAAACCATTATTTTTTTAGCATTAGAATGATACTGGAAATGTCGTTTTCTCTTCTTTTGTTTCATTTGTTTTATTTTATAATAACATACCCAAAATGGGTATCTTCTTAAACAGCAAATTCTGACCGAACAATAAACCTTTACCAATCGGTTCAACATTCTCTCTGGTCTTCAGATACAGACCGTCTCTGTGAAAAGCATTGCCACCTTTTCTCATGGGTCCTAGATACAATCATTTATATTCAACATCTACGCGACACACAGTTCCTCCCTTCTTCAAAAATAGTCTCTTTCCTCTCTTCTTCAGAAACAATCCTCTACCCATTATTCCCTCGACTCCTGATCTAGTGAGTCCTGAGAGAGCTCCCACGCCCAGAGCTGGTAACACCATCTTCGCGAGAATGGGTAATGCTTTGGCGGCGAGTCCCGCCAATAACAGTGAGAAACTGCCTTTCATTCTCAGATTGTATCTCAATTGGGCAAGACTCAATCTCACCATCATTCCCACTTGATTATGAATCATTTTCTCCATCCCTTTGCTTTGAGTTTTAGTCCAGGCGATTCGATCGCTACCACCACTCGCCAGATCTTCGTAACAGAATTTAAATCTAAAGGCCTCACCTCGAAGGCTCAACGCTCTGCGAAGTTTAGCTTTTTTTCCTTGTATATTTTTTCCTTATGATATGTTCACATTTTTAATGATGCATCAGCTGCTACTCATATTTGTTGTTGTCTTTTTTTTCACTGGATTATAAAAAAATTTTTAATTAGAAATATTACAAGTTGGTGATTTTTATTTTAATTATTATAAATATTATAAGTTTTTTTTAGTTTATTTTTTAATTTCTTATATAAATATATAAAAGAATGAAAAAAAAATTATTTTGTTAAATGAAAAAAATCAATTTTTTTTTTTCAAATTGTATTTTTTTTTTTCAAATTATATTTATTTTAATTTTTTTTATTTACTTTTCATATCTCTCTGATGTGAAATCATATAGTAACTCTCTCTCTCTGCAAAAATCTAACAGATCTCCATTCTGATCTGTCAACGTGGTTTTGATGCTATACAACATGTCAAGGATCACAGGTAGATAGACGAGATTTCGAGGTCACTCCATGATCTTGTAACCTGACGAAACGTCTGGAAAAAACGAGTAGATCGAAGGCTGAGCGCTACTGTTGACATAACTTCCCGAGATCATGCTGACATTCACAAAAATGCTATTGATTGCAAGAATGTCTACCATATTTTCGGATGCGGCGTGACCTCAATACATCTTTTGATCGAATCCCAACATTTCACCGATCGAATCTTCCACACCTAAATCCACTCGAAAATTATCCCCCAAGTCTAATATCATCTGCAGAGTACTCATATTGGGAGCGAGTCTTAGCATATTGACTGTCAGTCTTCAGTCGCATCTGGATGTGATGGTTCAGATCGTCTATGTCATAACTTCCTTTGGAATACTTGAATGCATTATTCTTTGCGGTGACATTGGGAAACGAATAGTAGGTCTCGAGATTAACCAACGCCATCTCGTATCTCTTTTCCTTCTTCAATTTAATGGAAGGCTCAAACTTAGTCGTGAATCGAGTTGCGTCGTGACTCACTATGATTTGAAAGGATTGTTTCGCAGCTGTATTCTCGACTATCTGTTCTAATAGATGATATTCTGAAATTTTTATTATTATTTATGTATTTTTTTTATATTTTATTGATATTATTTTTTTATTTTCTTCTCTATTATTATTAGGAATATAAAAAATCGTCGAATCCACTTCGATATTTTCCGTTGTTAAATTCACTAATCAAATCGATCACCACGAAATTGTGAAGTCCTTTGTCCCACACCTTCTTACAAAATCTCCTGAATTCTTCCCTACTCAAGTCGTTGGCCACGTGATCTCTATAGGTGTGATTGAGATTCTTGAGATCCTGACGAAAGAGACACAGAAAATTGGCATTCTCCCTTATCGTCTGTCTGGGCAGTCGAAAATAATTCTGAAACAAATAGAAGCAATCCACGTTGCTGTGACGTCCTCGAGCGTAATACGATTCACATCGATTCTGTCTCTCCAACAGTAGGTCGTCGAAGATCATGAGATTCTTATTCTCCGACTTCAACTGTCTGGGATTAGGAAAGTTGTCGGCATTCTCATAAAACTGACATTCCACGTTCGAACACTCCAAGTTTCTCTTAGTCAGTTCTCTCATCGTTCGTTCCAATATATTCGAAGTCTCGTGTCAGTCGAATTTGTCTCGATTGTCAAAGATTCTCAGCATAACATCCTTGAGTAATTTACGTATCATGCACTCTCGAAGCAATCTATATTCCGGTTGAAAGAGACTCTTTGCCAAAAACGAATAATCTGTCTTAATCCAACCAACCAGGTCGCAACAATAGATTCATCAAGAGATTGGTCTTTCCGCAATTAGATTTTCCCACTATTAAACCTGTTATGCTCTTGGGAAAGAACTCGTCATTCGACCTCTTGGTCATCACGTCATTCCAAGACATGTCTTCGATATTCGATATTCATTTTTTTTCTCTAATTTGTTTTGTTTTTTACTATGTTTTGACTTATGTTTTTTTTCTAATTTTTTTATATTTCAGTTTTCTATTTTTATATATATATATAATTTTTTTTTATTATTTATAAATCACTTTCTATCCTGATACTTTAGTCATTTTAGCCAAGTCTTGTATCGGTACAACATCATCATAGAAATCTCTCCAACGTTTTGGTTCGATTCTCGATCATTTGGCAGGTTGTGGAGCTATCAATTTATTAATCAAGGCATCGGCACCTCTCTTACCGGCTTCCGAAGCTATTCTACCACTCGCTTCGTTCGCAGCTTTCTTACTCGCATTGGTTGCCGTTTTCTTCCAATTTTGAGAGCACTCAACACGATCTGTTTTGCGGTATCACCAGTGAATTTACGAGTTAAAAATCGCATCATCGAATCGACGATGTCCGATCCGCCGTAGACGTAACATCTAGCATATCCTCTGTTATTTATCACTCTCATTTTTTTTTTTATTATTATTTTTTTTTTAAATATATATTTTTTTATTTACTTAATATTTTTTTTTCTCTCTCTCTTACTATTTTAGTATTTCAAATGATTCATTAACTTTTGATAATCCTTCTTAGGCAAGATCTTCAGCCTCAACAATTTGTCTCACATGCTCACTATCTCGTTATCCACTCCGGTGTTACCAGCCAGTTCAATCTCCCCAACAAGGCATCGGGATCGTGCAGAAGAAATATCGTGTCAGTCATTCCCTTTCTATTTCGTCGATTTCACGAAATACTCATTCGCCTTCCATATGGGTTCCACCACGTGTTTCCACTTGTAACCTCTGCTATCCTTCGGACTCATCTCTTCGGTATCGTTGTTTTTCTTCATGGCGTGAGTCTGGACCAGAATGTTTCCGTAATTTTTGTAATCCTCCTCGGAGTAATCGTCGGGTCTCTGGCGAGTTAGCAGAGTATGCAATCCGTGGGTCAATTGGTACCTGTTTGAACCGACGATCAAATTACAACCGTCTGCAAGCACTTCCGTGTCACCCACGAAAATTTTTTCGCCATCGTCACGAAATCCATACAATTTTTGCGGACCGGAGCGGGCGCACCTCGACTCTGCAAGCTATCTCTCTCTCTCTCCTTGCCAAAAACCTCACCTCGTCATCGCTGGAGAGTTCTGGCGCACCGATAAATTCACCCTCTTGATTCGAACTCCGTTTTTCCGCGGTAATCGGCGTTGGATCGCTGGTCTTCCATCCGCACCGGTGGTGTCTTTTTTGACGGTATTCTGTCGAAAAAAATCACCTAAAATGGCGGGTCTGTGTTACCTCTGCGAAAAGGTGAGTGTTTTCAGGAGATCGATCGTTGTCAGATTTTACTAGCGCACCAAAAGTGAATTTTTAAGAGAGGGAATTTTGTAGAGTTTGTTAAAATTCCATCGAAATTTTAGTCGGATCCACGTTGATCGTTAGAGAATTGAACATTAAACCCACGATGTCTACCGCAAACACTGTAAAACCCAGGGAAAAGGGACGATGTGATTGTGTACGTATCGCATCCTTACATTTCAATCGTGATGAACACAATTTGCTCGAAAAAAACTCAGTTTTTTGGTGAGGTGCGATCGAAACAAAAAATTAAATGCGCTTTAACCTCTCCGTTACGCACTACTGTCAAGTTTCCTTTTGTGACTTTTTAAAACTAAAACAACAGACAGCTTCAGGAACTGTCTGTTGTTTTGTCTACTAAAAGTAACAAAAGTAAACTTGGCTTTTGGCTTTATTTTCTACTGATGCCTTGGGACATAGGTATTTTCTCAACAATTACTTGCTTCTTAACCCTTTACCTAACACGAAAAGCAGAGGACACTTGCAAACGGAATTATTGGATGAGTAATTTTTTTCATTTTCTGCGTCAAAACAATAGCTTATGACTCCTCGGTGGAACGAGCTCAACGAGCTCGCTGCAATGAGGGGTAATAAGCTATGTTTTTTAGGCCAAAAGTGAAAAAATAATAAAAATGTAATGGCATTTCTATGAATAGCGCTGGCCGTTTTTGGACGTTACGTTGGGTAAAGGGTTAATTGGACCTTCCTTAGGCGCCTAATGATTTCAAGGGAGATATCTTTACCAAGAGAGATAACTCTATCGAAAGTCGATTTTCATTGCGATATAAGTCAAGGATAAGTGTTAAATGATAGAGTTAAATGTACTTACTCGAATCAGCTCTGTTATAAATGTTCACCCACAATATCTTGTACTGTCTTTGCAGATCGACTTTCCACCATGGACCGTCAGATGCTTTCGTGTGTATACATGATCCATCTAGAAAATTTGAGTCAGTGTCACCATCCACAGCCAAGTTCGCTCCAAATGTATACGTTCCGTATACTCCACCAATCGACAAAGATCCACCCCATGTACTGATTTGTTCGGCTGGTTTTTGAAAAGCAACATTGGCACCTAAACAAAAGAAAAATAGCTTGATCTGGTTACAGCTCCAGGAAGCATTCTTTCTTAAAGTACAATGAATACAAATGCGGGGAGATAATTTCAGTCGGATCGCGACGACAATTTCTGCAATTCAATTTCAACATACATACATAAACCTGAACATTCCCTGTATTTAGCGATACCTTACGAACATAAAATCGTGTAAAATGAAATTAATTATTTATTTATTGGTGTTTAAGGTCACATATTTATGCACAATGGCTAATCATGACCGCGGCAGTTTTATGGGTGGAGGAAGCCGGAGTACCCGGAGAGAACCACCGAGCAACGGCGAGCAACTGTCAGCTCCCCAACATACTAACTCCACGCAAGCGTAGGGTTAGCATTAGTTGAAGACAGTACGTGCAGTACGTCTCAGTACACAACGTCACCGTGCCCCCACGCGGACAATGGAGATGAAGTGTCTTGCCCAAAGACACAACGCGGTTGCCGCATGTGGAATTCGAACCGAGGACCTCTCGGCTTGCAGCCTACACCTCTACCTAATGAGCCACCGCACTCCCTTGTAAAATGAAATAATCCAAGTACAATACCTCCCTTAGGTTTCGAGAAATTATCGTACTAGTATCGTATTATTGGTCCAAGTTCAATGTATGATCGCTGATCTCTGTGCAATTAAATTGCGGGAACACCCACTTGGCACATATAGAAAAGGGTATCACTTGTCATCTTGATGTTAGGGAGGGAGAGAGGGTGAGGCAACTGTTGCTGCCGATTTCGTTTTAACCCTTTACCTAACATGAAAAGCAGACGACACTTGCAAACAAAATTCTTGAATAACTAATATTTTTCTTTTTTTGTCTCAAGAACATAGATTATGACCCCGCATTGGAACGAGCTCGTTCCAAAGAGGGGTCATAACCTATGTTTTGAGACAAAAAATGAAAAAATAATGAAAATGAAATGGCGGTTTTTGTGAATAGCGCTGGCCGGTTTTGGCCGTTATGTTGGGTAAAGAGTTAAAGAACACACTTTGATGTCTCGGAAAATGAATATCTTGATGATGTGTACACATTTCGGCGAAATGCAAACTGAATATTTTCTACAAATTTTAGTTAAGTTTGACAAAGTACAAGTGCCAAGATTAATTAAAATGATACCGTGTTACTTGTTTTCGTTTTATGTTTGATGTTGTGAAAGTTGTTACGCTGTGACTACAGTCACAGCGCAACAGCTTTCACATCAACAAACGTCACCGATGGGAGAGGTTACAGCGTTCATTGACTTGACGCCATCTTGAAGTGGGAGGTAAGTTTGAGTTGTGACGTTTTTTGCTGTTTTTCCAGCAAACAGCTTGTGCAGATATCAGTGGATGATTACTGTAGACATTACTGAACAAGCAATACAATTTCATTCAAAATTCAACAAGCAAGGGATAATAACATTCTTAGTTTATTTTATTCGAACGGTGGTTATTATCGACGTTGTCCAAGACCTTTTTAGGAAGCCCACCCCAAACGTAAATGAAATATGCTAATTATTGAAGTTATCGCATATACTCGTTTTCTGGACAAATGGGACATCTGTCCCAACCGACAGGCGGGTGGACATACAGGCGGAGATATTCACTGTATCTCTTCACGTGGGGGTGATAAACTGTTGTTACTGTCTGTCAAAGTATTCTAAAACCATTTAGTGAACAGACTGTGTTGGGTCATTTTTCATTGCAAAATCGGTTATGCGAGAATTCCTTACCTCCATATATTTCCACCTCACACATTGACAGGAGTCGATTTTGGCCTGTGATTTGTACAGTCACATGTCGTCCTTGAAGAGCTTGAGAACATCTGAGTGGGATTATCTCTCCTGGATTATCTCTTTTATCTTCATAACATAATTTATTTTTTGTGAAGTTACCCTTGTTGTTGCCGACGTAAACTTTAAATTTGGCAAGACGAGTCTCATCTGAAAATAATTTTTTGTAATTGAGTGTTGGTTTTGGTCGTAGGAGTCTTATTCATCTTACTGATTGAAATGACATATTAGTCTGGTTGAAAGGATGGACCCCGAAAAAAAAGATATTTTAACAATGTAGGTATCATTCGATGTGGAAATGCCCCAAGAACGATCTCTCCAAGATTCGCTACTATCACCCTCGGGGAATATGTTTTATAGCGTCTTGAATTTGGGGTTGCGTGGCGTAAGTTGGAGTAAAGATTTTCGCTCGAGCACTAAACGCAATTCTGAGGGATTGCGTTTGACGTCATGTCGCGGTGTATTATGGGTCTGCAAATAATATATTTGTTTTGGTGCCTGTTACTGTGACAGAAAGCAATGGCTTATCTTTCGACAATTAGCTCTCGGGCAACCTGTTTTATTCTGTTTGGAATTCGACGCTGTTAGGGCTGTTTGTTTACTCACTCGCAGACGACCATTGATACAATATGATTTCTCTTCAATCACAAAGATATACAGATAGTCTTTGGTGCTCCGACTTTGGGTATTCCAGTGAATAAGTATTTAATTCAGCTTGAAACCATCAAGATTGTAACACAATTAGTAATCATAAAACTTCATCGGTGAGTAATGTCATAAAACATTCGTTTAAATCACGTTTCTACACGCTAAAAACTAAAGTGTTAAAAACTACACTTGAAGTGCTGTATTTAACACTTAGTAAGTGCTGAACTAGCACTTTGTTCAAGTGCAGATATCCCAGAACATGACAGGTGTTGACAATAATACCACTTGACAAGTGTAATGTCGCGACACTTAAAAGGAAACAACGCAGATGACGCGGATCAGGCTCGAACTCGCGAGCCTGATCCGCGTCATCTGCGTTGTGTCGTTTTAATTATGTACCCACCAAGCGCAAATCAAATTATGGACGATTCTGGAAGAACCACCAATGCTAGACACATGGGAAGTGCCATCCATTCAAGTTTCAGATGTCTGACGATTGTAATGTCTAAGTGCTTAAAGCATTGCACTTTGAGTGTTAAAATCAAACCCTAAGAGTTAGAATGGGTTTAACACCTTGAAAGAGTCAGTTTTAACACTTTAGTTTTTAGTGTGTATTGAGAAACATTTCTTGAGTTGATTCAACGAAAATTAATGTTTAGGCCTAAAAAGTTAAAACTCGGTTTCCCAAGCCCTCCGGTGAAGTCCGTTCGGCTACCACATGCTCTCTTCCTATAACCAATGCAAACTTAAAAACAATAATAATTATATGGTTTATATCTGATAAATTACCCAGGTTAACAAAATTGCTTTGCGTTTGTCCCTTGAGTGCAACAAGGCTTTGCAATGCTTTAGCATTGCAAAACCAACTTGCACTCAAGGGACGAAATACACCACCACCCATGCTATTCTGTGAACTATGAGACCTAAAACATAAAGCAAACCAACATGCAATTGTACAAAAAAATGCCAGGAGAAACAGAAGACCTACTTTGTGTTTTTTTTAGCTTTTCGATTCAACCATCTGGAATATTTCATTTGGTCTGGAAAGCGAGCTGTATGTTTGCTTTTCTAACCAACTGAAACATTCCAGACGGTTTAATCAATTATACTGTTAGCTTGAGAGCTTGTGTCGTCGGTCGTCCAAAACGTGGTACCGGTCACACGGTTCCACTCCCAATAGAGTTGTGTAACATTTCTGTTACAAACGTTTCTTTGTTGTTGTACGAGGCAGAATTCCTCTATTAGTCAGTACACCCTGCTGAAAGTACACGTAGACTTTGATTCATTCATTGAAACAGAGACAAATTAATGTTAATGTTTGTCAAATTCATCTTACACTTTCTCTTCCTGAATTCTAAGTAATTACGGCATTGGACTTTAAACCGAAATGTCCACGGTAGCGCCGCGTACTAAGGCGTACAGTACGTCGGTGGTGCACTTGTCTTCAACCAATGCTAACTCTGCTTGTGTGGAGTTAGTACGTTGGGAGTCTGACAGTTGGTCTCTGCTAATTGGTGGTTCACCGTACTCCGGTTTCCTCCACCCGTAAAACTGTAAAATCTGGCTGTCGAAAGTGTCGTTAAAGCCCAATAAATAAATAAATAAATAAATAAATAAATAAATAAATAAATAAAATAAAAAAATAAATAAATAAATAAATAAATAAATAAATAAATAAATTAATTAATTAAAATATATAAAAAAATAAATATATAAATAAATGAATAAATAAGGGTGAATTGTATGGGACGTTACGTTTATTATACCACGGAGGTGAATAAAATGTGTACGCAGATTTGACAATAATGTTGACTCAACAGTTGTAGGAAAGCCCTCTTAAAGAGAGATTTCCAAAACTGGTTCGATATGCCAACTGTTCATATCTCCTTTGTTTCAAAATGTTTGGCGACTGCGTTGAATTAGCTCCAAGTTTAGTGCTGAATCTACTTCAGTTCATGTAATATTCTGTTAAAATTGAATGCTAATCTTGGTAAATTTATTTGATTTGGAATAAATACTGTTTAAACAGAGCTGGTTCCACCTCGGGGACCAGATTAGAACCAGTTTTGGTTATAAAGAGAACCTATATTTTTGGCAGTGTATGTGCCTACTGGCACATAGAACACGTTGGAAGTCAGGGGACGAACTGATAATAAGTCAAGAATTTGAAGTTTCGCAAGTTATGTGACGTAATCTGATTAAAGGTGGATGGCAGTAAATTCGTTAGGTAAGGTTGGGCTTGACCTTTGATAATCTTATAAAATAAACTCATTTTTGGACATAGCGTCTTTCATAAATATTCTGCTATTCTACTTCCAGAAGTAAACAGGTTTTTTGGAACTGATCGGGTGAGCCCCGTAACAATACGGGCGGCATAGTCTTCTATGTGTTTGTCCCATGATAGATTTGATTGAAGTCACCTGGAAATGGTCAGACACTACAAATTTTCGATTTACTCTCTGAATGCCGACATGGTAAAACTGGAAAATTAAAATATTTTCTCTGAATACCGACTGCGAGGGTTGTTAATTTGGTATAGTCTGTTCTTTTAAAACACTGCTCTTTGATTACTGAGTGTCGGCATTCAGAGAAGTGACCACTGTTTAGATTTCTGTTACAAGACACTGTGCTAGTCGCAAACATTGTTGTCCTGTTGTGATTATTAATTAATTAAGCCATATCTGTTATCATTACAAAAAAAATTATTCTGTTAAATTATTCAACTGCTTTGTTCTGATTCCAAATCAGTCAAGCCAAACTCTTATTCTAAATAAACATCACAGTATATGTATAAATACTGTGTATTCAGAAATCATAGCATTCCAAATGGCAAATACCCAAGTACAAGTCGAATTTATACCCAACAGACGAGGTGGTCAAAATCTTGTTTATCATGGACAAAAATTAAGAGCCAGAGAAATAACATAATACATTGAAGATGTTGCCGACCAACCTACCCTTCAACAATAAACACATCAGAAAATATTATTAGAGGTTATAGAGACAATCATAACCATTCTGCAGACACTGTAGCTATTTGTGTAGATCGTGTCTCATTTTGTAGGATTGTAAATATGAAATGTAAAAATGTCCAAAATTGTTCGTTAAAAATATGTATGTTCATATGTTGTTCGTACGTTGTTCATATGTTGTTTGTTAAAAAAATTCGTAGAAAATATGTATTTGTTAATTGATCTCGTCTTCATTTGATAAAAAATAACTTGTCCAAAATGTTGATACAGGACAGAGCGAGTTAATCCGATTATCACACCTTCACTGGTCCCTGCAGGAGAACAATAGATGTCGGTATTCCGGGAAGTCCCCAAATTTTCAAATCAACGATAAGCCCCCAATTTTACAAACCCCTCGCCCTCTCCCCCCAAATACTTTTATATTGGAAAACGAAAACTAAACATAATTAACAGTCAACTAAGAAACGAATGTAGTGATTTTAAATGGGCACAGATATCAAAATAATATTTCGGACTCCTCGTATTGTTAGTGTGGTAATTACATCGAGGTCTCCGAGAACTCCTTTATGAAGTGCAACCAAAAACTTGTTATAAGAAACGAGTTTCTCAACAGATTAAGTAAATTCGAAATCTCACATGTCAATGAACTGTTCCTTGATGCACCCCTTCAGCCCATTGCTACTAAGTTGGCTAATTTGTTCGTGTGTGTGTCATATGATAAATAGAATATGAAATGAGTGTTTTTCTCATATAATATTTATGAAACTCGTCCGAATGTTCCGTTTGGGCTCGCCAAAACGGAAAATTCTTAGACTCGTTTCACAAATATTATATGAGAAAAACACTCATTCCATATCCTCTATTTATTACTGGCTTTGCCGCACTACATAATGTTTATGTTATTGGAAACGGAAAGGAGGGATTGCTAAGTGTTAAGCACTTGTCTCCCGATCCGAATTGCTGTAACGATTTGCAAATAAAATATGTTTAAATTAACAAAGAACCGATCAGTGATCACCCTAGACTGCTTATGTACAGCCTTGCCAACAAAAAGATACTTACAAAACTTTCTGTTGTATATAATCATGTATTCTACAGTGTATTCAGACTCCAGGTCCACGGTCCACCATTCGTTTGGACTACCATTCGTATGAGTACAGGTTCCTTCTCCCCATGGTGTTTTATTATCCCCATCCAGTGCCCGATTTGCTTCCGAATATGTCGATGACTGGGTGGCAGTCTTGCTATATGCTACATTTCCTGAAAACAGAGAAATCACATTATTACCACTTTTGCGGGCGTTCCTAGTACATTAACGATGTTTTACCGGGCGTTAAAACCTCGTAATGCTCAACAAGTACACGTCATGTGACGTGTTGGGCCGTTACTGACTATAACAGCCCGACACGTCAATAACAGCCCGACATGTCTAAATATAGACAATGACATCACATCTCTCAGCTGATCAGCAATATTTTTCCCAGATTTCCATTTGGATCGAAATTCAATTCGGATTTTTAATTTGTAAACACAATTAACACATTTGTTTCAAGTGTTTCCCTTTGTGTCACAGATAGATAATGTATCAAATATAGGAAGCGATGACATCTTTGATGAATAAACTCTTTGCCTAAAGTTCGCACTTCGAATATATATTTCATCATTTGACTTTCCAAATTTCGCCGTAGACTGATCAGACGATAGTCACGTTACCCGGTTTGTTTGTCAACAAATCAGACGATGGTGTCGCTGTTTTTTTTTAATTCTGAAACGTCAAAACTTCATTTATTTATCTTATTTCTCATATAATTTAATCGTAATGTACCCGATGTACGA
The DNA here is from genome assembly GCA_031216915.1 of Pictodentalium vernedei. Lineage (NCBI taxonomy): Eukaryota > Metazoa > Mollusca > Scaphopoda > Dentaliida > Dentaliidae > Pictodentalium > Pictodentalium vernedei. Next base: position 470,625,643 of record CM062293.1, read on the forward strand.
CAGTGGCAATAATAGAAATAACATGACTTTGTCGGGCATTTCAGTGTATCAACGGCTCAACAGAAATGGTTAACAGCCCTTGAGCTTATTAGCGGCCCTCGACTTCGTCGCGGGCCGCTAATAAACTCTTGGGCTGTTAACCATTTTTGTTGAGCCGTTAATACACTGCAACGCCCTTCAAAATCATGTTATTGTTATATTAAAACATTCAGCCAAACTACAAATAACAATGAAGGATATATTTTCCCTCGGAGTTTGCATCTTGGACAACATTTAGATCGTGAATAGCAATCCGTCGCCTGAGTGCTAGAATGTCCTATGTCCCCTATGGGACATAGGACATTCTTACACTCAGGCGACGAATCTTTCTCAAGTCGAACCAGCAACTATAGCATATGGCATGTCTTCAAATCAACGATGGGTATCGACTACACCCGAAGCCAGAAGGTCAACAGCATACTGTTGCCTAAAGAAGGCTTGTAACAATCAGTAGTGTAATAATCAACCAGTAGTGTAATACATATCAACCAGTAGTGTAATAACCAGTAGTGTTATAAACTTAATCAGTAGTGTAATAAACATCCATGAAAACCAACAATTTTTCAACCAAATTTGGGGTGGCTCAAATCATAGTTTGGGTACATCTTATCGATTTTTAATCATTTTATCGTACACTAAAAGGCGTTTTGCAGGTCAAACATCATTTCGTGAGTTCAGTACGGCGATGGAAGGTATTTTTATGATTTTTATGTGATGTGAATAATTGGCCAACTTTTAATTTACATAAAGCCACAAATGAAGAAAGTGACATTAAACACCAGAAAATACACACATCACATAAAAATCATAAAAATACCTTTCCTCGCCGCATTAAACCCACGAAATGATGTTTGACCTCCAAATCGCCTTTAAGTGTATGATAAAATGATTAAAAATCGATAAGATGAACCCAAACTATGATTTGAGCCACCCCAAAAATTTTTCAAATTTTGTTGAAAGATTGTCGGTTTTCATGGATGTTTATTACACTACTGGTTAAGTTTATTACACTACTGGTTATTACACTACTAGTTGATTTGTATTACAGTACTGGTTGATTATTACACTACTGGTTATTTTTTATTACACCACTGGTTAATATTGCACTACTGGTTGATTATTACACTACTGGTTGTTACAAGGCTCTTCGGTCAGCTTGTAAATATAATCTGGTTCAGCCGTCATCAAAATTGAATTCTCTTGGTGATATGGCATTTGCCATCGCTGGGCCAAGGCTATGGAATTCTCTTCCAACCCAAATGAATTCCGAGAATCATTCAAGTCGGGTATTAAAACGTTCCATTTCTCTTAGGCATTTTGCAATTTTGCACAGCCATAGATCGCTAAGTGTGGATTCAACCTTTTACCTAACATACCGGCCAAAAACGGCCAGGAAATTGACAAAAATAAGCCAACCACATCCTAACATATCTTATAAACGTCTCGATAGAACCACACAAATATGGATATCATTAGAACCGGCTCGACGAGCCGGTCCTAATGATATCCAAATTTGTATGGTTTTATTGAAAAATGGTGAGAATTTTTTTCGAAAAATGATAAATTTAATTTTTTCTGGCTGTTAAACTACTCCTCATTTATTCTTTTGAAGATGACCCCCGAACTCTCACCACCAGAGAAGCGAAGTAGCGCCTGTTCACTATGGTATACATGTTCTGCTTTACTGGCAAAATATGATTCAGCGAGGAGCGCCGAAGGTGGAAACCTGTTAAGTGGGTAGCATCCGTATACATGATTGACAAAACAGGACTTTATTTTTATGCTTTGGTAATGTTATAGCAACCGGTATTGAAAATGACCTTCAACACCATCAAATAAACAAATAAAGCATTATTGCATTTTGTTTTCGGATTGTTCGCCATTCCACGTTTTATCTTTCTGCAAACTATTTTATTGTCATATTTTTATTTCCCATTTTATAGTTGAGTTTGTGATCTATTACCACCTTTATTCACTGTCCGCACCCAAATTCTCTCCCATTACGATGTCATTTTTAAGCTCGTATCAATCAGATCGGCAAACATATTTATGATTGCAATATGTTCAGAGATTTGTCAAATAAAAAGGTGAGGATACGACATATGGATATTTTATCTTTGACCGGGGACGCAGGAAGCACGGGAACAGAGGGTGCAGCTGCCCTCCTTGACTTCCGGTCACAAGAGCTAGAGAAGGCAGACAATACACTTCCCAGGATCGTCACTCAATTTTTCTCAATGATTTATTCTCAAAGTAAAGCTAAAATACACCCCAAATACGTTCTGGGAGCTTTCAAAATCTAATGGGGGGGAGTTTGGGAGAAGGTGCCTATGGGAGGGGACACCTCTTTTCAAACTAACCCGTATCGGGCCTTCGGCTTTCGAGACATGCATGCTTCGGCATGTCATGGCGGGGCTGCTAGTGCGAGGTCTGACACCCCCCCCCCCCCCCTGAAGTCCTTCCGGCGCCCCTGCCTCTGGGCCGTTGGATAGTATTTTTCTTTAATGAAACATAACATTGACATTTTCTGTTAGCTATTCGAATCACTAATTATTGGAAGTAGTAAATTTGTAACTACATCCTAACATATCTTATGAACGTCTCGATAGAACCATACAAATATTTCATCACGTGGTGGGGTATCACCTTTGGAGATAGCACTGTCGACTAGCTCCCTCTTATTAGTTAGGGACACCATCTGAGACCTCAGATTAGGAAAGCAGTTTCTTTACAGCTAGTGCAAAGATGGTATGGAGTGTTCCTTACAATATGTTAAGGATGGAAACTCGATGGAAGCAAGGACTCGTGTGCGTCTGTAGGTTTGCAATATAAATTGGTAACGATGCATTTGTTGTCAATAAGTGACGCCATGTTAAGAAATGTAATGTTATCTGATACAATTTTAGCAGTGAATTTTATGCTATGGTGAAAGGTATTGCAAAAGGAGATAAATGCCATGTGATCAGACTGTTCCAGCTCACTTCAAGTCAGTATCACCAATAAACCATAGCAATGAGATGGTGGGCTTTGCAAATTGAGAAGAAAAAAGAATTAATTTCTCGAATCGCCCCATAAAGTTGTAGGCATAATAAAGATGGAGCCCCCCCCCCCCCCCCCCCACCCCCTCAAGTGACCAATATTCTGATCTCCTCAAAAGACTGAATGCAGATTAATTTTTCACAAGATGAACTGAGAATTTATTTCTTTAAAATCCCAGCCCATGGAATGTATGACATGACTCCACTGCCACTTCAAGTATCACCGAAATGTTATCACATATTAGCCAAGCGGTGCGAATGTCATTCGAAATCAAAGCTCGCCCGTCTTACGTCATTCTCACATTTTAAAAATAACTTCAGTGCGCCGAGCTACAAAACCAAAATATATTCTTCAAAACGTAATCGGCAATTGGAGACGTCTGAAAAATGAAAACTTTATCGAGAAAAAGTTTTTGTTTTGTTTGCGTTATCTATTATACAGTCATCGTAGACTTTGCGTTTATGAGATAATAAAAGTTATCATCAACAAAATTTTAATTAATGAAGCACCGGGTACAACCAGGTGCTTCATTAATTAAATTTTTGATAATTATTCCTATAATTAATGTTTGGAATCTAATATTATTGCGCTCGTTGAAATCTTGCCCACCTGTGGAAAGTGACCAGTCCACGGCGATCGTATTCAATTTATAGGGACAAATCCCCCCCCCCCCCCTCCCCCCTAACAAACACCTACGAGATGGCGGATGGAAGCTGTGTCTAATTTTCCGTTTGTGACACCACTGACGGTCCAGGCCATCGAGTTTTCAAACGTTAAGCGGGATCTATTTGTTAAAATGTTTCAGCCTATGTGCTTGTTCGGGGAATCCACAGAAATGTCCAGAGGGAGACTCTACTCCATTAAGTTAACGGTAGTTTGGGATTCGCAAGGTCACACTCCTTACCAACGGAATATGAAAATTATAATTGGTTTTTTTTATGAATCAGATCACATCGGACATATAGATCCGCATCACTTTTCATTTTAGTTGCGCAAAAATTGCATTTTTCCGGATTGAATTTGTCAATATTTTGTGGCCTCAGGCTATGTCGAGCAATATGATATATGATAAGCGCGAGTCATTAGCTGATTACCTGCTTTCATGGCCTGGTATAAACCTGTCCGCATGAAATGGATCACCAGATGACAGATAATTTAAATCTCGGCACGGATGAATCAAAATATCAAGAATGGTTGCGAGTAATGGCTTCAGTACTTGGATCTACTTCACGGAAATAACATTAAAAACACATTTCAACTCTTAACGGAAGTTGTAATTTGCTTTTTAACACTTTTTCGTTAAACGTTTATACATGGATACATATCACAATTTGTAATGAATGTAATAGAACAGGTGTTTAGGCTAACTATAAAATGGTTTTTTTTTATTAAATAAACAAGAGCGCCGCCAGGCGTGGCTAAATTCACCCATTAGCCATTTTGAATTGTACCAACTTTGGTTGAGATCAACTGATCCAAACTGGAGTTATCGGTCGGAAACCGAAAATGTAACAGACGGTCCAATTCTAAGTCGAAAATGGCAGTAACTAATGTAAAAATAATTGGACGAAACTCATATTCGAACTTGGCCTGTATTATAAGCTGGGTAATACACAAACCAACTTTGCTTGAGATCAAATAATCCAACCTTGAGTTATCGGTCGGAAACCAAAATGTTAACGGACAGACAAACGGTTGGACAAACTGACGAACAGACAGACTGATTACATAATACGACCGTCTTTTCAAACGGGCGAATAAAAACATGCCTTGAAACTTCGAAATGTCTGCGAACTTGAAGAAAGAGGGTGACATCATTTCGAAAAATGAGGGGACGACTTTTCTAAGTACGCGATGACATACACACTAAAAACTAAAGTGTTAAAACTGACACTTTCAAGGTGTTAAACCCATTCTAACTCTTAGGGTTTGATTTTAACACTCAAAGTGCAATGCTTTAAGCACTTAGACATTACAATCGTCAGACATCTGAAACTTGAATGGATGGCACTTCCCATGTGTCTAGCATTGGTGGTTCTTCCAGAATCGCCCATAATTTGATTTGCGCTTGGTGGGTACATAATTAAAAGGACACAACGCAGATGACGCGGATCAGGCTCGAGAGTTCGAGCCTGATCCGCGTCATCAGCGTTGTTTCCGTTTAAGTGTCGCGACATTACACTTGTCAAGTGGTATTATTGTAACACCTGTCAAGTTCTGGGATATCTACACTTGAACAAAGTGCTAGTTCAGCGCTTAGTAAGTGTTAAATACAGCACTTCAAGTGTAGTTTTTAACACTTTAGTTTTTAGCGTGTACAGATATTTCTCCCATTACACCATCACCTGAATAAAATTATAGAACCGTGTAAAGAAAATCCCAGTGGTAGGATTTTTGGTGTCATGACAAACGTTACTTATGCCAAGTTCCTTATTCGACATTTGATATCAGCCGATAAAATCGGCTGAAAGCGAATATCGAATGAGGAACTGGGAATAAGGAACGGTTGTCACATCCGTAGGATCTTTTCGTTTTTTCCACACGGCTCCTGAGATCGCTGTCTGGTAAGCTTACTTAGTTTTTTGGAAATGAAAACAGGATTTGGTCGATTTCGCCCTTCAAAGTGGCGAAAATTCGACGACCTTGGTTCTATGTGATGCTATAAGCTTTATACCTCGATTGCGATGCGTATTCAACGTTAGGCGATACAATACAGACATTGGGAAATGTTTTCGATACACCATGCATGGAATATAAGTTATGTCGGGCAACACACAGGATACATGGAGATTTAATACCTGCATGTTGGTTTAAAACCCTGGAGCTGACATCAGAATGAGACGACTCATTGTTAGATACGGCTCAGTTTTTAATCCTGTTTCACATCACTAGTCCGATGCGAATATCAAATTCCGGACCGAATCGAATCCCAAGTCCAATTTCGAATCGACTCGAATCGAATCTGAACGTTTATCAAGTTGTAAACACTGCACCTTCTAATCGTCATACATATTGTCACTCTCCACTCAATCATTGTATGTAGTGGCGTCTCGTCTGTTTGGGCAAATCAGTCCAAAGAAAACAAAAAACCGGAATATTCAGGAATGGAATCAAAGTAGTTTCAGAAGCGGAACCTCCTTGAACTCTTCTGTCATCGGGTCTCGTGAACGGGACACTTGATGATAGAAGAGTTTAAGATGAGACACTTGATAGGATTTTGCGAACATATCGACGGTTCGAAAATGTCCGAATCGGTGGGATTCGAATCGAATCGTAGGGACAAATTTCGAACCGAATTTCTATGGTTCGCAGGCTCCTAAACATCTCTCCATTTTTTAGTGGCCCAAAATAAAACTGCACTGAGGTTTTGTCCCCGCTCTGTAACAGATCATGCCACTGGTACATGACTACTGTTGTTGAAAAATGTTTCTTGATTTAGGTTTACAGCACTGATTGTCTGCATGGTGTCAAACTAGAGTATCGGTTTAACCCTTTACCTAACATGAAAAGCAGACAACACTTGCAAAAAAATTTCTTGAATAACTATTATTTTCATTTTTTGTCTCAAAAACACAGGTTATGACCCTTCATTGGAACGAGCTCGACGAGCTCGTTCCAATGAGGGGTCATAACCTATGTTTTTGAGACAAAAAATAAAAAAATAATGAAAATTAATTGGCGATTTTTGAGAATAGCGCTGGTCGGTTTTCGCCGTTACGTTAGTAAAGGTTCAACACATTTTAAATGATGATTACCTACTCTGCTATATACAAAAAGCCTGTGACATAAATTTTAGCTTTTCACACCAACCGTGGTGAACACGCCCGCAATGGGATTTCAGAAGTTAAAATTTACACCTACTGTGGAACTACATGTACATACAAGGTGACCTTTAGTGACCTCGCTTTGAATGCAAACTTGTCTAAATTTATCACTCGTCGCCTCGTGAAGAATGAAATGAAACCTGCAATTATTTATTACGTTTTTAAATAAGTTATCTCATAAGGTACCAAAATTAACAAACACACGTTGTTTCATGCTAATAAAGCATCCATAACTCGAAATAGTATGTTATTATGTTATTAAAATGGAAAAGGCCTCCCCCCCCCCCCCCCCCCTAATTTGCGGTTTCGTTTTGGCGAAAAAATTGCCAGCCGAAGTACCGCCCACCGGTGCTCATGTAAACAAAAACCATTTAGCACGCGTGAATATTGATTTATTTAACATTTAAACTCTTATTAATCGGACGATCATGGCATGAATAAAATAAAATATACCCAAAGTAGCTTGGTGTAGCAATGTTCACCACTCGTGGTGAAGTGGTGTTAATCGCGCGCCGAAGGCTCGCGTTTAACACAACTTCACCACTCGCGGTGAACATTTGGTACACCAAGCTACTATAGGTATATTCTATATATGTATAAGTTCGACATATATTTAATATAACAATAACATGATTTTGGAGGGCATTATGGTTCATTAGCGGCCCTGCAGGAATGATGAACAGCCCGAGGGTTTATTAGAGGCCCGACTATTATTACCAGGCCGTTGTAACGAACGAGCGATGATTTTATCAGTATACTTACAGTGCGACCGATTCACAGTGCAATGAAACTTGTTTCCGTCTGATAGTGCTTCATTTCAGCACAGAAATAATCACTAAAGTCGGTTCGATATTTCTGTTTCGATCGTGCTTTCGACTTCAGTTCAGAAATACAAAGGGACGTCATCCAAATAGGAGTAATTCACTAGACCATGGAATCTAAAAATAGCCGGGCCGCGGGCCGCGGGCCGCAAATGGCTATTTTTACCATTATCGCCTGCGGCCCGGCTCCGTCGAATGACGTCACTGAAATTATGGAGTTTTAACGGGCCTCCAAACTTATGTTAATCGACTAGTAACTTATAGATTGAGTGGTAATAATTAACATTACTCTTGCAATACTTTATACTGTGCACTGTTTGGCATTGATACTTACGGTAAAAACATCCTGCACCCATCCATCCTGGTTCACATCCCTGAGGACAGACAGCGGTTTTAGGGTCACAGGCAGCGCCCCCGGCACACTGACACCTGTACTCGCATTCTTTTCCAAAACTTCCGGAAGGACAAGCTCCTGTAAAATAAGGCATGTGAGGCCAATCAAAATAAGCTGGAAATGTTTAGCCAAAAAATCAAAATACAACCCTATTTTCTTACAGTTGGCAACAGTCATACACTCAAACGTTATGTTGGGAATAGGGCGGTGGGAATAAGGAATGCACGGCGTCACGTCCTCATTGTTTTCAAAAGTACCCGGCACAAAATTATCGCTGAAATATGGAAACACGCTGCCTCATTTACTGCAGTAAAATGTTACGGCTACATTTTCCCTTTAAAATCGTAGATTTCAAAACATAGATTTGCTTGTTCCGAAGAGAGGTCATTCATGCGTGTCTAAGTTGGGGTTGAAAGTAAAACGTGACGAACACAACTAAATGTAGCTAGTGATGACACCTACAGTTAAAACTGGAAGTCCAGTCATGAAATGCGCACAAATAGCACGTCGATCTGCTCGTTAATCTACGCGTTATGACCAGAGTAAGGCCATCAAATTCTGTACATATGGCATGTGCACAAGCAATGTTTCAGCCAATGGACCTCCGGGTAACCCGGGGTCCATTGGCTGAAACATTTCCTGTGTTTGCTATGAGTAAGAAGGAGAAACTGACGTGCTTTGGATGCCATTCGATATAGCAATTGCGCGTAATTCCTACGCGCAATTAAGCCTAGATAAGCGCACAGTTTGTGACAGGACTTCTAGTTTCAACTGTACACTACCGCTCTGTTGGAATGGGCAAGGACGCTCAGCGACACCTGCAACGTGTTGCTCATCATTAATACCTGCGGTATGTGTACAACCATTGTTGACCCACATAATAATAATAACATTTAGGCCAGCCGCTGATTTGTCGCGGTACTGATGTGAGAAGGTCCCCATTAGCCCTGTGCTCCTAAATGACATACACATCCCTTCTCTCTCCCAACACACAGAACGAACAGTTTAATGCTATCACTTTCTTCTCAATTTCACTGATCAGCATATTAACCCATCTCATTGTATCACCCAGTAAATAACCATCCTTCATTCTCTCATCTCATATCCTCATTATCCTTCCAGTGAATCAGGCTCTGTCAGGCGGATATCTTGGACAGACATTCTAAGAAAAAGGTCTCCAGAGTCTGCATTACTTCCAAATTACACATTTGGCACCCCATATCATCGTCGTTACCAATCCCGCCTCCATAAGCTCCAGCGGCCTTAGTTTGAACAGCGGCGACTCACAAGAGTGCCATCTAGGTACCCTTCAAATATTTATCACGCAGGCTTCATGGTGAGGCAAGACTCTCTGTGCTCTGGCCCCTTCTCGCCTACTTCAGTTACAATCCTCTACGATCCTCTTCCTCACGAATCTTTTAGCTTGAGTTCCCTTTCAGGTCAGAGATTTCCACTAAATAGTTTCCAATAACCCTCTCACTTGGCCAATCCACCCCGTCTTGATATTTTAATCTCAAATATATTGAAACGTTAGTTTACACCACCGGCTGCCAGTAAGATTAACCAAATAGGGTAACATAGTTTCATCAAATCTGTCCTGTTCTTGATCCTCATCCACCTAAGCTCCCCCTCCCCCGCACCGATTGCTTCCAGCGCTGCTGCATATCTCTACCTTGATATTAATCTACTTGCATCACTCTGCAGAGTTTCCAAACATTTTATGACTGTTAGGTTTAGAGGAGTCTGTGTCAATTTAGTAAAGTGAAACGTCGATGTGCCTTCACGAAAATTCGATATCCCAAAAGTTCAAGTCATTTACCGACATGTGTGTCTTTGCGCATATATGCATTGTTTACGGATACTTTCTCAACCTTGATGCCACTAATTTTCTTAAGCAGGCTTCCGGTAATACTGTAGTAACAGACGTATTCACTGAAGAGAGTAATTAGGGACTTTATCACATCACCGCGATGCAAGAAAGTCTCAAGAAACCTGTGTCAAGTGTGTTGACGAGTATTGTCCTGTTAGAAGACCACCACAAAGAATGCTGACGAAACCAAGAAATAATGTCAGATTATTTACCTCGACCTTTGTCGCAAAAATACTGGTGACGTGGAGTGCACTGAAGTCGGCAATTTCTATGTTGGGAGCATTGAAACGACTTGAAGGGTTCGTATTGTGGGCTCACCAGCTTCCAGTGCATCCCACCAGACACTGGTCCTTTAGGTTTTTAAACGGTTTTCTGTGGTCCGCCCGCTCTCAGAATCGATCTTCGGAATCTGGTGTCACCGTACACCGGAATCTGATATCACCGGAGGGGTCGTAACTCGTGAACGGCCTGGTCAAGGTCGCCAGAAGTACAAAATAACGGGACAGCCGTTAGTGTAAAATAACATTTTAAAATATTTGGAATTCTAATACTAAGACGGCGTGGGTTGAGCTAGTGAAAAGAGTCAATGGAAAACTATTCAATAGAGGTTTCTGACCTAGAAGTGGGCACATCCTAAGGTCGAAAACTCGCTAAGGCGAGAATCATGGATGATTGGGATCAGGGATCAGGGGAAAATGGTCTTTGGGTGACATGCGTGATAAGGAGAAGCTAGCATTTGTGGAGTACCTGGATGGCACTTTTGAGGGGTGGGGGGATTGATGTTCAAATTGAGATCGAGGTCGCTAGAAGATAGATGGAAAATTGAGAAAGACGGGGACAAGAAGAGTGCCAACGGTGTAATATGGGAGTGGTGGAGACCCTGGAACACTTTGTCTTAGAATGTCCAAAACATCAGTCTGACAGAATGTCCAAAATGTCTGGCAGAATAAGATTCAGGGGTATGAGAAAATGGGATGGGGGAATGAATGACAGGTGGTTATCGGGTGATACAAGGGAGAGTGTTAGTATGTTAATAAGCGAACTTGTGAAGAAAATGGTACGAGGTAGCATTAAGCGGTTCGTTTGTGGGTGTTAGGGGTGGGAAAGGGGTGGGGGCATTTGGGAGCCCAGAGGAAATCACGGCCTTCTTTTTCGAGAACCCCGACAAATCAGGGGGTGGCCAAAATTATTATTCAAGAAAAGCATTTGCAGGTTTAGACTTCTAACCGTGTTAGACAACGTTACGTTTTAACCAGTGAATTTAGATCGATTTTTACCAAGCCTCGGATGAGGGTGCGTGAACGGATCTTTGGAAATAAACACGTTAGTGCGTAAAATTTACACGGTCATTTCGCTGCTGTTGCGTTCCCCCGTTTACAAACGTGGTACAGAGTATAATGGAACACTGACTTGACAGGATGTTAATATTACAAAGGAACAGAATTCCTGTGCATTCTGTTTATAACTTTGTTAGTCAGCTTATTTCTAAAATTGTGGGAAGTGAATTTATTTTGTCTTAGTATATAATCTGGCTCATAAGAAAGATTCACGATCGAAGAGCAGAAAGTTTTATAATGTAAGGGTTTTCTTCTCTCGTTATAACCTTATTGAAAGTAAATCAAAGTCAGAATCCCTTGGACAAATAGCCATGGCAAAGGATGAACCCAACATCCAAGGTATGTGAGAGCGTGCAACATCCAGGGTATAAGCGCACGCGAAACATCGGGGGTATATGGTTTAAACGAAAGCTTTCCACCGCTCGCCTCGAAATAATAATCGAACCAAAAAATCCGCAAATAATCACAAATATCATCAGATTTCCGACAATTCAATCATAAAAATAAAATAAGAGACAATAATTCGTCCCCCGAGTACCAATGTGTTCTATGTGCCAGTTGGCACATAGAACACATTGGAACTCGGGGACGATATGTCAACAGAATACTGTTTACTCGTTTCCTTAACGTCCCAAGGGATGTAACTCTGTCTGTTGTCTTCTGCGATTATAAAAACAAAAACATTATCACAAATTTGGTCCATGTCATTGTGGAGCTGAGAAATGTGTCCACAAATTTATTTCCACTGTGTTTGTATTGTATTTCAAACGGGGCAACACCGTTATCTCCACCAACTTGTATGGTATATGGATATTTAACACCTGGGTGTCTCATTTAAACACTTCGCCTGCGGCTAGATAACTTATAATGACTTCGGACAGACAGATACAGTCTGTGAGAGAATTAAGTTTTCCCATTCCCGTGACCTTGGCCTTTGTTACTCGAACATGGCGTTGCTGTGCAAAAGACTTTTCATTGCTCTTTACTCCTGTGAAAGGTTTCATAGAAATCAACCAAAGCATTGTACAGTTATGGCTCCAGACGGTCAAATAACGTCGGACAGACGGACGGACTGACGCACGGACAGACGCAAGGAAGGACAATCCGGATTTAAGAGGCCTCCCTCTCGGGGGCATAGAAAAGATACGACTGTATTAGAGAAGTGAGTCTGAACTGTTTTTCTTGTTTCGGTCTTAATTTCGAACGTTTATTCATGACCCGAGTGTGTCCCGAATAGATGGTAATCAGATCAACAAAGAGACCACTTTTGCGATCGCAGTATACATCTGACAAAGCTGGTGAGAGAGGTTCTGAAAGATTATTAAGAGGTCTGTCATTTTGAAATCCAAAGGAGAGGGACTAACGTCCTCCAGTGAAAAGGTGTATGTAGGCAATAGTCCCCTTACTCTAACAGTCATTTCACTGAGTTGGAAACCATGTACTATGGGTTTTTTCCTTAATACTAACTATGGGGAGCAGTTAAGCATCCCAGATGTTTATCCTACTCTTACAAACTCTATGGCCTCGGGACATATACTTTAACATACAATCAAGAAGAGGTTTCATAAAAAGAGTCATATTACCCTGATAATGATTTCTAGTCAGATCTTGACAGTCTCTCGAGGCAACCAGGACTTGACTAGAAATCACTACTAAGACGCTAGACTCAGAAGGTTTGGCAAGTGGTAGAAAACTGGAAAGTCATCCCGACCCTTAAAGCTAAAATAAACTAAGTACGATTGCGTTATTGTGCGAACAAGTCTTTTAGAATCTCTTGGTTTATCAAGATTCGTCTTGGTAAGCATTTGTCCGTCTCCTTTTTGCACTTCCCGCGGGGCATGGAGGGCAAAGGCGATAGCTTGTCTCAAAACAACAGCCCTGTAATTCTCAGTGCCTCCCGTATTTTAACGTTTGAAATTCGAGACAGGAAATTGTGTTTTTTAATTATTTATTTATTGGAGTTCAACGACATGTTCGACAGCCAGGGTCATCTCGTGTCGGACAGTTTTACGAGTGGAGGGAACCGGAGAACCCGAGAGAACCACCGAGCAACGGCGAACAACTGTCCCCAACGCACTAACTCCACACAACCAGGGTTATCTTTGGTTGAAGACAATTGCATCACTGACGTGCCTTAGTACAGAGCGCCACCGTGCCCTCACATGGGCCATCGGGATTAAGTGTCTTGCCCAAGGAAACAACGTTGTTTCCCCTGGCGGGGATCGAACCGTGGACCTCTCGGTTTGAAGTTCAATGGCGTAACCACTGAGCCCTCACGCTTCCTTTTCCTTTATAAAATATGAAAACATGCAATTACGATCACTGGGAATGAGAGGACACATTGAGTAGCGAATTGGATTCAGGTCCAATCTTGACCAGTATCATTGGTATGGTATTGTGTCTCTGGGGGAAGACATTTAATCCCGATTGCCTAAATTGGAGCACGGTGTCGCCGTATTCTAAATAGTAAACATTTCGATGGTACAGTTGCCTCCAAGCAATGCTAAAGACGGCTGTGCTGGGTTAGTACGCATGAGTGTCTTAACAGTTACTCGCCGCTGCTCAGAGGCGCAGTCGCTCGGTGGTTTCAAACTGAAAGGTCCGCGGTTCTATCCCCTCCAAGGGTAACTGCGTTGTGTTATTGAGCAACGCCCTTAATCCCGATTACCCTCGAGATAGAACGACGGAACTGTGTACTGAGGCGTACTGCACATGTCGATGGTGCACCTGTCTTCAACTGCTAACCCTGCTTTAGCGGAGTTTGTACGTTGTGAAGTCTGACAGTTTCTCGCCACTGTTCAGTGCTTCTCCCTGGGTACTACGGATTCTTCCACCTGTAATACTGTCCCAAGACAAGTTAACTCTGGTTGTCAAAAGTGCAGTTAAACTTAAATAAAAAACAAACAAACAAAAACACTCGCCGTTGTTCGGTTGTTCTTTTTTGTACTTCCGCTTCCTTCTCTCGCAAAACTGTGCGACAGGATATGCCTAACTTGTTATGATATTCCAATAATCGAGCGAGAATTGTGCAGTACACGTGATGGTATTCAAACTCATAGGACGATAATAAACTTGCCATAGGCTTTCTAATTTCACTTTCACCAATCAAGCCAAACGTAGAACTGAATTTTGTTCGTGCATCAAAACGTTTAACGTTTAAAATGGATTAAACACAGTTGATATGTTAAAAGTTGTACAGACCAATAATAAACTCTGGAAAACAATATTATATGCTTACAGTATGGCCGGCGTGGAATGGTCACTTTGCACATGATGGGCAGTATTTTCACTAACGCATTAATATTAGATTTCAAACACTAATTATAGGAATAATCATCAACAAATTAATTAATGAAGCACCAGGGACAACCCGGTACTTCATTAATTAAAAATTTTGCTGCTGATGATTTTTATGTACCTATTAACCCTTTACCTAACATGAAAAGCAGACGACACTTGCAAAAAAAATTCTTGAATAACTATTTTTTTTCATTTTTTGTCTCAAAAACATAGGTTATGACCCCTCATTGGAACGAGCTCGACGAGCTCGTTCCAATGAGGGGTCATAACCTATATTTTTGAAACAAAAAATGAAAAAATAATTAAAATTAATAGGCGATTTTTGAGAATAGCGCTGGCCGGTTTTGGCCGTTACGTTGGGTGAAGGGTTAAACGCATGCGTGGACATCACTGGCCACACGTGAATTACGACTAGTTTACGGCGCCTGTACTATTTTGGTAATGACATAAACATATATGCGTTATTTTTTACATTCACGTGTGCCATTGGCGCTCGTAAACTTTCAGGTTAACAATATCGAGTACGCAACGAGTAGAATCAGACCATGGACCGACTGATATTGAATTTGTATGGCAAAATTCAAGAATCACTGACAGGCTTTCAGCATATCGTTACCCATTGCAACCGGAGATTCACAAGCTCCGATTTTGGTAGTGTTTTGTGGCCTTTTTTCAGAAATTATATATCATTGTTGAGTTGAAAATCCTATATTTTAGTAGCAGTCCATTCACGAAGTGAGCGTGGATCCGTGGGTCATAAAAAAAAACTTGAGGGTGGGGGGGGGGGGGGGGGGGGGGGGGGATCACAACTGGAAGTGTTGAAAGCTTGTGTTTTTCTAAAGAATCATGGCATTGTATCAGTATGTAACATTTTCTTAAACTTAGTTTAACTATTTTGACTGTGATAATCATCGAATTTCTAAAATGACCAAGATGTTAGAAGGAGGAGCCATAGTTGATAATAAACACGCGATTTTGCACTGCAGTATCGCCTAATATAAGTTGTAGAACAACCACAAAACAATTTAAATTACATTCAGTACAGCACTCCAACCCATTACATCATTTCTTGGGAAGCTCTTGAGTGGAGTGTCTCAAGAAATAATGTTATTAGAATTTTTAACAGAGAAAACATGTGCTCAGAGCTTTCTTGTAGGTAACTTAATAACTTACTTCAAGCGATGCAATTACTGGTATAACCGTATGAGCCCCCCCCCCCCCCCCCCCTAAAAAAGTTTAAAAGAAGTCATAGAAAAGTATTTATTTGTCATGGAAAAGTCATAAAACCACTAGTAGAGTTTAGTGTGGGAAGTCTGATTGAGTTGTACATGACTATATTACTTCACATATGCAGAAACATTTTTTCTTTATATGCGTATGTTTT
This sequence comes from Pictodentalium vernedei, assembly GCA_031216915.1. NCBI lineage: Eukaryota > Metazoa > Mollusca > Scaphopoda > Dentaliida > Dentaliidae > Pictodentalium > Pictodentalium vernedei. Next base: position 470,641,651 of record CM062293.1, read on the forward strand.
AGTCATTGTGCAGAAATATACCTTAACCCTTTACCTAACATGAATGACACTTGCAAAACAATTTCTTGAATAATTATTTTTTGTCATTTATTTTCTCAAAAACAAAGGTTATGACCCCTCATTGGAACGAGCTCGACGAGCTCGTTCCAACGAGGGGTCATAACCTATGTTTTAGAGACAAAAAATGAAAAAAAATAATGAAAATTAATTGGCGATTTTTGAGAATAGCGCTGGTCGGTTTTGGCCGTTAGGTTGGGTTAAGGGTTAAACACAAATAAATAAATAAATAAATAAATAAATAAATAAATAAATAAATAAATAAATAAATAAATAAATAAATAGCATTTTAAAAGATATGGTAATTTGCCAACTGGCATTTAAAGTCATGGAGAGTGGTGGCCGAGTAGTTAAGTGCGCTGGTCTCTCATACTAGATCGATCCCCGGTCGGGGAAAGTTCTCGAGGTGTCCTAACACTCTCTGTCAGCATCAACTGTGGGTTGATGCTGTCACAGCATACCGTCCTATCGGGTGGGGACGTAAAATGGCTGTCCTCTGTGCGGAGAGAGACACACTCCGTGCAAATTAAAGATCCATTCGTAGTATTCGAGAAGAGCCAATACGAAGGTCACCTGTACCATTGGGCCAAGAAGAGACATTAACATAAGTTGCATAACTTGTTCGCCAATCCTTGTAAAAGGAATAAGATTAAATAAATAATTAAATAAATAAAAAATTTAAAGTCATAACTATAAAATATAATTCTACAATATACAATTGTAAAAGTTTTATAGTATTGGCTCATGGTCACGATCTAATCGAAATTCTCTGTTTGCTCTTATTTTGAGGACCCACAACGAGTCTCTAGTTTATATCGAAATTTACAAAAACGAGTTTGATAAATTTCCAAATAAACCCGGTAAGAGATGACGATTCCATTTATTGTGATCCAAAAACTCCACAAAGACACTTGAATGGAACGACAAACAAGCAGAGAATTCTGTAAAGCCTGCAATGAAGTTACAAGTTGAGATGCATTGTTTGTCCGCAGTGTTCGTGTCAGGTAATAGTCTCCGATAAAGAAAAAAATGCGTAGTATTTAACGACACAAATTTAATGAAATAAATTTCAAATAAAAATCAACAGCTCGTTCCTAGAGCTCCAATGTGTTCTATGTGCCAGTAGGCACATAGAACACATTGGAACTCAAGAGATGTACTGTCACAGATAACAATGTTTATCATTCCTCGTCTCCCGAGTCTGAATGTACGATTGTTCTCCGGTGTTTGACGGGGCGTGGTTACTATTATTAATGAATGGCCTTAATAACAAAAAGAACGATCAGATCACAAAGTATTATTTATTGCTGCTTACGGTCACATACTTATGCACAATGGCTAATCGTGACCGCGACAGTTTTACGGGTGGAAGAAGCCGGAGTACCCGGAAAGAACCACCGAGCATTGATGAGCAACTATCAGCTCCTCAACATCCTAACTCCTTTTCAAGCTCCGATCAAGCAGGGTTACAGCAGTTGAAGTCATGTGCATCATCGACGTGCAGTACGCTTTAGTACACGGCGTCATCGTGCCTCCATGTAGGCAACCGGGATATAGTCCCTTGCCCATGGACACAACGCGGGTTGTCTCGGAAGAGAATCGAACTTAGGACCACTAGCATAGAAGTCCAACAGTCCACCACTGAGCCACCGCGCACCAACTACATCACCAAGGCATGCCTTCGATAAAGCCATGCCTTAATAATGCAGTTGGATTTTATCAGTCCTGACCCCACCCCCATCGGTCATCTTCAAGACGCCACTGATTCGATTCAGGGTTCGATTCGATTTCAAATAACAGACATGTCTCGATTCGAGTCGAAGATGTGTGATTCGCAGAGCCCTATTATAATAGTCGTCTTCAACTCGTTAACTCTTTTGGCGCGGAATAATCTGAGAAACAGAATTCTTAGCACCTAATATTCATCGTGAATTTTACAAAAATACAGGTTGTTAGACTAAAGCGTTATTTTTTTAAAAGATGTTCTAATGATCTCATTGACAGTTTTTCAAATGATTTTCTGTATATATTTAAATGGCACCTTTATGCTGCCAAGGGACGGTATCGTTGTTCATGGATAGGACATAAATGGTGGATGAAGCATAGGAATACGTATGTTTCTTCAACTCTTTGCCCAACGAATCGGCTGCATCCCCCCGCGTAATATGCAACTTCAGCAGTTGAAAAAATATTATATTTCAAACAAATTCAACAAAACCATATCATGTGACCCCTCGTTGGAACGAGCTCGTCGAGCTCGTTCCAACGAGGGGTCATATGATATGGTTTTGTTGAATTTTTTTGAAAAATTTGAAAACATGATATTTATTATTATAAATTTTGATATCGTCTGCGTTGGGTAAAGAGTTAAAAGCACTTGGAAATGGTCACACACAGTTGGCTAAAATGACTACTGCAGTACCTTTCCGCGGTCTGCCGTCTGTCGACTTTAGTCGCCTGTCGCGCCAAAAGAGTTAATGATGAGGGGCTACAATTGTTCAGATAACTATTCGTTTTTGTCCTTACCTTCAGTAATTCTATAGGTAATCACCAAAATTATTGTTCCAAAAAACGAATTTAACATATCTCTAATACAAGTATCCACTATCGCTGCTCGTTATCAAATGTTGCTCAGATGAGTGGAAATTAATATTATATCAATCAAATAGTCCTCTCTAATTACCAAACAAGGAAGTTACTAACGTCATTAAAACACAGCTTTACGCAGGGAAATATTTGAGGGATATATAATATCACTTCTTGTGTCAAAATTCAACGATCACTCATCCATTTTCAACGGGAGAAATATTTACGATCACTGATCCCTTTAAACATTCTCTTTGAAATATTAAAAAAGAGTAATTTTCCTTTCTTCTTGTCTCCTTAAACAAACGTAAAAGCATCGATGCGTAAATTTTGGGATGTTTTATTAGGAATGATACGTGACAGTCATTCTGGGTGGCGCATTTTTTTATCACCTGTAATTGCGATACAACTCCGCCGGCGAATGACTGGGGTTATCCGTATGTTGTTTTTTTTTTAAAGTCGATCCTATTATGAATACATCAATTCTTGAAAATCAATGACGCACTTGGGTGCAACAGTACTACAAAACTTCATTGAATAATTCCTGAAGCCATCGTTATGTCCAGTACCACCCCCATCATCAACAAAAACGAACTTTCAAAAATTATGTTTTTTTCAAAATCCAACATTCAAGGAATGTTTTAAAGCATAGTTTCCAGCTGGTGACTGCAGCTTCTATAATTTACAAGCATTTCGTTGGCCTGATTATAAAACATCGAGTACATTTAAAAAAAATGTGTACAAGGTTTTATTAGCAAGCTGACGATTTGATTTAGTTAAATACCATACCATCAAGGCTATGAACCACCATATTTAGGGCCCAACTTCCACCTTCTCAAATCCCAAATACAGCAAAACACACGAGAAACACACACCCAAACACGACCTACCCCACATAACACATCACCCCTTTTCGTCATATTTGCTACTTGCGTTGTACGCACATTGTGCATTAGCACATAAGCACATATTGACACATCCAGCATGTGATGTGTACACATTGTGACACGTTGTGCACTAGCACACATGTACACTCCATCAACTACCAGACCCACGTTCTGTGGAATCCCTTTCTAGTATCCTAGAAACAAACTGATCATGGTACAGATGGTTGTGACTATGGACAAGTCAGCAGCGGTAGTCTTGATGTTATGAATGGTATGGAGGTGGTTTAAAAGCCACGAGCTGAATAGGGTTAGGAGCCATAACTAGCTTCAGATAAATATCTTGCAAAGGGTATTCTTCAAAAGGTATCCTCGACAGATATCCTCAAAAAGTATCATCAAATAGTGTGAGCGCGGTGGCTCAGTGGTAGACTGTTGGACTTCTATGCTAAAGGTCCCGAGTTCGATCGCCGACCGGGGCGACCCGCGTTGTGTCCTTGGGCAAGGGACTTTATCCCAGTTGCCTACATGGGGGCACAATGACGACGTGTACTAAGGCGTACTACACGTCGATGGTGCACGTGTCTTCAACCGCTGTAACCCTGCTTGAGCAAAGCTTGAACAGAGTTAGAATGTTGAGGAGCTGACAGTTGCTCGTCGATGCTCGGTGGTTCTCTCCGGGTACTCCGGCTTCCTCCACCCGTAAAACTGTCACGGTCACGATTAGCCATTGTGCAAAAGTATGTGACCTTAAACACCAAATAAATAAATAATCATCAAATAGTACATTACCATGTCATAAGTATACCCAGAAGGGGGCGCGGTGGCGTCGCGGTAACCGGTTCTCGTCAGATCACGGAAGTTAAGCAAGGTCGAGCGCGGTTAGTAGTTGGATGGGTGACCATTTCAGCGACTGATTCGTGCTCCAGCTTTGTGTTCTTATGCAAGACACTTCACCCCGATTGCCTATATGGGGGCACGATGATGCTGTGTACTAAGGCGTACTGCACGCCGATGGTGTTCATGTCTTCAACCAGTCTAACCCTGCCTGTGCCGAGGTGCAGAGTTCAGAGTTACGATGTTGGAGAGCTGACAGCTGCTCGTCGTTGCTCGGTGGTTCTCTCCGGGTACTCTGGCTTCCTCCACCCGTAAAACTGTCACCGACATGATATGACCCTGGCTGTTAATGCGTCGTTAAAAACCCTAATAAATAAATAAATAAATCCTCAGATACCTATCTGTGGCTATGTACTACGTTTGATCTGCGCACATTATGTAATAGCACACAAGCACATATCGACGCATCCAGCATGTGCCTATATGCAACATGTAATGTGTACAAATTGTGCACTAGCACACAAAGACATCTAGGAATTTCATAATACTTTATATGAAGATCGGGGAAGTCATAACATAGACATGACAGACCAAAAAATGGAGGAAATAATAAGCTATAAAAAAGACTAGGATCAGCAGAAGCAGGCTTGCCCTACAACGTCCCTGCGCGCCTTGGCGCGCGAAACCATTTCATCCCGAAGCAGGTGATTCCGGTGGAATCTGAACTAGTAAAACAATTGTCTGGTTGTTTGTTGTAATTTTGGGTAATTAAATTAACCCTTTTACAAAGGAGCACAGCTTATACTACTTCCTGCTAGTTTCATAAGCCTATATATGATATTAGAAACCTCTATGTGCTCCTATTAAAATAAGGATTCTTAAGGAATCCAAAGAACTTGTCGGGCTGTTTGTGGTAATTCTAACTGATGATTCTAGGTAATTAGAATAACTCATACATAGGAACGCGCCTATTATTGGTAAAAGGAGGAGTCTAGAGGGAATCTGTACCAAATGAAGTGATTTTGGATTGATTTTGGTAATTTGGGTGATTTGGGGGAATTGTAAGGTGTATTTGGGTAATTAGATTTACTCCTATTCAATCGACCCCTCCCCCAAATACATCCCTTTGCTATTAGAGGACTTGGGGTCACACAGCAACCATGTGCTAAAATAGAAGCCAAGATGGCGGCCTCCAATATACAAAATGGACGATGGAAACACTATCACCCTAACAACACGCGCTGCACATGCGCACGAAGACCATGCATCACCATGGTAATTACGTCACAACATGACTGCTCAGGGGCTACTATGGCAACCCAACATTGCGCCACTGGGTCACGTGACTATGGTGCAACATTAGATCCACCACATGAGATCCATAAGGATGGAGCCGAAACGAAATATTAAAAGGGACGCGCCTATTATAGGGAAAATAGTATATCATGCACCCGGACGACTACCCCCCCCCCCCCCTCTCTCCTTCATCTGATGAATCTCATGTTTTGTCATATCACATGACCAAGTGGCGCCATGTTGTGTAGTCACGGTAAAACACCCATAACAATATACAAGCCAAAGACAAATTTTGCACTACAACGGTTAAATTTGTTTAGCCGAGGTCGTGGTATTTACAGGAGGCCCATTACTCAGTAATGCCCCAAGCCCCAATGACAAACAATGATGCAAACTGTAGCATATTGAAATAGGTTTCAGAAAATGATAACCTACAAAACTCCTTAATGGGGGGGGGGGGGGGGGGGAACAGGGTCGATGGGCAGTTCAAGCAGAAATTTGTTACCTGAAAAAAACTTACCTCTCAATTCGAAATGACAATACGCTCCTTAACAAGTATGCCAAAACTGGGAAAAGATATGTTTGCATATGTATGAAACAACAAATAAAGTTTGAAACATAAAATAAAAGAGAAAACACCACTAGGTATATGAAAAGCATAGTTTACGTGAATGTTGCTCTTGTTATCTGGACAGCCAGATTTACAAAACTTTCCCTCAAGCTCCGTCTCCTTCAATCTTGCTTGCTTTGTTTGGATTTGGATTGTGAATATAGAGTCATAAAAAAAACTTCAAAGGTCGAAATGGACTTTTTAAAACTTGTTTAATGTGGTATTTCGTGAGGGTAGAACTGATTTGAACGCCAAATTTTCAACTTCCATGCAAGTTGAAGAGACTGGCAAAGTGAAAACATCTGCCTCGCCTCCAATTTATCCACTTGTGTTGTATCGAAACATGTTCGGCTATCAGTGTAAGAAGATGATTGTGTTCTGAAACTTGAACTACGACACTGAACGTTACTTGTCGCAGATCAAACCACTACTCACAAGACGTAATTAAAATTTTATGTTGTATCTTGAACATTTATACAAGTTTATTAACCTATCTCATTTAACAACTGCCCCTTCCCCTTTCCAATAAATCTTCACACGAGCGAAGAGTCGTCGATCCTGGTAATACACATTTTAAGCTCACACTTTCAGGATGGTTTCAGTGCTTTGGAAATTGGAACATAACATCGAAGTGACACTTATCAGGACAATCGTTTTGATTGTGTTTTTTCTTTATTCGAATAATATTTTGAAGACCTACAGTTGAAATTAGAAGTTCTGTCACAATTAGCGCAAAAACTGCTCGTTAGTTAATGCGGTCCTTACTGCAGAAAAATGAAGTAGTCCGAAATACCGAAATACACGAGAATGTTTGCGCTTTGCAATGCAAAATATAATGCCCTATTAGCGAAGTCGGTAGTGAAATCACCAACTGAAGTGATCAAACAGAAAGAAAATATTCAGACTACAGTATGTGGAGGGTGGATTATTACTAAATCGATGTGGGATAGATTTTTCAGTCAATAATTATTTACAATTACTGAGAACAAGACACAAGAATCACTCGCAAACTTTCATCAGATGGACCACCGGGTGTTACCCGGTGGTCCATGTGATGAAAGTTTACAAGTGTTTCCCTTGCAGTTATGAACAATTATAAATACTTTTCGAGTGGAGAATATATGGCGCTGCGATTAAGTTGTAATCCACTCTGTTCATTCTGTATATGCAGTCGAATTTTAATATCTATTCACGTCATTAAATATGCATGCATCCCAGTAAAGGGTAGGAATGGTTTTAATGACCTCTATTTACTAGTATAGAATTGTTGAGCACACTGTTTTTCTACAGGAAATTGAGTTACACTAAAAAGCTTGAGAGGGACAAAAAGTGCACTTACTCAGCGCGCTATTACTTCAAAATAGTGCACAATACGGTGACTGGACTTCCAGTTTCAACTGTAATCATGAATAACGGAGTGGGTGTGCGAATATGAGCAGTATTTTGGTAAGCATATTTGAGTGACGATGACAGTAGGTAACTGGGCATTACAAGCATAATTAGGATGGGTAATGGAGAGAAAAAGAACTATAATGCCGATATAATTCTATCAATGAATATCAACGTTTTTGATCTGGAAATGGAATCCGAATCAGAAAATACAGACCACTTGTGTGTTTATACATAGATTATTTCAACTGCCAACTGATCTAGGTTGTCATATTCCGGCGACTTGACGAGATGAGATCAGCCAGATCAAACAAGATGCCGTCGGCATCGTGCTTGATCTGGTTTCCTCAACGAAACTGACCATGAAACCCAGATTGGTTGACTCTTGTCATAATTGATTTATTATGTAACAGTGAATATTTAAAAATTGAATACTACACCTGAAATGTAAACAAGAAACAAATTTTGGAAAGCTTGTCCACAATGCGCAGAAAAAACAGCCGTGTTTTCACTTCATGTTTGCTAAAAACTGGATAATCTGCGCACGTCAGCGATAGGCATAATATAGGATTTTCAAAACTTGAGACTTCAGTTTTTCTGCCGACCAAAATCGAGCGTTTAACCGGAGGGGGGGGGGGGGTTGCTAATACACTCCCCACAAAATAGGAGTTCCAATTGAGGAACTATCTCCCATTTTCATGATTTGAATATTGTGACAAAAAGGGACGAACTCATTTACTCCCATCTGTAGCTAATCAACCGAGAGTACAATGTATCGGGGCAAGTTATTCTAAAACATGAATGTTCTCGTTTGCATGTAATTTCGGTTTCGTGGGGACACGGTGGCGCTGTGTACTAAGGTGTACATCATATTAACAGAATTACATATCTTGCGATAATACTTGTCTGGTAAATAAAATATTCCTATAAATTTTATCAATTTATTACTTTTCAAAGTGTGATTTACTGGAATTTCCGGGTTTGATTATAAACGATAACTTCACAAGTGAATTATGCAATCAACAATTGTGTCACGTATCCGTGCGCGCAAACTAAGACGCTTTGCCGTGGGTGTAATGGGGACTTCAGTGTTTTTTGTTAATCCTTTACCTAATATGAAAAGCAGAGACACTCGGAAAAAAAATTCTTGAATAGCTATTATTTTCATTTTTTTGTTTTAAAAACATAGGTTATGACCCCTCGACAAGCTCGTTCCAATGAGGGGCCATAACCTATGTTTTAGAGACAAAAAATGAAAATTAATTGACGATTTTTGAGAATAGCACTGGCCGTTACGTCAGGTAAAGGGTTAAATAATATAATTATCGTTAATAATGAAAAGTAATAAACAGAGTAATCGCTTGACTGGACTGGTTACGTGAAATAATTCATTCGATCGCTGCTTGCCGCGCCTCCCCAGCAAAAATCCTAACTGCGAGCCTGAGAATTGATGGGCAAATTCCAGCGATATAGAGCAAATATTTCTGGTTAGTGATACAATTTTTATCTTTCCTTGGTCATTCTACTCTGCAAAGATTTTTCGTTGGATTTCAGTTTTTAAGTTTATTTTTATTGTGAACTATGCGGGCAAAACGTCATTCCTGCTGAGTTATCATCTACAATTATATTTCACGTAGTAAATGTTAAACTTAGGATACACTTTCTGACACCCGATGTGGTTTCTGTCCAAATGAACTGTAATTTTCTTTTGACTATCTAAAACTAGCAAGCAAAACCTCAACAACTGAAATACAAAATGTGTTGATGTATATTGGCTAACTCCTGTCAAATACATAAAATTGTTAGTGGTCTCAATGTTACTCGGGGATTCTTTTTGTCAGGATTGACAAGTATGTTCCAATAAAAAAAGATTTAAAAAACTCCGATTGGGAGGTGAGTGTAGGGTAGAGAATTTCCAACTAGGGGAAGGGACCGTGAGGGAGGAAACCCCGCCCCGGTCCCTCCCCCTAGTTGGAAATCACTACCGAGAAATATTTGGAAAATGAAGCCATGAAAGGGGACATAAAATTGATTCTAGTAACTGAAATGCCAACATATTTATGATAGAATTATCAGGTTATTATTATTTGGTATTCTTCTGGGAATTGAATATGTGCTAAACAAACGCGCAAGCTTGGAACTTTGAACAATTCACACTGACCGAATATTAAATCAGATCTTATGCAGGAACGATCAATTTTCGATGTTTCATCATTTTGTAACTGTGAATGATGGAATTAACTCAGGATATTTACACGATGTGATTATCTTGAAGTGCATTTCGAGGAGGTTTTTTATGACGATAAGTAAACATACTATAGAAATCTTGTACCGATTGACATCATTCATACTTATGAAGCTCGATATTGTGTGCACTGTAGTTGTAAACAGGAACAGTTAGAATTTTAACTGATTTGAAACCAAGCTGGAATTCTGGGAAGTAAAGAAGACATCAGCATCACCAAAGAAGCTCTAAAATCCAGATAGATGGAATTCCCAACTACTCATGACTTGCCCTCCGAATTTCCAACTATAGGAAATTTGGGCCAGGATTGGGGTAGGGGTGACACCCCTCCCCCCGACAACCCCTCTGTCGCCACGTCCCTGACTGTGCGTGAAAATGTGTCTGATATTGAGATTCCGAAGGCAAATGACATATTTTCAAGTTGTTGCAATTACACTACAGACAAATTCACAAACTGCGGGTACAAAAACGTGATTTTTTTTAAAAACAGAAAATGCGTGATGGCGTGCAACTGAAATTCATCTCAATTTATTCATTTATTGATACTTTCAGCAGCTAGGTCGTGTCATGTCGATCACGTTTACGAGTTGAGAAAGACTGAGTTCCCGAAGAGAACCCGCGAGCAGCAGTGAGTAATTATCGGAATCTCCAACGCACTAACTGCACAAAAAGTTAGCATCTATTTATTATTTATATATTTATTGGTAATTAAGGTCACATACTTATGCACAATGGCTATTCATGACCGTGACAGTTTTACGAGTGGAGGAAGCCGGAGTACTCGGAGAGAACCACCTAGCAACGACGAGCAGCTGCCAGCTCCCCAACATCGTAACTCCGCACCGCAGCACAGGCAGGGTTAGATTGGTTGAAAACATGCGCACCATCGACGTGCAGGACGCCTTAGTACACGGCGTCATCGTGCCCCCATGTGGACAATCGATCGGGGTGAAGTGACTTGCCCAAGGACACAACGCGGAAACGCGAATCAGTCGCTGAAATGGTCACCCATCCAACTACTAACCGCGCTCGACGTTGCTTAACTTCGATGATCTGACGAGAAGAGGTTACCGCGACGCCATCGCGTCCCCAAGTTAGCATCGATTGAAGACATTTGTATCTTGGACGTGTTGTGCTCTTTTTTCGGGTGCGTAGCCAGGAATTTGCCTGGGGAGGTGCGCTAAGTGTCGATTGACAAAGATTGTGAAAAACGAGTTCCAAATGGTGATGGGTGGTTGGTCTGGGGAAAATATTAGGTAAATTTTATAATATAAAATATAAACACCTTTGCACTGTTATATGTGAGAAATTAGAAAATAGATCGACAAATTTAATGGGACTATTTTATTTTCCAGCTAAATATTATACCAATATATGTACCTAACCTGAAAAGCAGACGACACTTGCAAACAAAATTATTGAATAACTATTTTTTAATTTTTTTGTCTCAAAAACATAGGTTATGACCCCTCATTGGAACGAGCTCTTATCTAAAGACACAACGCAGTTATCGTGGGTCAGGATCAAACATATGACCTTCGTACAGTAATCTACCCAACAGGTCATCACTCTCAAAAAAGTATCGATAAATCTGTCCGTCTGTGTTTGGTGATCCGGAAGTCCAAAAGTGTATATTGAAAGAATATTTGTTAAAAATTCGCACGTGTCGGGTATGATAATGAGGGCATTTAGGTACCTTCTGCAGACAAATTTTATATAACCACAACAATTTTAAAACGTGCAGATAACAATAAATAGAACCAGTAATTTGCGGGTTAGTTTGAACGGAGATACAGGCTCTTATTAAAGACGTACTTGCACATTTATCGCCCGAAGATTAAATGCATCCTTGCCATTGCTCTCTTCCCCGAAGAACAACGGAAAAAATGTATCCAGGCGTTTCTCACTCTTTCGAATAAAAATGATGGTGTTTCTACGTTTGTGATGTTGCCGCCAGGTTAACACGTTCATTGAAGGTACGAAAACAGTTGCGAACAAACATGGAGTCTACGAAGTGAAAACAGGAAAAAAGCGAAAAAGAGAATCTTGTGACTTGAAATAAACTAGACGAACAAGTGAGCCTAAAACGCTCACCTGGTTCAATTTGACAAAAGAGATGAGTGTGTTAGTAAGTGATGGACAGCAAGAGCAATTTTATGATTTGCCATGACACAACCAAAAGCAATATTTTTGGCCATTCGTTTCTGCAGGTCCAAGTAACGCTTATCAGACAAAAACAAAACTCTGTTCTGCGAAGTCCCCAAAAAGTGCCCGCACAAAACGTTTTTTTGTTTTTAACTTCTGTGGTTCTTTCTGCCCGAACCCAAAACTTATTCCGAGCATAAATCAAGTTCTTATGACCCAGCTGTACTGTATGACAAATTTGGTTCAAATCAGCCCATTGGTTCTGGAAATAGAAGTTTTGGGTGGAACCCAAAATGGGTATACTCGGACAGGGAGTCCAAATTTGTACCTACTGAGTTCCTTTGAAAAAATAAACTTGAATCTACATCACTAAAGAAAGTTCCATACGAGAAATCTAAGCATTGTTGCGAGTGGCTTGTCAGAAGATGATTTCTAAAGCATTTTAGGCTTATGAGGCATCAACCCCCACCTAAGAGGAATAGTAACGTTTGGGGAAAAATCAGAAGAGTAAACTCCACCAGATGTTTTGTACCAAATTAGTTTAGACTTGGCCCAAAGGTTCTAAGGAGAATACTTAGTTGATGGAGCACAAGAAAGATAATGACTCAGCATTTTCCCATGATTAACAGTGTTAAAATGGGCATCCCCATTCAACACAATGGCAAAATCAAAAGCCATTGTTTAGGTTCATCTGATTCCAATGGTCCTAAGGAAGCTTCATGCCAAAACCAATATTCTGGTCAATGCACTTTTTGAAATATGGGTGTTTGAATTTGTGTCTGTTTTTAGCTCCCGGGGCTCCCATGATCCTAAAATTTTGGGGCATAAATCAAGTAGTTATGACCCAATTATACTTCATGCAAAATGTGGTTCAAATCAGCCCATCGGTTCTTGAAATAGAAATTTTGGAAGAAGACCAAAATGAGCATGCTACCACAAAAAGCCCAACTGACCTACCAACTTGCCTTGAACAAATTGTAATCTCCCACCACCAAAGGAAGTCTAGTACCCAATATCAAAACATTCTCTGTGGTAGTTCATGAAAAGGGATTTTTTAAAACATGTTTTAGGTTTTTTGAACATTAACCTTAACCCAAAGAGGAGTAGCAAATTTTCGGGAAAAATACTCCGAAGAATATACTCCATCAAGATGCTTTGCACCAAATCAGTTTAGATTTGGACCAAAGGTTCTGAAAAAGAATACTTAGTTGATAGAGCACAACACAGATGATGACGCAGCGCTTTCCCATTGCCTACAGTGTTAAAATGGACATCCCCGTACGGCCCTCCATGACTAAACTGACAGCATTTATTTGGTCCGTCGGATTCCACGGGCCCCAAAGAAGCTGCATACGAAACAACAATATTCAGGTCCAAGCACCTTTTTGAAATATGTGTTTTTGAATTATTTCTATTTTTAACTCCTGTTGTTCCCACGGGGCTTTGGAAAAAATCGGATATAAATCAAGTACTTATGACCAAAATATACCATATGACAAATTTGGTTCAAATCAACCCATTGGTTCTGGAAATAGAAATTTGGGATGCAGCCAAAATGGGCATCCTTCCACTAGGAGCCCAATTACTGGCCCACTGAGTTCATTTGAACAAACGTGAATCTGCATCACTAAAGAAAGCTCCATATTAGAAATCTAGTCATTACTGCGAGTGCTTAAAAAGGAGAAGATTTTTAAGGCATTTTAGTCTATTGGAGCATTAACCCCAGCTTCAAGGAGAGGAGAAACTTTTGGTGAAAAAAACCCAGAAGAGTATACTCCACTAAGATGCTTTGCACAAAATTAGTTTTTGGCCGAAAGGTTCTGAAGAGGAATACTTAGTTGATGGAGCACAAGAAAGATAACACGGCATTTCCCCATTGCCAACAGCGTTAAAATGGGCATCCTCATACGGCACTCCATGACAAAACCGATGGCAATCTTTTGATTCATCTGTTTCACTGGTCTTAAGAAAGCTGAAAACCAAAAACAATATTCAGGTCCGTTCAGTTCTTGAAATATGGGCGTTTGAATTTTCTCTCTATTTTTAGCTCCTGGCGTTCTCGCGAGGCTGTGGAAATATTTTTCGGGCATTAATCAAGAACTTATCACCCAATTATACTACATGCCATATTTGGTTCAAATCAGCCTGTCGGTTCTTGAAATACAAATTTTGGGTTGGGCCCAAAATAGGCATGCTCCCATAGAGAGCCCAAATGTTGACCTACCAAATTGCCTTGAACAAATTTTAATCTTCACCACCAAAGAAAGTTTCACACCACATATTAAAGCATTTTCTGTGTTGGTTCATGAGAAAAGATTTTAAAAGATTTTTATGTTTTGGGGGCATTAAGAGGATGGCGGCAGCTTCATTTGAACAATGTAGAAACGGTGTACTCCAAAGATGGTCTGTGCCATACATAAATGCATTTAGCCCAGTGGTTTTAAAGAAGAAGATAAGTTTCAAATTAGTTGATGGAGTACAAGAAAGATAATGACTCACCAACTTCCCATTGCCAAGAGTGTTAAAACGGGCATCCCCATACGACACTCCATGACAAAACTGATAGCAGTTGTTTAGTTCATTTGATTCCACTCGTTCTAAGGAAGCTGCATACCGAAAACAATATCCTGGTCCGTGCAGTTTTTGAAATATGGGCGTTTGAATTCTTTTCTATTTATTGCCCCTGCGATTTCCACGAGGTTGTGAAAAAAATGTCTTCGGGCAACAATCAAGTACTTATGAAAAAATTATACTACACGCCAATTTGGTTCAAATCAGCCCATCGGTTCTTGAAATACAAATTTTGGGATGAGCCCAAAATGGGCATGCTCCCACAGAGAACCCAGATATTAACCTACGAACTTCCCTTGAACAAACGTTTTAATCTACACCAACAAAGAAAGTTTCATGCCAAATATCAAGGCATTTTGCCTGGTGGTAACTGAGAAGATTTTTAAAGATTTTTAGGCGTTTGGGGCATTAACCACTGCCGGAAGATGGCAGCAACTTCATTTGGACAAAATAGAAAGGGTATCCTCCAAAGATGATCTGTCCCAAATTTGCTTGAATTTGGCCCAGTGGTTTTGAAGAAAAAGACAAGTTTCAAAAGTTAACGGACGACGGACGTTATGTGATGGCATTAGCTCCCACTGACTTCCAGTCATGTGAGCTGACAACATATTCCCTATAGCTGCGAACAGACCATGGAGTAAGATGACTATTTTTAGACAGCTCCAAAAATTACCGCTCAAAAATAAATATTCTTATTATTATCAAAAATGTTTTAAGCCCAATTGGGAGGCACATCAATGCCAACGTGAAGTAAACTTCAGTTTTTTGTAAAAAGGCGAAAAATACAGCGCGTGAGGCAAAACAATTTCAACTCTCAGTCCGGATTTCTGACATTGTGTAATGTCCTTAACTTGAGACCCATTGTCGACAAAAATGGGATGTTCCTGACACCGACACCTTTCAAAGATAAAGGCCAATGGGGCAAAGACCGGGAACTCACCCCTATGTCATGCACAATAGTCTTCTCTCAGTATGTTGAAATTACATTGTGATTCCAAACATATAGATATATTTATTTATTAGGGTTTAACGGCACATTAACAGCCAAGGTCATATCGTGTCGGTGACAGTTTAGCGGGTGGAGGAAACCAGAGTGCCCGGAGAGAACCACTGAGCAACGACGAGCAGTGGCCAGCTCCCCAACATCCCCAACCACCGACGTGCAGTACGCCTTAGTACACGGCGTCATCGAGCCCCCTTGCAGACAATCGGGGTGACGTGCTTTGCCCAAGGACACAACACGGGAGTCCGAATCGATCGCTCAGACGGTCACCCATCCAAGGACTAACCGGGCTCGACGTTGCTTAACTTCGGTGATCTGACGAGAACCGGTTACCGCAACGCCACCCCCACCCCCAAACATATAGATGTGGTTGGCAATAACATAATAATATGATAAAGAAAGTACGCTGGCTAAAATAGGGCTGTCAAGAGAATTCTCGGGTCAAGGTAAGTTTTGTTCTGGATTCATTAACCCTTTGAACTCTTAAGACACATTTTTCGATCCAAGGCAAAATTACATCCCATTTTTGTCTTATTATAAGAGGTCGATACACGTGGCATTAGTGATAAAATAATAACTGCAGTCTGCAGCCCGGCGGCTGCAGACGGCAGTTATTATTGTATCCTCCCTGTATGTTGATAGTGGACTGAGCCCTCTCACAGTAAGTGTACACAAAGGCGATACCATTCCAGGAAGAAACGAGGGTTCAAAGGGTTAAGGAATGGTGCGACTCTCAAGCCATACACTGGCGAGGCCGAGTAGAGCACACCCCACCCCATGTCGGTGGCGATACATATCACCTCTTGACGTGTTTTGTTTTGCGAGTCTCGAATGGCACTGCTTGTTAATTTTTCAGAGCCACAGAATCCGTAAGTATACTGAAACCCAGTAGCATACATAAACTCATTCATTGGTTTTAGGCTTTTACTGAACCAGGCGCAAAAGTTTGACGATCAACACCTCAGTTTAACCTGAACAATCGCGGTTTATTTCAAGGCTTGCATGTGCACCAAAACTGCCCAGGAAGGTCCAAGTTTGCGTGAAAAGGACATTAACTTTCTGATATCACAGACTGGATTATCACGACTGTTTTTGACATATACCATATTCAGTTCATGTAATGGAGCAGGTTTGCAGTTGATGATGTATTAAGATCTGTGATGGACTTGAATGAAGTAGGACAAGCAATTAACTCGATCATATTTTAGAGACACTGGTACCAGGTTACAAAGAACAAAGGTTGGGGCATTGCGTGTACGGAGGTACTTATGTTTTTTCATTATCTATCACCGGAAGCTTACTGGGCACGAATCCAGTGCAGTGTTATTTCGTACCAATATACTTTTAACATAAAACTACGTTTTTTATTTAAAAAGACGTCACACTACGTTCGCCTGATCTTGTGAAGCCTTTCAACTTCCTAAACTGCTATCTTTAGTCTTGCGTAAAAACCTGCAACAGCAGCCATGTTTTACGCTCAATAATGAATCTAAGTATACTTGACATTTCAGCCCACCAGACTGGGGAGAAACTGCAAACGGTAGCTGATCAATTCAAAATTAATATCTCATTTGAAATATATTTTACCGAACATGAGATACGTGGAAACGTCCGTATACGCTAACCGATGCATAATTCCACTCCAAAATCAAACCCGGGTCAGGCCTATCTGCTGTTGGCCAAAAGAGAAACCTTGTCGGGTGCATCGCTTGGTTAACCTAAAACGCTGGGCGCCATTAATTTTGTTATCATTTTATTATTTATTATCCGGAAGTACATCGACCGAAATGTTGCTCGCACTTCTTATTAGTTCCTGACACCGACACCATTCAAAGATAAAGGCCAATGGGGCAAAGCCCGGGAACGCACCCCTCAGTCATGCACAACAGTCTTCTCTAAGTATGTTGAAATTACATTGTGATTCCAAACATATAGATTTATTTATTTATTAAGGTTTAACGACACATTAACAGCCAAGGTCATATCGTGTCTGCGACAGTTTAGCGGGTGGAGGAAGCCAGAGTGCCCGGAGAGAACAACCGAGCAACGACGAGTAGCTGCCAGCTGCCATCTCCCCAACATCGTAACCTCGCACTGCAGCACAGAGAGGGTTGGATTGGTTGAAGCCATGCGCACCATCGACGTGCAGTACGCCTTAGTACACGGCGTCGTCGTTTCCAAGGACACAACACGGGAGTCCGAATCGATCGCTCAGACGGTCACCCATCCAAGTACTAACCGGGCTCGACGTTGCTTAACTTCGGTGATCTGACGAGAACCGGTTCGCAACGCCCCCACCCCCAAACATATAGATGTGGTTGGCAATAACATGATAAAGAAAGTACTCTGGCTAAACTCAGGCCGTCAAGAGAATTCTCGGGTCAAGGGAAGTTTTGTTCTGGAGTCATTAACCTTAACTCTTAAGACCGATTTTTCGTAGTGTAAAAGTGAAATCTCCTCTCCATCAGTGAAATATTCTTAACTCTTTGAACCCTAAAGGTCGGTTTTCCGGCCAGGGAACATTATAAGTCATATTTTCATAAAGTAGATTGGTTCCTACGTTAAAGTTTTGGGGAGACCAATCAATATTTTCAACGTGCAGCCTCCCCAGAGGCTGCACGTTGAAAATATTAATTGTTCTACCCCCAAATAATGAATATGGACTCTCCCTATTGCTAACATTGAACTGATATGGAAGATACCACCGGTGTTCAAAGGGTTAATACACTCTAACATGTAGTCTAGTTCTTGGATGTCATGAAAGACATTAAAAACCACAAGCATTGTTTCAGATAACGTACCATCGGGTTCAACCTCTGATTTAACTGACAAAAGTTCTAGGCTACTGTTTCCACATTCATTAAAAATGACTGTAACTTCTTTCAGGGAAGAGTCAGACAAGTCCGTTCCACTGAAAAGCCATGATCTAATGGGGTGGTTTGTTTTTTTTTTTTTTTTTTTTTTTTTTTTTTTGGGGGGGGGGGGGGGGGTTCTGCTTGTCAGCGAAAAGGCCCATCAGAATCAAAAGAAAAACAAACCAAAACACATAATAATATAGATGCCTAATTATAACATGATTTCCAAAGCTGTTTCACTTCATTATCGGACAACTTCCCTTAGCAGCCCACAGCCATTAAAGGGCCGTAGCGAAGGTCGGGGTCCGCGAATGTCTGCTAATCACTGAGCGAAACTGTAGAGAAAACTGTGTTAATATTATCATTATTATTATTATCTAGAT